>CM042257.1:8425052-8797552 GCA_023566225.1 Romanogobio albipinnatus
CCCCAATGTTGCGGTAAACAGTAAATTATGCATAATTACATGCAACTAACCCTAAACCCTAACCCTATAGTAAGTACATGTAGCTACTTAATACTACTCAGTACTTAAAGGTCCCGTTCTTCGTGATCCCATTGTTCAAACTTTAGTTAGTGTGTAATGTTGCTGTAAGAGCATAAATAATACCTGTAAAATTATAAAGCTCAAAGTTCAATGCCAAGCGAGATATTTTATTTAACAGAAGTTCCCTTTCAAAGCCTACAGCGAACGGCCGGCTTGGACTACATCCTGGTACTTCCTTCATTAATTACGTCAGTCAGTAGAACAGTAGAACAGACTAACCTCCGCCCACAAGAATACGTGAAAAAGGGGGCGTGGTCTTGTTGCTGTCCCACGTGGAGAAGAGGACGTGTGGCGTAGAGAAAAGGAATTGTTGCGTTTGAGTGTGTTTGTCGCCATGTCGTCGAGACGCTGTTATTTTCATCCCGGAGTCAAATCACCTTTGTTTGGCTTTCCCAGGGACACTGTAGAGATCATTAAGCGCATACATCTCCCGTTAAGAGGCGTGACCTTTCCGTGCAAGTTACGTGCGCTAAGCTGCTGTCGAATCACAACACAGGAACCGTGCCACGTTCGCTAAGCTGCGGTCAAATCACAACACAGGAACCGCTGGCACAATCAGAACTCGTTACGTTTTCTGAAGGAGGGACTTCATAGAATAAAGGAAGTCATCAGCCGTTTTTAGGACAGTGAAAACAGCGGTATACAGATAAGTAAATTGTGTGAAAAATACAGTTTTTTTACACGCGAAACATGAACACGTTATATTGCACACTGTAAACACAATCAAAGCTTCAAAAAAACACGAAGAACGGGACCTTTAAATGTATAATTACAGTGTAACAAAGACACCTTAAAATAAAATAAAGCCCAATATTTGATACTACTTTCAATACCATGGGGAAGAACCGGCGTATATAGGCTACTGTCATATTTTTAACTTTATTTTAAAAAATGTGTCCATCCATTGAAGTCTAGGCAATCAATAATTTCTTCTGAAGAGATCACTTTATTTATATCACTTAACTTTTTTTTTTTTTTTTTTACAATGGGGTAATTTTGTTGCAGTAACTTTGAATTGAATTAAAAAAGACAAGTAAACATTGATGGTATATAATAATATATTTTTTTTTTTTACAGTTTTAGCCATTACACGGCACCCCGCATTCGCCAGACGGCACACCAGGGTGCCGCGGCACCCCGGTTGGGAAACACTGTTTCAAACTGATTCAACGGATTCAAAAAATGATTTGTCCGTGGTATTTTAGGCCCTATTTTTTACAGGAAAATATTGATTTAAATGTCTTCATTAATATGTTTTTGACTGAGATTCAAGTTTAATCCATGCTGTCACCCTAAACAAGATTTAAATGATATGTATTCTCACAACTAAAAACAAACAAGCAAAAACATTTTATTTTGCTGTGGCATTGTGAAAATATACGGAGTACAATATATATGGCATGGCAACACGCAAGATACACACCAAAGAGTGAGACCTCATGATTAAGTTTAGTTAATTCAATCAGCGAGAGCCCAGACAGTCGATGCCTAGGACAATGAAATTGTCACAGTCACCGAAAACAGAAGCACTGAGTCAGCTAATAAAAGCAGACGAGCTAGTTTGTGGCTGCTCAGGGAAACAGATAGAGAAAGTGTGCATAATCTCAATCACTGCAGCGAGAAGAAAGGACTGCCAGAGAATCACAGGCTGTTCTTGGATGGCTAAAGCAGAGCAGGCAGATAAGAACCCAGCGAGCAGTGCGCAGCACTACAGACAGAGCTTAGCTGAAAGATACAGAGGAGAGTGTTTCAAAAGGTGTCATGCGCTTAAGGTACTCATGAATACAGAAGAGAGACACACACTGTAATGCAGATAAAGACTTAGTACTGCCTGGAGCAATCACCTTTTAAAATTGTGTAAGAAGTAAAAAATACCTTGCGTTCTTCTCTCAAGCATTACAAATGTTGAAGGTTCCAAAGGGCACATACTGTATGTAAAGTAGAGCGGTAAGACTTTTTTTTTTTTTTTTCTTTTTTTTTTTTTTGAGGAAGTGCATGGAGAGATAATAATGATAGTACTAATAATTTAAAATACAAATAAATATTAACAATAACAGTTAATAATAATTAAATAACAACAACAATTATTATTAATTATTCAACAACAATAATGATATAATAATAATAATTGTATTTTTTATTTAATTTAATTATTCAACAACAACAATAATAATTGTATTTAATAATTTTATTTCAATTTTAGTTATTTAATTTATTTTATTTTATTATTCAATAATAATAATAAAAATTGTAATTAATAATTGTACTTATTTTTTAATGTAAAGACCATTGGGATAAGATGCCTATTGTCATTGGTATTTTTATTTGATATAATAATGCATTATTCATGGAGTTATTATTTAATAATCCAATCAATTATATTTCACAAATTAGGTTAAACATAATCAAACATAATTAAGTGAAACAAACTCAATTGAAATCAGATGTCTGTATATAATTCATAGCATGTTAAATTGCAGTTCAATATTTCTTTGACTGGGATTCTATTTTTATTTTATTTTTTTTTGTCAAAATTCATTTACATAGAATATTTGATTAAGTACTTTCTTTTTCTAAAATATGTATTTTTTTATACATTTCATTATAGTTTTTAAATATATTTTTAAATAATTTAAATAATTTGTTTGATAACTTTGTATACATTTTATTTTTAAAAAAATGTTTTATGAGTGTTTTTTTTAATAAATAAATTAATAAATTGTGCAAAAATCAGGCGACACTGTTTAAGGCACAGGTGTTTATGCTGAAATGCCACATGCAAAAGCGCTACAACTGCTAGGTGAAATCTTAACAAAAAGTTCATACGTTGAGCTTTAGAGATGAGAAAAGGGAATTATGGTCCTAAAAAGGGAACAGGTGCTGTAGTTTGCAGCTTGTTTTTCCTGTTCAGTGGCTGTTCTCTCCTCCCAGCAGGTAATCGGAGAGCTCGCCCCTGCCTCCCACTCAGGTGTTAATTATGAAGAAGGAACGGTGGGGGGCTACATGCTGTGTTCTGCCCAGCCTGGGGGCCTGTGGTGTGTGCAGGGCTCATTCTGTGATCTGGAAGGGAAATGGTGGTGGAAGAGTGTGGGCTGGATGCGGATATTTCTCGCTCTGGCCGCGTAAACCAGCTACTTCTTATTACAGTGTATATTCTGGGGTTTGCATTAGCCAGCTCATCAAAAAAGACAGGAAGGGGCAGAGAGCAAGAGCCTAAGAAAAAAAGGGAAAGAATAGCAATGGTTTGTACAGAAAAGGCTCTGTCCTCAGTAACCTGTCCACTCAGCGCCAGCAAACGGGTTTAGGGGAAGATGCTGAAAATGGAGAAGGATAAAGGGGAAAGTATCCATATTAAGTTTGCTCAGAGAGGATCAGTGGTGGACTAGATGGTGCCTGTGCAGGGGAACAGCAGAATATGAGATGGCAGAAGTGGTTGAACACGCGGCGCACAATTGTCTGTGTTGTGTAATGGATAGAAACGTTTAAATATACACCGATCAGGCATAACATTATGGCCACTGAAGTGAAGTGAATAAAACTGATTATCTCTTCATCATGGCACCTGTTAGTGGGTGGGATATATTAGGCAGCAAGTGAACATTTTGTCCTCAAAGTTGATGTGTTGGAAGCAGGAAAAATGGGCAAGTGTAAGGATTTGAGGGATTTTGACAAGGGCCAAATTGTGTTGGCTAGACGGCTGGGTCAGAGCATCTCCAAAACTGTGGCTCTTGTGGGGTGTTCCCGGTCTGCAGTGGTCAGTATCTATCAAAAGTGGTCCAAGGAAGGAACAGTGGTGAACCGGCGACTGGGTCATGGGTGGCCAAGGCTCATTGATGCACGTAGTTATTAATAAAGGTTCTTTTTATTATCAATGTTGGGAACATTTTGCTGCTTTCTTTTTTGTGGAAACCAACTCTGCGTCCAAAATCAAATACTTCACTACTATATAGCATGCACCAGTACGCCAAAAAAGCATTATGTCCGAATACATAGTATTCAAAAAACATTTCCCCGGATGACCTACTGCTTCCAGCGAGATTCTGAAGTCTGAAGATGGACACTTTACTATCCCACGAGGCCACGGGAGGGGATTTATGAATGGAGGGGAAGGGACGCAACTGACGCTGGTAGGTCACATGATAATGACAACATGTCAGGTGTACAGTAGTACGTCCAGATTACATTCATACTACACACATTTATACTGTATAGAGCATACTATTTGAACGGTCACAAAGTACGTTCAAATTCAAATGTACCCAGATAGCAAGTGACATCTGGCCCAGTTGTGTGCACAGTTTTTTTTTTTCTGTTGTTAAACTAGCAAAAGTGGATTTGGACACGCCCACCACGCGCTTCAGACCATGAGCTCAGAATGTAAGGGTGTTCGGTTAATTTGGTCCGAACCAAGGGCAAACAATTATACATTGTAGCATTTTTATTGATTCCTTTTCACACCACACTGATTGCTTTGGTCCGAACCAGTTGAAACTAATGGTGCGTTCTATTATGGTCAACGATCCGACTCGGCCCTCGGATATGACGTCACTTCCACACTTCAAGCGTTCTGGTATGTTTTGCGCGTCCGAGTCGGAGAAAAACATGGACGCCACCCGGAAAGCTGTTGCTATGGTAGCACTGGCCGCTCCACACTCCGCACACACACTTGGTTATATAATAATAGCTAACAATAATCTAGGTTAACGTTATCAAATCAAATCATGCATTTTCTAACGTTACCTACCGCGAGTCAGCGCTGCGCCAGTTTGAAAAAGGCGGGTACAGGACCCTTTTTAATGAACGTTTGTTGTAGGTCTACTAGGCATAGAGATATTTGAACATCTTTGCCAAATGAACATTTAAACAACTAAATCGGTCCAAAAACAATGAAAACAATTCGTACTTAAAGTCACACAGGTCGCAGCCATCTTGTATTCCGATTCGGAATTCTTGCTCGGTGTCCTCACGGTTGTCCAACCTTCCGAGCGGCAAAATCCGAGGAAAGGGGGCGTGTTGGTGCGTGTTGCTAGGTAACATCTGTCTTCCTAGTCGGAGCTCCGACACGGATAAATAATAGAACGCAGCATAACCAAAATGCAGTCACATGACAACATCCACATCACTCATTGGCCATAGCGTATTTCCTAAACTGCGACTGCGCGGGCTGGTTTTGTCCCTGGCCATAATCTATTGCATTGTTTGTATACACCACAATATTCAAACAATACATTTCTATAATGAAGCGTGGATGCAGCTTGAAAACAACGCTCTAATGCACTGCAAATGGCGAGCGTGCATCGCTCGTCACTTCAAGCGGAGATTGCGCTGTTCTTGTGAGTTTTTGAAAGTTTGGACCTAATATGGTCATCAGACCAAATTTCTATGAGGCTCCGCACCTCCTCACTACTCCAACTTTGTCCGCGAGCTGCCATGCTAAAGTGCAAACTGCCAACAAACACTTCCTCATCCCATAAAGCACAGCGCAGCTGACTACGGCAGGTGGTTTAGTCCAAAAATGATCAGTACTTTTTGCAGTTGAGTCTGTTCGAGGTCGTATCACGTTCTCATCACAAACGAACCACTCCAGAGTTTGTTTGAAAGCGTACCGAGACCACCTCTTCAAGGAGGTCTTGGTACGCTTGTTTGGTCTGCTTTTGGTGCGCACCCGAGTGCGATTGCTGCTTTCACACCTGACCAAACGAACCACACCAAAGGGGAAAACGAACTCGAGTACGATTCAACCGAACTAAATTAGGCAGGTGTGAAAGCACCCTTAAAATAGGGCCCAAAGGGTCAAAGTTAAATTTGTACAACACCGCTGAAACACTGGGAAACATTGATACTGGCCTTTAGAATATGTTTACTTACCGCATTATAGATGGTACGTCTTTAATTTATATAAACCACTTTGGCCAGCATGAATAATAGATAGCTAAGTCTACCTGAGGTCCCTTAAAATATTTTGTTTACCCCATTCATACAGAGGCAGACAGTAGAAAATGTTGAACGATGACAGATTGCCTCAGGTTAGACTGGAGACTTGAGAGATGCACTCGCCAGCAGTTTCAACAATTATTTATTGATGGATGTTTTAACTTTAACATTTTTTTTCCTTTTCTCTGCAGAAACAACACAGACACATGCTGTTCAAAACCGGCTGCGCTTTCATTCCGCATTACTTTGCACAAGTGATGTTTTAGGACGTCAGGAAGGAGCATGCGACCTACTTAAGCCTCAGAAGAACACAAAGGCCTTTTTGTCAATTGCATACATTTAATAATGAAAGCTGTTTTTCCACACCGCTGCACTTTCTGAGAAAAGCAAAGAAAGAGAGAGAGCGAGCACCTACAGTAATGTCTTAATGGGGTGCCCTACTTTTTTATTGTCTGGAGGAAATATTTGGAGAAAATTCAAAATAAAAATGAAGAAATAAAAAATAAACATCACAAGAAGGACGCTGCATGGCCCACACTGTGCTGCATCATCAGAAAGCAGGACAAGAGGTCAGGATGCATAGTGTTCTGCTCGTCAGACGCATCGCTGAGATGTTACAAGTGTTTATTTTTAATCCATGTCCTCAGGACAGATATGTTTCATCTTTAGTGTAGTTTTGAGGACGTGACTAAATATAAGAACGTTTGAAACAGGCAGGGTTGTTCTAGAAAATATAGAATCAAATCTATCTATCTATCTATCTATCTATCTATCTATCTATCTATCTATCTATCTATCTATCTATCTATCTATCTATCTATCTATCTATCTATCTATCTATCTATCTATCTATCTATCTATCTATCATCGTCTGTCTGTCTGTCTACACCATACATAAGTCCATTTTTAACCTTACTTTTTTGGCATTAAAAACTACTGTTAAGATAAGACACCCAGTGAAAAATTAGTGTTGAAAAGGCTTGGTCACAGTTATTTTTTGCGGCTGACCTTATTGCTTGTGCATTTGTAGGAGTTTCTAGTCTGGGTAAACCCAGCCTGATCTGCCGCCGATTTGATTTCGCCCTGCAGCTCAGTCTGGAAACCTGTACATTAATTTCTACTGCTTCTGTTACACCTTTGCGGGAACCAATCACAGACTGGGTTATCCACCTTGCGCGCTATTGGCAGGTTTAACACAATGACGGATAGAGAAGCAATTGATCGATGCCCGTTGATCACGCCTCTTGTGGTCTGATTGGTTGAAGGACTATCCAATTGCGTACAGTCTTTTGAATTATGCTCGTTGATCACGCCTCTTGTGCAGTAGAAAATACATAGCAGACTCCCCAGACCAATGTTCAATCTTAAATTGAGCTTGGTCTGGTGATAGCAAGACAAAGGAGTTTCCTTTTCAGAAGCCAAATGTATGGTTGGAGCAAGGTTTGCGCAAGTCAATTTACTAGTTATTTACCACCCCCCAAAAAGTATTTAAGCTAGAAGTGAATTTGCAATGCTCTTGGTAGATTGCGTTGGTCATTATGGAAATGATCCAGGTAGAACTTTCCACTCCCATCTACACTTTTTTGGAATTGCGCTCACGATAATTTGCCCTGTTTAGTAAATCTGGCCCTGGGAGTAAGACTTGTAAACAAAGAGTGTGATAGTCTGTCCAGTTCTGTGAGAGGTTTCCAGATCCACAAGAACGTGTAGAACATAAAGTGTGGCCACTTCTGAAGTCCACAGCCAATCACAAAACTGTGCCAAAGTACAGTCTCCTCCTCATCAGAAGGTGATTAAAGTACCTTCTGAGTAAACACACCCAATTCTGAGTCTGCAGCCCAGAGATGTGGGACTCAATCACAGAGACACATCCCGTTTATGACCTGAAGAGGTAAGACAACAACAGACGTAACTGTAAATCATTTTGTCTCTGTTTGATTGCACTGAAAAGCCACAGTATTGGTATTTTTTGGTGTTTTGTTCTTTAGCGTAGTTACATCAGTGCATATGTTGCAAATAAATGATAGATATTGATATTGTCTATGAAATGCTTCTGAGAAAATGCACTGTATATAGTTAGAGGTTTCATATCACACAGAGTAAACAAAAAGAACGCAAGTAAACAGGGCTGCAGTGTTCAGGGTGGCTTAAAACGGGGCCGGATTAACCATATGGGCAATTGGGCATCTTCACAGGGGCACCATGTTCAGTGAGGCACCATGCAGGGCTTTTAAATAGCTAAACATATCCCAATCATGTATTACAGGAGTTCAACACTTACTCAGTAGTATTAAAATGCAGAGTAAGATGGCCACCAGAGCTCCGGTGCTGAGTCCGGCTGAGAGCAGCAGGGCTTCAGTGCTGCACGTCTGCATATTCAATGCACTGTCGCAGGCGCAGACACGGACCGTCAGCGTGCTGGTGCTGCTCTGGATGGGGTAATCGTTGTCTGAGATGACGACAGGCAGCAGGTATGAGCTCATCTCTCTTCTGTTGAATCCACCCCGGCGGGTCAGTATCCGCGCTGTGTTGTCTACAAGACAATGATGTCAAGATTAAGAGATAGTTACTGAGGACTCGGAGGTACTGTTTCACGGACAATGTTGTTTGCAAAGCTTAAATATTGAGTTTTAGCTAGAAGTTTAATTGTTGTATCATTGGCATCGTGATTAATATTATATATTAAATGCACTAAAACACAATAACCATATAGAGTTTCTAAATCTTTAGTGTTCTATTCCATATTCTGAGACAGTTGTCATGCACAAAAATATTAACAATGACATATTATACCCAAAAATTCTTCATTCAGTGGACTACCAGTAAAATTGATAAAAATGTGGGACCAACCTTTTTCAGACACTTTGACCTGAGCATGTTTTGCTGAAGTGTTTTTTCTTTAATTGCTAATGCGACCTTTTAAACCACAGTCTGAACTAAATATGCATTGCTTGGTAATTGGTGGACCAAAATTGGTATTTTTTAATTGTGTACTTAAATTTAACATTAATTGATTTAACGTTCTATCAAAGCTATCTGACATTATCAAGATTAATTTGTTCTGACACAGTTTAACTCTGAGTTCTCATTTTATTAATAAACTGTGATAAAGTGAGAAAATGTTGAAGGTGTCTGAATACATTTTGGTTTGACTGTATGTGCCTTCGAATGTATGTGGCTTTCTGATTTGCTTATGTGGGTTAATTTCTAACAATTTACTTATTTTTGAATTATTTGTTTAACAAACTTTATGTCTGTGTGTGTGTATATATATATATAACACATATCACATATCAGATCAGAAAGGCATTTATTTTCAATAAAAATGAAGAACATTTTCGAAAAGTTGAAATAAAGTGTCTAACGTGTGTTGTAACGTGTGTTGTATATGTATATATATAAGGAATAATTGACGATGGGCCGTTCAATTATTAGAACAATAATGCACACCCGAGGTGGTGATGCGGTCACGACGCGAAGCGGATACACCTCGGGTGTGCATTATTATTCTAATAATTGAACGCCCCGGAGTCAATTATTCCGCTTATACTACGGTTACCACACCTCAAGACATCGATCCGAAGATATATTTTAAAGGGATTCGTCCGGTTTTTGTACTTAAATCGCTATTGTGAGTAGGACTGTTTCTTCCGCGTCTCATCCAACGGCTCTTTTGTTAGTTCCGAAACGTCATTTTAAAGCTGTTAACGAAGGCTTGAGCCGTTGATAGCATTCTACTGCAGTTATTAATAAAGTTATTAGAAACAGAGAGAGAGAGAGAGAGAGAGAGAGAGAGAGAGAGAGAGAGAGAGAGAGAGAGAGTGCTTGTCTGAATTAGGCTACCTCAGTGCGTCTCTAAACAGCGCTGTTATTACCTTGCTAGTGAAAACATGTCATGTGTCGCCTTTAAGCTGCTCCACTATATAGGCTAACTGATCAAATCGTCAGGGCAGCGCTGACACCTTTCTGTGCAAACTGTAGTGCGTGTGCGAGCATGTGTGATTTCAGTAATGAGACAGAAAAGCTTGCCTTTGATGTCCGCTTCCGTTTGTTGGTTTTCATCTGGACTGTCTAATACTGCTGCCGCCCAGTTGTTGAACGTTTTATATTCACCGTAAATATTAAGATTTACTTTAGGAAAATCGTCTGTCATATTGTTGTTTTTTAGTCCTGTAATTTCCGTTATTACAGTTAACTATGCGAAGTGATATGGAACTGTAATGCGGTCAAGAGGGCTGCCTGGAACTACGTTCGCTGTGCGTCTCCCAGAAAATAATTGCACACCTCAGAACGTTCATCAGCCAATCAGATTCAAGCATTCAACGGCCCCGTAGTATGTATATATATATATATATATATATATATATATATATATATATATATATATATATATATATATATATATATATATATATATATATATATATATATATACACTCACCTAAAGGATTATTAGGAACACCATACTAATACTGTGTTTGACCCCCTTTCGCCTTCAGAACTGCCTTAATTCTATGTGAAATTGATTCAACAAGGTGCTGAAAGCATTCTTTAGAAATGTTGGCCCATATTGATAGGATAGCATCTTGCAGTTGATGGAGATTTGTGGGATGCACATCCAGGGCACAAAGCTCCCGTTCCACCACATCCCAAAGATGCTCTATTGGGTGGAGATCTGGTGACTGTGGGGGCCATTTTAGTACAGTGAACTCATTGACATGTTCAAGAAACCAATTTGAAATGATTCGAGCTTTGTGACATGGTGCATTATCCTGCTGGAAGTAGCCATCAGAGGATGGGTACATGGTGGTCAAAAAGGGATGGACATGGTCAGAAACAATTTTCAGGTAGGCCGTGGCATTTAAACGATGCCCAATTGGCACTAAGGGGCCTAAAGTGTGCCAAGAAAACATCCCCCACACCATTACACCACCACCAGCAGCCTGCACAGTGGTAACAAGGCACGATGGATCCATGTTCTCATTCTGTTTACATCAAATTCTGACTCTACCATCTGAATGTCTCAACAGAAATCGAGACTCATCAGACCAGGCAACATTTTTCCAATCTTCAACTGTCCAATTTTGGTGAGCTCGTGCAAATTGTAGCCTCTTTTTCCTATTTGTAGTGGAGATGAGTGGTATCCGGTGGGGTCTTCTGCTGTTGTAGCCCATCCGCCTCAAGGTTGTGCGTGTTGTGGCTTCACAAATGCTTTGCTGCATACCTCGGTTGTAACGAGTGGTTATTTCAGTCAAAGTTGCTCTTCTATCAGCTTGAATCAGTCGGCCCATTCTCCTCTGACCTCTAGCATCAACAAGGCATTTTCGGCCACAGGACTGTCGCATACTGGATGTTTTTCCCTTTTCACACCATTGTTTGTAAACCCTAGAAATGGTTGTGCGTGAAAATCCCAGTAACTGAGCAGATTGTGAAATACTCAGACCGGCACCAACAACCATGCCACGCTCAAAATTGCTTAAATCACCTTTCTTTCCCATTCTGACATTCAGTTTGGAGTTCAGGAGATTGTCTTGACCAGGACCACACCCCTAAATGCATTTAAGCAACTGCCATGTGATTGGTTGATTTGATAATTGCATTAATGAGAAATTGAACAGGTATTGCTAATAATCCTTTAAGTGAGTGTATATATATATATAATCTTAACAGTTATATTTTACACTGTATTTCTTATTTTAAAACTTATCTCGCATTTACTTATTTTTTACTCAGATGCACAAATATGCTTCCACTGAATTACCTTCATTGTCAAAGATTGTGAAGTTTGGATTGATGGTGCTTAGACTGAAAACAAACTTGTGCCCGACAAGAGGTTCATCAGTGTCCACAGCACTTATGGTCTGGATGAGCTGGAAACATAATAAGCTAAGATTATTCACTTCATTCAAACTAAAAATAGAACTACATAGAATAACAAAACCATCCTAGTTATAAATGTAGCGCTAAAGCTCTATAGTTCAGTACACCAAGCAAGTAGAAGCGTTCAGTAAAATATTTGCGTGAAACAATGAATAAACATGAAAAAGCGACATACCTGACCGGCTCTGGCATTCTCGCAGACAAAGGTCTCGTAGTACATGGCAAATTCAGGCGCATTGTCATTCACGTCTCGCACTTTGATAAACACCGGCACTCTGGTTTGCAGGGCAGTACCTAGACGCCAATGATTAATGCGTTTCAGCAATTCTGGAAGATATTCAGTTTGCATTCAAGAGGTCTAATTTCGTTTCTCTGTATTTGTCTTTCAGCCTTTTTACCCTAGGCATATATTCTTCTAAAGAGAATGGAGAAAACATGAATTAAACCACAACTCAAGTTGACAGTTTGATTTTTGTCATCAGTCATTTATTGCAGTGCTGTGGTTTTAGCCATTTCTGAAAATGTCTTGAGGCTCTAGAGGTTTTAGTCCACCTGAGATAACGTTATAGCACATTATTTTTAACAGGTTTGAACAAACAAAAAACACTTCAAATGAATTTCAGCCCATAACTGGTTCACAGTTTGAAATTGAAAGGCAGGATCTCTCCGAATTGTTAAATAAGTAAACCTTGCGGCATTATCCCATTTCATATCAGTGGTGATCCAGCAAAGGCTCACAACGCAAACTTACTGAGTTCTGTCGCCAGAACAGAGATGTTGTGCCATTTGGAAGTTTCTCTGTCCAGAGCCTGCAGTGTGCTGATGGTTCCATTGTTGGAATCAATGTTAAACAGCCTCTCCAGGTCTGTGTGGCGATCAATGGTGTATCTGAAACAAGAATGACGGTAATGAATGCAAGACAATGGAGCTCTGATTATGCCCAGGCACAGGGATGGAACATCCTCAGTGTTTTAAAGTGTAGTAAACATGGCCTCAGGAAGTGAAAAAAGGGTTCATCACGCATCCATAATCAAGGGCCCAAACAGTGCCTGTGCAATCCGCCAAAATAAGTCAGCCAAGACTGGTTTAACTTTCCTTCAAACGGTGAGACGTATTTGATTTGACACCTCTATTAGAGAACAAATTTGTGCTAGTCAAGCGTATTGATGTTAGTTACATGCCGAGCACAACAAACTATACATTGTACCTCTGTGTTTTAAGAACACGGCTACAAACTACCCTGCTGAAAAGACTAGATATTGAATTCCCATGCTGGTCCAGACTGGTTTACAGCATCTATAAAAAAGTATTCACCATCTTGGAAGTTTTATGGGCAACACTTTATTTTCATGGTCCCATTTATGTTTACTATAAGTTGCACCTACATGTCAATTACATTTACATTTATGCATTTGGAAGACATTTCTATCCAAAGCGACTTACTACAGGGACAATCCCCTTGGAGCAACATGGTGTAAAGTGCCTTGCTCAAGGACACAATGGTGGTGGCACCTGCTGGGATCGAACCAGAAACCTTCTGCGTATCAGTTCAGTGGTTTTAACCCACTAGACCACCACCTCATTAGAGTATTAGTAGAGTATTAAAATATTGTCTGCTTAATATCTACAAACACTTTATTCTGATAGTCCCCCAACTGATTATAAGTAACTTTGCAAGTACATATCAACCCGAACCCTTTATTCTAATACCCTTAACAGTCTGCTAATACTCAACACTCTAATGAGAGTTAGTTGACATATAATTGCTGTGTTACTTGAAGTCAACAGAATGGGAACCATCAAAATAAAGTGTAACCGTTTTATGTTCTGTTGTTTTACAGCATTGACCCACATAGGATCTAATTAGACTTTTTGATAGTGATCAACAGAAAACAATCCTTCCATGACAATGTGGCAACATTTTACATGGTTATTAAGCACATAAATCATTGTGCAAAATGCATTTGGTTTCTTTTTAGTTTGTGAATTTCAATTTAATCAGCTACACACACAGGAGGTTGACCTTGAATTGGTTTATTGAACTGCAACTCAAAGAAATCTCATAGTTTCATAAGAAAACATACTTATGTTTATACCTGAATTGAAATTCTGTTCTTCAAATTGAGAATTTAAAATGCTTCTTTAATTCAATTTTAAATGAGAAACCCAAATGTGCACCTTTTACGTTTTCAAGTCAGCATTTTAGTAAATATCCTTCAACTTTGCACATCTAACCACTGTAGTTTTTCTCATTCTTCTTTTCAAAACTGCTCAATCTCAGCCAGGTTGCATGGAGATCATAAGAGGAAGTCCACCCGTAAATGCTTGGGCCACTCCAGGCCACTCAACATAGTTGTTTTTTTTAGCCCTGCTTGTGTCACTTTGACTTTATGCTTCGGGTCATTGTCCTACTGGAAAACAAATCTTCTCCTGCAGGTGTTTTGCGGACCCCATCAGGTTTCCCTCTAGGACTTCTGTGTATTTTGCTGCATTAATTTTACCTTCGCAAGCCTTCCAGGACCTGCCGCAGAGAAGCGATATGCCCCTCAGCATGATGCAGCCACCACCATGATTCACAGTGGGGAGGATGAGTTTCTGCTGATGCTCAGTGTTTAGCTTACGCCAGACGTGGCGTCTATTTTAATGGTCAAAAAGCTCAATTTTAGTCTCATCAGATCAGATAATCGTATTCCAGCTGGCTTCAAAGTCTCCCACGTGCCTTCTGTATAGCCAAGATGTCATATGATGGCTTTTTAGCAGTGGCTTTCTCTTTTACACTCTCCTATCAAGCTGTGACTGAAGAACGGTTGTCGGTTGTCTTTCAATCTCAGGTACTGATGCTTGTAACCTTTTTCAGTGTTTTGTTCTTGCACAATCTCTCGTTGTTTGAGGACATCCTCCTCTAGACAGATTTACAGCTGTGCCGCTCTCTTTCCATTTCTTAATTATTGATTTTAACTGTACTCCAGGGGACATTGAAAATCGTCTTGTAATCATCCCCTGCCTTGTGCTTTTCAATTACTTTTTGCTTTGAGTGTTGTAATGGTGTAAGTTATGCCACAATGACTCACCAGAAGTTACACCTTCCAGATGGATGTGTATTTATTCCACAGGCCATTTAAAACCTCCTGACTACACACAGATTAATTTGATTGAACTTCAAAAAACAAGTTATGTTAAGTATTATATTGAATACCTATGAAATTAGTTTTTGGATTCTATACTCTGAGTAGATTGCTTTGAATAGGTGTTCATTCATTTATTCATTCAGTCATTTGCTATTTAAAGGTCCCGTTCTTCGTGTTTTTTTGAAGCTTTGATTGTGTTTACAGTGTGCAATATAGCATGTGTTCATGTTTCGCGTGTAAAAAAAAACAGTATTTTTACTTATCTGTATACCGCTGTTTTCACTGTCCTAAAAACGGGCTGATGACTTCCTTGTTCTATGAAGTCCCTCCTTCAGAAATACGTAACGAGTTCTGATTGTGCCAGCGGTTCCCGTGTTGTGATTCGACAGCAGCTTAGCGCAAGTTGTACGGAAAGGTCACGCCTCTTAACGGGAGATATATGCGCTCAATGATCTCTACAGCGTCCCTGGGAAAGCCAAACAAAGGTGATTTGACTCTGGGATGAAAATAACAGCGTCTCGACGACATGGCGACAAACACACTCAAACGCAACACTTCCTTTTCTCCACGCAACACTTCCTCTTCTCCACGTGGGACAGCAACAAGACCACGCCCCCTTTTTCGCGTATTCTTGTGGGCGGAGGTTCGTCTGTTCTACTGTTCTACTGACGTCATTTATGAAGGAAGTACCAGGATGTAGTCCAAGCCAGCCGTTCGCTGTAGGCTTTGAAAGGGAACTTCTGTTAAATAAAATATCTCGCTTGGCATTGAACTTTGAGCTTTATAATTTTACAGGTATTATTTATACTCTAACAGCAACATTACACACTAACTAAAGTTTGAACAGTGGGATCGCGAAGAACGGGACCTTTAATCAACTGTGATTTCCCTGACACAATTAGCTGTCAGTGATTACCATATTAAAGATAATGGATACTTAAGAAATTATATTCAGATTTATTTTAGATTATATTGAAGATGTGTTATTTATTTATTAGAATTGTTGCATTAACAAATGGTATTAACTTATTTATTTGTTTATTTACTTGCAATTTATTCCATTCTGATTTTTGCCGTAAATTTTACCGTAACCTCCCCCTGTGGTCAATAGTTGTATCCCCTAAAACTCATCTTTGATCATCAAAATGACATATTTAAATGTTTTTTCCTGTGAAAAAAAAATTACTTCATGCCTTAAAATAGTATGTTTGTTTGTTTTTAAAGTAAGTCTAACTAATTCGATTTTACAGTGCGCTTCACATCACAGTAAATTATATTCTAAAGCATGCCTGCAGGTTGACGTGGTTGGTTACAAGGTAGTTTGTGACGTCAGAAAAACCAGCGATTTCAAACCGCGTTTTTTGAGACTGTTTTTGGTTATTGACTTATGAATATTCCCATGGTTTGTCTTAAATAATGTTAAAAACACCACATAGACATGTAAACAACATAAAAAATGTGGTTTTCACCACAGGGGGTCTTTAGCCATTACATGCTGGTCAAATCCTAGTTTATCTGGTGATGCTGGTTGACCTACAGGACATCTTGCAGACTCCAGCACACTAGCATTCAAAACCTGAAGACCAGCTATGCTGTTTATCCTAACAAAATAGTGCTACCCAAATGCCAGTAACTGCTAATTTTTAAGTAATCAATTATGTGTTATGTGCTGAATAGCCAGCTGTGACGAAAACCTTCCTAGCCGAAGCAACTAGCAACTATCAATTATCCTTAACCGCATATTGCGTGTTTTGAATATTGAAGTGGCTCGTTTGAAAGAGCCTGAATGCTAATCACTCTGTTGATCCCCTGCCTTTTGTTTTCATGAAATAAGAAAAGGAAATTTTTCCTATTAAACCCATTTATCAATGTCAGCTTACATATTCTGCTGACATTTAAATATGCAACTGAGTGTGACGTGCATGAGTAAGCCAGAAGGACAGGCTTTTCAGACAATCGCTCATAGTGTGCATGTGAACAGGAGACGAAAGACGAGGCACACTCTTTCACATCAACTTTGTGACTTATAAAAGTCTGAATTCAGAAAGGGAGGGAAGGGGAGATAAAACAGCGCCTGTATTCATCTTGCCAAACTTCCGGAGGGAAATCACCAACTGAGGCCCCATGAATAATTTGCTTTTCCCTCGCATTTACACACATACACACGCGCACGCTTGGGAGCATGTTGATGGATTGGATTTAACCGAGCACAAAACATCTGATCAACCACCAAAATGTGGAGGGGTGAAGATGGGTTCTGCTTGATTTTTATACGCCATAATGAACTTTATGTTCTGATGCTTTGGGAGGCACTTTTCAAGGTGGCATTTTGCTGTTTCCTCCCGGATGTTGGATGTTAGGTTTTGTTTGAATGTTGCACCTTTAATTGTGGCTATGGTGAAAATAACCACTTGTTTGCTAGCTTCATTCAAAAGCATTTAATTACCGACTCCCTCTGTTCACAAATCTACTGGACCATTAAATTGCCTGTTACAATGGCTAAGATTATCTTTTGACAGAAGCCTCCTTATTAGCTAAATAAGCCTTTGAACGGTAATGAAACTAATATAATGAGTTTGACAGAAAGCAAGTGCATCACAAAGCTAGTATGAGTATCAGATTCACAACACCAACACATTAAATGGGTCATATTAGGCAGAATCAAGTTTTCTATAATCTTTTAATGTTCATTGTATTCAAAATGTATAGTGACATTAATTACTAATACTATTTTAATAAACATAATACTGTTTAATGTTTAAAATGTGTGTTATTCTAAATGAGTCTGACTGATATTCTAAAGTATATGTATATTCTAAAAATATTTATATTAATATGTCAAATACAATATTTAATATTAGAGTTTTATGTAGTTAGTCTAATATTATTTACATGATAATTATATTAAATATTATGTAAATATATATTTTTTAGTCCAGATATGTTGCATATAATATATGAAATTATAGGCCAACATTTGATATCTATTTTTCATTTCAGCCAAGAATGTTCCTTTAGGTGCATCACTAGACCTCATGCGGCAACATCATGATCATATTCACCCGAATGTTAATGATGCCTATTGGGTGAAAATTGAGATAATAGACCATTTTCACAGACTGTGATGATGCATTTCCACAGTTATTAACATTGTAGTCTAGCCAAGTACTTTCATATTTTCATATTTAAAGTACATTTATAACACTATACTATATATATGTATTATATAACCTTGGCATTAAATTACAGAAAGCTTGTCAACGCTGCTGTGTGAGTGTTTCTAATACAACGGCTGAGGGAGTGACTGCAAATTTGTCTTCTCCCTTCTGAATTTCCCCCATTTTTTGGAAAGTCATAGAAACGCTATGGTCTGTATTTGACTTTGCTATTGAAGCAAATGGTAATACATACAATTATATCCATTTCCATATTTCAGTTTCAATTAAGTAAACAAATAAGTTAAGTAAAATTAACAAAGAAAATAAGTAATTTTAACTTGGCCAGTAAAAGTGGTTATGCCGATGCCGGCGATACCATAGAATAATTTTCCATTTTTGGTTCTCAGGAAGAACCGTTTGGTGATTTTTTACAACCATTTTATAGTCTAAAGAACCTTTTTTGCAATGGAAAGTTTCTTTGGATATTAAAGGTTCTTCATTGAACCATACACCCCACCAAAGAACCTTTACTTTAAAGAGTGTAATACATTGTGTAGACACCATATCTACATAATAGAAAACTGGACACAGAGACCTTAATACTTGGTACACAATACACAATGACGGTAACATTCAATGGATCGTTTTTGAGTATGAATGTGTCATTTTGAGTAGAAAATTGGCAATAAAATGGCAAGTTACTAAACCTAACAACAAAAGCAATAGTAGAACAGTATAAATAGAGCTGGAAAGCCCCAGTGGATGACGGGAACACCAGTATCAGAAAAGGTGAGTAGTTTTACTTAATTTTATAATGTTGATATTTTGAGTTGAGTACTAATATAGAATTTACTTAGTTTTTTAATTCTTGCCTGAACTAATTTTTCCATATATAAATTCCATTTGTTTGTTTGTTTTTTCTGTAATATTTACCACAGAATAATTTTTATCAGCTATATTGGATACAGTATAAGTTTACCCAACTATGACGACTTCCACTTCTGAGAACCTGGGAAATGTGAAAAAGGTAGTAGCATTTAATTCTAAGGGCCAAGGAAGGTGAAAATGGTTGTGACCACTTTAAAGGGATAGTTCACGCAAAAATGAAAATTAGCCCATGATTTACTCACCCTCAAGTCATCCTAGGTGTATATGACATTCTTCTTTCAGACGAATATAATCTGTGTAATATTTAAGGCTAAATCCAGGCTAATCCAAGCATTATTATAGCAGTAATAGTTGCTCTGTAAACTATTGTAAAAGTGTAAAAGTGCATCTGTCCGTCGAATGACGTGCTCCACACAGCGCTGGGGTGTTAATAAAGGCCTTCTGAAGCGAATCGATCCGTTTGTGTAAGAAAAATATCCATATTTAAAACTTTATCAAGTAAAGTTCCAGCCAATCGCGTTCCGTGGAAAAGTTTTGAAAGTGGCATCTCGCAATTCAAGATGCGTACGTGACGCCATGACGAGCGTACCTGGTCGCGTTTGTCTTTCGATCGGCAGAGGCACTTTCAACACTTTTTCCATAAATTGAATACGGAAGGCGGTCGGCCGAAACTTTACTTTATACATTTTTAAATATGGATATTTTTCTTACACAAACGCATCGATTCGCTTCAGAAGGCCTCACGTTATTCGACGGACAGATGCATTTTTTATGGCCTTCAAAAACAGAGCAACTTTTACTGCTATTATAATGCTTGGATTACCCCGGACTTTTTTAATATAACTCAGATTTTATTCGTTTGAAAGAAGAATGTCATATACACCTAGGAGGACTTGAGGGTGAGTAAATCATGGGCTAATTTTCATTTTTGGGTGAACTATCCCTTTAAGGTTTTTTTTTTTTTTTTTTTTATGGTTAAGGCTTTGTGATGTTTGTAAAATAAAGCAATAGTTACTCACTTGACCAAGTGACTGATTAAATCAGGGTCCCGAGCTGACACCGTGCCTAGCGAGCTGCCGGCGGGGGTGTCTTCGTCCACCTCAAAAATGTACAGAACCCGACTGAAGACCGGAGGTTCGTCCACATCCGTGACAGTGATTCGGACCATCGCCGTGTCGCTGAAAGGCCCCAGGTGCTCAAAGCGTCGATCTATGTGTGTGTTGGTCACCTGTACCCGTAGTGAGTATAACCTCTTACTCTCGTAATCTAGTTGCTGAACGTGAGAAAGGTTACAAGAAGAAAGATAAGATGTTAGGCCAGTCTGTCTGTATAAAGGAAGGCTTACTTTTCTGATCTGTTTCAGCTCAGGTCATGCACGGCGCCAGAATTTTTTCTCTACCGGTGCTAAGGGGGGGCTAGACCAATATGTGGGGGTGCTAAGAAAATAATCAGTATTCATGACGTCATAGTTACTTCATAAAGAAATTGTCGTTTTCTTTCTTTTTCTTTTTTTTTTTTTTATAAAAGCAGCTATGGTACACACCACATTCATCAGAAGTGTAGTTTAAAATTATATATGGTCAAAGAATAGGCATATTCAACAAAATAGATTTTTTTATTTAGGTGACCACAAGACAACGACAAAAACCTTTTACATGCAAAGGTGTAAGACCATTGGCAGATAATTTAGCTTGTTTTAAGCAAAAACAACATTTTTAAAAGAAGAAAAAATATATTTTGTCATTTTACTTATCTAGTAAATGCATCTTGATTTAAGAATGTTTAGATATTTAGATTAGGAAAAAAGACAAAAATACTAAGAAGAACATTTTTTTGCAGTACGATTGCGTTTAGATGAATAGCCTATATAAGAAATGTAGGCTATTATAAACAGAAAGACATATTGTTTCAGTCTTAAAGGCCGCGGAAACAGGCAGGTTTCGTTAAGCATGTCAATCCATTCCCGACATTCTTGGTTGGTTTGCTTCTTTATTGATTCAAGTAAAGATACAATTTAAACAAAACGAAATTCACTTTAAAAAAATGGCTTTCTACATAACAAAACGTAATGAAGTCAAAATCCTGTCTGATCCATGTCCCCCGACATATTGGGCATCTTAGTCTTATGATGTAGTGATCTTGCTCAAGCTGTTCACTTTTTTAACATAGATGAAATATATATATTTTTTTATATATATAGTAGAGCCCTGCACGGGCCTCAAAACTAAGCCCTAGCCCGGCCCGTGTCCGACAGCTCATCAAAATTATCAGCCAGACTGGATACCGTGTTTTTTTTTTTTATCCTCCCTATTACACATTAGTTGCAGCCATTAAAATAGTTCAGTTTTGTTTTTAATGTCAAAGTAGTTATATTTCGTTTTGTTTCTTTATTAAGTTAATTTAGAAAAATATTTGAAGCATTTTGTTGCTTGTTAAATTAAAGTTTTTGTTATTTAAAGTGACGACCAAGCGGCCCTGGCCGACAGTGAGTTAACCCAACACTTTAGCCTCTGAAATCAACACTTGACTTGTCTTGCTTATAAAATCCATATAAACACTTAAAGCATCGTTTAAACGTTTAGCCTACTATCACCACCATCACAGTAAAAATAATTTTTGACAAGATGAGGCAGGCAGATCACAACGGCGCGCGCAAACGAAACGGGCTACATAATCTAAACAAATAATAATAAAAAAAAACATGGTTGTCTTGCCTACCTCTCCGTGAAATTAATATAAATCCGATCTTCAATTCCCGTGCTATATGCACATTTAACGGAGTTCATGTCAACGAAAGCAACAGATATGAGCATTTTATTCATCAGCTCATTTCAACATCAAAGACCGCATTATGAGAAGGAGCGACCTAAACACTGGTAAGAGCCTTTAGTCTCATTAGTTTTAATGAAGATGGTTGTGTTTTTGAACATCTCAGACTTAGTTTATTTTCAGTATCACTTGCGGCAGTTTGCGTGTTGGCTTGCTTTACTCATTTGTGGACGCGTGTTGCATAGCGCCGTCCTCTAAACACTGCGCGAGTCAGTCTTGACAGCTGCGGACTCGCGATATCATGGTCTCATGTTGTTTCCACCAGCGCAGCATATCTCATTGTTTCTTTTAATTATTGAATGTCTAAAATATAAAATGAAGGAGAAGCCTAAAAAGGCCCGAAGCCCGGCCCGCGTTTTAGGTATGACGGGACAATTGGCCCGAAGCCCGGCCCTATAGGGGCATAAAAAAGTCGGGGCCGTCGGGCTTAGGCAGAAATGCAGGGCTCTATAATATAGGCTAGCCTACTATTTAAACATAAATATGAAACTAAATAGGCTATACGTTTTCTTTAACCCTCTGGTCGACGAAAGCGGCGGCACGTTCTGATGGATTTTTTTCCTCATGACAGCGGGAAAAACTCACTTTAGCCTACTGCATAATTTTTGGCCAAACTGTGCTTGTGAGACATAATTATAAATTATAAATTATAGGCTAGATTGTCTGTTTTTATTTGTATACACGCTCACAATAACGACAATGGTCGTCAGTAAGTGCCATTAATGCGCATTGTGTGTCACAAATCCTGCGGAGTCACTTCGTCGTCGTATTAACGGATTAGATTAGATTTACCGGTAGTTAGATTAAAGTGTGTACACAGTCCCGCCGCTGGCCGTTTTGATGCCCTAAGCGCGATCACTTAGAGTCACTAGGTAGAGAGAGCATTTTCTTGTGGTGCCCTACGCATCGCATGTGATGCATGGTGGGAGCGGCAGCACTGTGTGTATGTCTGTAGCCTAATGGCCTTCGATAAGGGCATTTCTCTCTCTGACTCCTCTTTCTTTTCTCCTTTTGGACCCCATCAGAGACAGGGTTTCGGCCTGCACTCTGTATTCTTTATCAAAAAACGGTCCATTTGATTCTCAACTGCTTGGGGGGGCTAAACCGGGGCTATTCAAAATTCTGACGGGCTTTAGCCCCCCCTAGCCCCGGTGTAGCGCTGTCACTGGCTCAGGTCTATTCGGTCACAGATTAATGACATGCTCTAGCAATGTCGACCCCAACTTTTCTAAATCTAAAGCTCGTTTTTGGATACATTCACTGAAGAGCGCTTATCGATATCCCTTTTCTTCCGCATTGAATGTCTTTTTTATAAAGGTAGGGCACAGTGCTTTAATGCAGCCTTTTAATTATGAAACGATTAAAGACTCAAGGTGCGATCTTTTACCTTTCGCCCCCATTCAGGCCTTCTTCCGTAGCTATCTTTCATTCTAGTTTAAGCAATAAGATTTGCATAATTGCCTGAGCCTCGTCAAAGCCTGACCTGACAGAGAGTGGAAATAAGCTATAGGCAGATTTCAGCAGGCAAATAGATCCCTGCGCCACACAAAAGGGAAAAAGGGACTTTTTGGGCTGTGAATAGAATTAAGCACCTTTGTAAAGTTGATAGGACACGAAGGCTTCGATTTAGGGGATTACTTTCTAAGCACTTCGCTTCGTATGGGCGCGTGCATGCGTATGAAAGAATGAGAAAATGAGAATGAGGGAAAGACCGCCGCTTGCTGCGGATTTTAGTTCCAACTGGCGACATGCAGTGTTTGAAACTTTAGATATATGGCCTGTTTACCTTCTTTACTGTTATCACTCCTTCCTGGCTGGTGCCGTCTGTAATGATATTGAACACATCTTGCCCGTCGCCGTCCAGGATGGTGTACCACATCTCGGCATTGTCCCCCACATCTGCGTCATACGCTTTGATCCGGCCCACCGATGATCCGATTTCGGCCGACTCTGGAGTGGAGAGATGGTAGGTACCTGGAAAAGGAGAGCAAAACAAATCAATTGAGTAAACAGTAAGGTGTTTGTACGAAGTCTTTGTTCTCGAGTGAGGCGCTTCAGTGTGCGTTTGTCTATTTGTTTATCCTTCTCTCAGGGGGGGGGGGGAAGCAGAGCTGGCTCTCAGTGGTTATTCTTTAATAGAATTTCGGCTCTGATGAGCCATTGGAGAAGGTTCTTTTTAAACCCAGTTTGTTGAAGCTGTTTCTGATGTGGCTCTTGTATTGGATTTGAGACTGTGGCAAAGAGAGAGGGATTATCACCCCAAATGAAGCTCCCGCTGCGCTCTCTTTCTCTCTCTTCTAGTTTCTATCCTTCTTTCTCTCTCCCCCATCCACCCTTCTCTCTCTCACTCTAAAAGCCTCTTTCTGTGGAGATTTTGTTCTGGGTTCACATTGTGACTCATCTTGGTCAGTAGGAGAAATGGACCCCGGCATTCCCATGAGAATTCAACAGAACCACAACGTACATGTTTGCGGTTCTTATGAAATATAATTTGCGGGGGAACAGTTCATTTCATATACTGATTTTGTTGAAGTCTATTTGCAAGTCCAAGCACAATTCTGCTCATAAACTCTCGAATAATCAAGCCTGAATCAATTATTAATAGTTGACTGGCAATCAAACCCTTGTTCATTTGATATACACCTGCTGGGCTCGTTCTATGCCTTTTGTTCAAGACATTTCAGTATAATTTTTCTTTCATTAAATTCCGTATTATAATCAATCCAATGTGAATAGTATTCAAATTAGTCATATTTGGTTTTATGTGACCAAAAAATGGGCTGTTTTTGCTTTTGTACCTTGCACTCTATTTGCAGTTGATCTCTTTTTTTTTTTTTGTCCAAGATTGAGGAGAAAGCTTTGCATGTTGTGTTAGATTGTGGCTACTTTGTACATGAAACGCTTTCATTTATGGATGGATTGATCAACATATGTACAGTATGTGAGAGGAGATTTTGTGTCATCTTACTGTGTGGGAACCGAGGAGGACTGTTGTTGACATCCAGAAGGGTGATGTTTACTGTAGTGGTCCCGGAGAGACCACCCATCTGTCCAGCCATGTCCTTAGCCTGAATCACCACCTGATAATGCTCCCGGTTCTCTCGAATCATGTTCGGAAGCGCCGTCTTTATGATGCCTGACAGAATGGATGGACACAGGTTTTAGGTGCCATCTAATGAGCTTCTCAGCCTTTATTATTTATATGTTAATGTCATGCTAAAAAAGAAGGTTGGACGAGGGGAAGAAAAAAAAACAAGGAATAACCAAGGAAATGAATTCCATGCCTTGGGGTATTTTAAAGAGCAAATTTTAATTGAGTAGGATGTCAATCTTCAAATTATGTTGTGATAAGGTTATTAGTACATGAGAACAGAATTAAGGTGTTTAAGGAATATTCAGTACGATATTCAGTAAAGCAGATAGAAAACTATAGTACATGAATTGTATTTGAAAAATAAAAATGATACCAGTACAAATAGATTGCTAGATTTAAAAATAAGATTACATTACATTGCACTGTCTGTAGTTTAAGTAGATTTCAACTCAATATATAGTAGTATTTTTGGTCACGCTTCAGTTTAGGGTCCAATTCTCACTATTATCTAACAATTAACTATGATTTTTGCCTCAATAAACTCATAATTAAAGCTTAGTAATAGTTAGTAAGCTGGTTGTTATGTTTAGGTATTGGTAGGATTAAAGGATGTAGAATATGGTCAAGCAGAATAAGGCATTAAGTACTAATAAACAGCCAATGTCCTAGTAATATGCATGCTAGAAAACAACTTTAATAGTGAGAATTGGAAGTATGTTTTACTTCAATACAGCAAAATACTGTGTACTATAATAATAATCATCATTGAAATGAGTGGTAAAATGGCAACAAAGATAGCAGTGATGATAATTTTGGCGGTAAAATGTGGTTAATTTTCTCAAACTGATGAACAAAATGAACAAAAATGTCAATAATCAATAATAATGGCCTAAATGTTTTGTGCAAAATATATGTTCTTATCTTTTGCTTATAGGGTGAAATATGACCTTGACAATGGTTTGCGATTCACCGACGACATGGAAGAAACTATGTTAGCAAATTCTGTATCACCTTGCTAGTATTGTATCCCATCTTTTAATCATTTAAAATGATGCTTGTTCTCTAATCTTGCGCAACTTACCTGTTTCAGGTTCAACTGAGAAATATGGCTGGCCCTGCAGTATGCTGTAAACCAGCTTGGCGCTGTTTCCATATGCTTCATCATCTGCATCTGTGGCTGTAACTCTCATTACAAATGCACCTTGAGGGCAAAAGAGAATTATAGAGAGAGGTATTTCAGCTCCAAAGAGCCCTAACATGAGTGTAAAACATGATCCCCACATCCAGTATTAAAACCTCAACCATGATCAAAGCAGTGCATCCTAAAGGTGCACCACGAACGACTAATTCCAAGTTGTAAAACTCGCTATTATCCTATATGAAGAGACCCCCACCCTCCCAGTGTGAGCAATGATCAAGGCGAATGCATGATCACTCGTTCTTTCATCTTCTTTATCTCAGTGTATTTCTTATCTAAATCCTAGTCTCATAATTACTCCAGCTGCACGGTAAGATGGACATATCTTTAATTGTAGTTTTTCTTTCGCCCGCTCTCTCTGGGTCATCCCATTCATTTTCCGCTCTGATGGAATCTGCTGCATGTTGCTGGGAAACGTCAGACTAATAATCTGTTCAAAGAAACATTATAATTAGACCAATTAATCTAGACGTAACATGATTTTAGGGGGTTCGTTTTCAGCTTGATACAGCTTTAGACAGCTAGGAGGGGAAAAAAATTGTCTCTGATATAAAAAGCTCTTCAAAATTGGACCATGGTGTAAAGTAATGGTAAAAAAAATAATAATAATAAAAATAATTTTAAACCCATTTGGCTGCTCAAATTTGGCTAAGATGTGCTATTAGGGCTGGGCAGTATATTAACATATATATATATAAATATTAACAATGATTTTGTTGGCGATTCACAAGATATCACAAGTAATCTTGCAATCTTTCTCTACTCGCCAATATGAAAGTATTAAAACAGGGATGTATTATAGCTACTCTTATTTAAACTTAAGTAGCAAAAATGGCATTAGTGTTGGTGAGTTTTATTCATTTCTGTGAATCAATTCAAAGTGGCATTTATCATGTATAGTATTTTTATTTTTTTATAATAGATCAATATTGCTGTGTTTAACTATTTTGCGTTATAATTAAAATTACTGTTAGTGACTATATGTGACCCAGGACCACAAAACCAGTCATAAGGGTATTTTATTGAGATGAATACATTATCTGAAAGCTGAATAAATAAGCTTTCCATTGATGTATGGTTTGTTAGGACGATATTTGGCCAAGATACAACTATTTGAAAATCTGGAATCTGAGGGTGCAAAAAAATCTAAATATTGAGAAAATCAATGTTAAAGTTGTCCAAATTAAGTCCTTAGCAATGCATATTACTATTAACAATACATTTTTTATATATTTATGGTAGGACATTTACAAAATATCTTCATGAAACATGATCTTTACTTAATATCCTAATGATTTTCTGGCATAAAAAAAAATAGATAATTTTGACCTATACAATGTATTGTTGGATATTGCCACAAATATACCCGTGCGACTTATAACTGGTTTTGTGGTCCAGGGTCATATATATAAATCTGTTTTGTACTTCTTTATTAGAACATATGCAGATAAATATAGTTGTTTTTTTTATGATGTAATGTTATATTGGCTCTCTGGCCATTTCAGATCAAGCTGATCTTTAAAGTCTATTTCGAATATCATCAAAAGGCTCTAAAATATCTTTTTTGAAGCTACATTGCAGATCCCTTTGTGCTACTGTAAGTCTTGTAATGTTTTCACCAGTGTAGTACACCATGACCCATGATAAAATCTGAACTTGGTTTGGCTTTAGATATAACTAGCGACAACAACTTTTGTCCTGCCGCATGAAAGGCAAAATCACTCCTCACTCGGAGTTGCCAACAGCCGCGCTTTCCATTACAGTCACGGCTTCCCGTGAGTAGTTTCCTCTGAGGTTTCGCCTTTCTCATTTGTGTACTACTGACATCTTACAGTTCTTTCTTCTGAATAGACTTTAGAGGTGACTTCGCGGCTTCTCAGTCTCACCTCTGAAGGTGGACCGAATGCACATGTTGTTTCTGCCATGGATCAGCGGCGTCCCTGGCATCAACAAGACCTCCGACGAGCGGTATTCGCTCTCTGAGCGGCTTGGAGAATACTAATGAATGCGGAAACATCTGTCGCACTCCGATCCCATTCCGATAACACGGAGGGAAACAGAGTCTCAGACTTCATGGATGGCCAGATCTGATTAACGGCAGGCACGTTCGCAACACATGGCCGGTTTGTTAGGCTTAAACGCGAGTGGCACCGTGACCTCGCGGTTTGGCAAGCAGGGCCGCTCGTGAATTCGTACAGAGGCGGGAGAAAGGAAGAGCTCAAGCGAAGTGTCAAATGAGCACAGTGTCCCATTTACGTTACTGAGTGTCTGGGATGATGTAACTTTGAACCCCACAGAGAAATACAGACGTGAAAGGGAGAACGTGCCTGCCGGAAAGAGAAACAGAAAAAGAAAGGTTGAGCTTGGGTTTCAAGTGCAAAAGCCTTGGGGGGAAAGATTGTGGTCCATTTACGAGGCTGCATCTACAAGATTTGTGTTGAATAAATAACTCTGCCCACAGTTGAACTGCTGTAACGTGACATGGTTTTAAATTTGTAAGGGAAATGCATATCAATAGTGACATGTATCATGTTCTGAAGAATCTGAATAAAATAACATTGTATGTTCTCAGCTTGTAAAACACAGGTGCTTTGAGACTCTCGACGGCGGAGACATAAAGGAGATCAGGCACTGTAATGTAAGAATCCGACTGAGAGTCCCTGGAGTGGTCTTGCGTTTGTCTGAAAGGATGACTGGTAGTGTTTCACGCCTCAGGGATCCATCTTTCAACAAACACGGCTGCATTAAGATCTACTCTCCGATGAGACATTCAGAGCTTAACAGAAATTTGAATACCTATACGCTAACTTATTTCATTTCATGTTGCATTGAAAGTGTCATGACAAGGATGTGACAGTAGTGCTGATTGGCCAAAGGCACCACAAGAATGAATACAGTCCCAAACCCTTCACTAATAACTTTCCTGAGCTGTGACGTGAAAGGCAGCAGACAGGGAAAAATATTAGTCCATTTCATGCTTCAAAAAATATTGGACACTGTTAAAGCACCTTTTGTAATATAATGAAATATTTGTGATTTATGACAGTATGTTGCTCACTAAAGAATTTTTTCCATTTCATCAGACTACACGGCTACTTCTGAATGGTCACTGCAGACTTAACACCAAATTATGTAGTTATGACAGGATCTAACTAGCTTGTACTAACCAACTAACTAAACCTTGAAACGCGGTGTTCAGTTGATGTGAGTTTGAATCAAGCTCATTTCCTAATCTTCCATTTTTCTGCTGTTGGGGAGAGTGGGGTAAGATGTGACACTTTTTCTTAAATTGGCCCTTACCAAAATGTGAATAACTAATATTCCAAATTATACGTTGTGTCTCGTATATAAACAGCAATTATAAGGAAGCATCCACAACCTAAAGCCACATAATTATGACCTCTCCAAGAAATTTGGGAAAACAGTGTCATGATAGTTAGTTGAATCCTGGAGATTCTTTTGCTTTCTGCTTTATGTACTGTATATAAAAATAATGTGGGGAAAAATAATAGTTTTGGCTTATTCTTATCATTATTGTTAAAAATACATAAGTTGTCTATGTGCCTCTCTCATTCACATGCATCTTTATATGATGGGCCATTTCTAAGGGGGCTTTCACATTGGGCCCTTTTGCTGCAGTCCGAGTCCAAGTGCGATTGTTCCTGATGTCCCCCACAGCATTGGTCTGATTTGCATTCATCTTACGTCATCTCAAGGTGGACGCCGCATTAAAGAAAACAGGACGCGGGTCAATATATTGTGGTTTTTTTTATTATTAATTTGGTGCTATTATGTGCAGCAGAGTGAACAATACTTGGGTTTACTGTATGTGCATCGCATGAAGTCGGCTTTCTGCTGCTTGCAAATAGTCTCTTTTGAGGAGACAGCAGATTGCGAGCCATTCATTTGCCGCTCTGATTGCACTCAAACACTATTACACTGCAGGCTAACTCTCACTCGTATCCAAGGTAAATCATCACCACTGTCACTCCTAATGTAACCGGTCCAACTCAACCCACTCTGAGCAGGATTAGAATTGGGGTCTCTGGTGTGGGAGATGGGTGCGTTAACAAGGACGCTAAAGACCGCAGCTGCAGACGTTAGTTGCTAGTGTGCCTCTTGAAGCCAAGGGAGTGAGGTTTACAGCTTTTACTGGGTTACCTCCGTTAGACTCACCCCCCTAAACCTCACTCCCATCCGGGTCACAGAACCAAATGTAACCGGTCCTACTCAACCCGCTCCGAGTGGGATTCGAACCGGGGTCTCTGGCGTGGGAGGCTGGAGCGCTAACAAGGATGCAAAAAGACAGCGCCTCTTGAATTCCTTCGGCTCACAACACTCACAGTGCATTATTGCAGGGCTTCAGACTGCGACCAAATGGTTTATATTATAAAACTAAAAGTTTCAAGATGTAGGAAAACTCACTTATTTAAAAATAAAAAAGACATTAAATTATCATTGTAACCAGTATGTGGCTGCAGAGGAGCTCTTATTGGCTATTTCTACTCCTTAATATTTATTTTTTCACTCATTTTGCTTTTGAATGAATATTAAGACATTATGAATGATAATAATTAAAGTTAACTACGCCTCTACACCTCAGGCCTGTCTACACCTACACCTCAACTACACCTACACCACCAAAGCCCAGTGCTTCCAAATACTTTCTGTAGAACTTAGTGGCTCCGGTGCTGCTGCCCTCAAATGTTAGTGTGGAGCCCTGTGAACTTAGAATAAAACAGTACATTGTAATTTATGTATGTTAAATCTATGTAATACCAAGGCATTTGTCAGTAATGCAATCAAAATGGGGGAAAATGTGATAACTGCGTTGCAGGTTGATTTAAGGTGTGCCCCTAAATGTTCTGCTTGTGCTCCTAAGATTTTTCAGTTAGGGGCTACAGTGCTTCTAGTAAAAACAGTTAATCTGGAGCCCAGCATTATGGGTATTCTCTAGCCGTTGAGCGTACAACGGTTGTACACTCATTATTGTGGTGCATTGTGGGATTGAATGAGTGCACTTGATAACGTCCACTATGGTTTTGGACAACACTACAAATGGCTGTCCCCTCAAATAATGCCCTATTTAAGGGTAAGGGGCAATTTTGGACAAAGCCTTAGTCTCGGGTTCAGTACCCCGGTGCGCTCCTGGGTCCGCATGACAGCTTTCACATTGCCAAAGTTTCATGCGAACCATGCCCCGTTTCAAACTAAACTGCAAGTGTGAAATCACCCTAAATAGATTGTGGCATGATAAAGATTGTGCTCTACACTGTCAGAAAAAAAGGTACAGTGCTGTCACTGGGGCGGTACCCTAAGGTACAAAAGTGAAAAGGTACATCTTTGTACCTTACTCACCCCTAAATGATACATATTAGTACCTTAAAAGGTACATATAAGTAATTTAAGAGTGCATATTAGTACCTTAAAGGTACATATTAGTACCTTTTCGGTTTTGTACCTTAGGGTACCGCCCCAGTGACAGCACTGTACCTTTTTTTCTGACAGTGTAGAGGGCAACACAGCTTACCCACTGACACACTTCAACACACTCATCCTCTAATTATTCATTATGTGTCATTAAAATAGCAAAAGTAAAAATGCTAAAATATTTAATTCCTGTTTGGTAACCTTTGACACAGACATTGTGTCAAGCGTTCTCAAACAGTGCTTTATGAATTGACAAACACAAATAGGTACACCAGGACCACTTCAAGCATAATTTCTTCATTTCCTAGTGATTAATCTTTGATTCATTTGCCGGGTCACAATGATTAAGATCCACAATGATCTTATCATCGCACAAAATCTTTAATCAAAAACGGCTGCCTTGTTTTTGTCGGAACTGCAAATGAGTTTTGATTCATTTGAGATAAACCTGCGGGTTAATTTGTTGCATCGTGAAGAGTAATTGATTTCAGCCTGCTGCATCCCGTTCATTTACTTTGATTCTCTCTGCCGCTCTTAATGGGTTTAAAATCACTGATAATTGAATGAATTCAAACGGGATATTGTAAGATCTTTATCCTCCCTCAAATCACGTGAAGTTGAATGTTTGTCATAGTTTTAATCAGCGTTGATTAAGTGGCAGAAAGAAAGTGTGTTCCGTTTAGCATAAAAACCCAAAGTCTTATTGGCCAATTTCACTTTTCTCATCATTTTGGAGACAGATTTGACTGCTCTGTCAACACATAATCATTTCAAATTATCCTACTGAAATCTTTTTTTTTTTTTAAGCCTGCTTTTTAAAAAGCACACACAGCTACTTTATTTTGCATTGGACGTTTATATGGAGGCGTAAACAAGATTCTTGTGGGAGTAAGTGTGTGATTACATTTAATGATGTAGTGAAAATAACTTGCACCTGGATGTAAAAATATGCATAAAAGCATTGCCTTTACAATAGTAGACTGAGATGTATCGGCATCAATGTATGGACAGCTTCTGGTTTTCATTTATAAATAAATGTGCAGTTTGAATACAGACATTTTTCCATAATGTACTGATAAATGGATTGCATTTACTAAAGTAAAAAAAATTAAATTTGAATGTGTTAATGCTGTGCATTTCAAGAAGTTATGGGTTAAACCTTGAGCCAGCAACTCACCAACATTGGACATCTCTGATACACTGGCCACGTAGGTGTCCTTGGCAAACTTTGGCTCGTTGTCATTGATGTCATGGATTTTGATGATGAATTCCGAGGCCCTCTCCAGATCCTGTCCGGAGGTTTTGTTGACGGCTTTGGCGCTCAGGGTGTACATCGCTTTCTCTTCCCTGTCAAGCCTCCTGGTGGCATGGATATCACCCGAGTTCTCATCAATCTCGAAAACAGTTCCGGCCCCGTCTCCGGTTAGGACGTACTTCACATTTCCGTCTTCCGTGTCCATGTCTGAATGAAGCTTAAAAAGAGAAAAGAGAGTTCTGTTGGAATTAACAGTTCACAAATGATCTGTTTTCTTAGCATGCGACTGGCAAATTGTTTGCAAATATACTCAGTCTGTCAAGGCAAAATGTTCAGGCGGTAGCCCTAAACCATGTGTAAATGGAAACAGAAATTAAACCATTTGTTAAACACAGTTTAAGCCCTTTCTGGCTGAAGTCAGAATGTGTTTCTTAAGCAATGTTTTTTAAATGAGTCATGAATATGTGAATATGAATGTGAATTTGCTCAAAGGGCCCGCTCGGTTTAATTTTCTTTGTGGGTAAAGCTCCGGAATTTCGACTTAAATATTTCATTCACTTCGGTATCAGTAATAGTTTCAGAATTCTTCCTTTCCTTTTCAACAGCAAACACAGAGCGCCGAATGGCGATCTAGTCATTATCTGCAGGAGCGCAGAACTTACTGCATAGAAAGCTCTGTGTTTTATGTGGTTGACGGCATATGGCGAATATCTCCGAAAACTGTCAATAGACTGCTGTACCTTCAAACTGTGGAGGAAAGATATGACCTGTTTTTGTTCAGAACAGTCACAATTACACAAAACGCTCCTTCAGAGCAGAACTTTCATTTTACACCTGTCTCTTAGCAACAAGAGGAAGCCTGACAGCCCTCTCCATTTGATTGCAGTTCCTCTTTTCCTGATTAGGATTTTACTAGAAGAGGCCAGCCATACAGTCCTGGACAAAATATCCAATCAGCATCGGTGCCATAAAATGTTTCCTATTTAATAAATTATCAATCAACGCCTGAAAGAAACTGCAAAAACAGCCCTTGTTTTTGTAAGCAGCAAATAAAGAAGAACCAAAAAACATCTTTCATTATAAGAGCGGTATTCGGAGCATTGCACCCTACAATTTCATAATCTGTCCACTTACGGCTAAATGTACACTATAATTGGAAACGATTTTAGAGGCTTTTCTAACCACTGTTATCAGGATGTGGATAATTTGACACACAACAATTAAAAGCTCCATTTGGAGGTTGCATCATTGTGAAACACGTGTTCCTGTCCGTCCTGAAACTGAATTTGGTATCCATTACACACGCAATTGCATTAACAGTACACTAGCAAGCTGCTCAGAGAAATTGCTATCTTTTCTTTAGTAGTTTTATGTCCTGGCATAGACAATTGTAGGGGGGGGGGGGGGGGGAGGGGGGATCTGCGTGAATGTGATTTTGCTTCATATTTTCTCCAAACAGAAGTTGCAAGAAGGCATTTATTATTTATTTCATGCTAAATCCTCCCATAGCAGTTGCGAAAAATGTTAAAGGTTCATTACATCAAGCCTGGCGAAGTCAAATGCAACCAAATGTGCCTCTCTTACAGAGATACACTCAACCTTAAGTCAGTACAAACCCTTATGCTGTTATTTTGCTGGACCTCAAGAGGAGGAATGTATTGGTCTTCTTTCATTCAATTACTTAATAAAGCATCATAACAGTGGTCAATTGGACTTGTGCACTATGTTCCAAGTCTTCGGAAGTCTTTGTTTGGATAACAAACTGCATTTTGCTTCACTGATATGTTTTCTCTTCCAGTGAGCTTTCAAGATTGTGAACTGAATCTACTCATTCAACGAGGAGATCTGACTCATTCTGGCAATTCATTCACAAATTGAAGATGCCAAGATTTTCATGATTTTTCATCAGACAACTATCAAATCATATGACTTCAGAAGTTTTGGATTGTAGCGTGTGAGTCAAATGGACTTCATTTATGATTTATTTATTTAGCATTTGTGCCCTTGTTAAAATTGAAAGCTAAGTTTCCCATTTATTTTATTTGTATGGAAAATTACCAGAACATTTTTTAATGACTCGCAAATGATGGCTTCTTAGACTTTATTAGGGGTTGAGTCTCCATTATATTAAAAACATATATGTTCTGTGTGGGACATGTCACCATTTTTTCTCTTTTTCTCAACTAAAAGCTTTTTCATTACAATGTTGCATTTGGAGTTTTCTGGCCTCCCCAGTGGCTTTCTGATTGATTCTTTTCAATTCCCATCAGCATGCTGATGAGTCAATTATACACATGTTTATATGTATACCTACTGAGTATTTTTTTTTTCTTTTTCATTATAGCACAAACACGAAAATATGAGGGCCAAAAATGTTGAAATAAATTACCCTCTCTGTTTTATCTCCTTTTACCAGTTTTCGGCTAGGAAATGTACCCTTTAGAATGAGATTGTTTTATGCTTTTGAAAGAAGAATCTTATGTTCCCCACGGCTGCATTTATTTGATCGGAATACAATCAAAACAGTGATATCGTGAAATATTATTACAAATTAAAATAACATTTCTTTATTTTATTTTAATATACACCTATCAGGCATAACATTATGACCACCTTCCTACTGTTGTGTTGGTCCCCCTTTTGCCGCCAAAACAGCCCTGACCCATCGAGGCATGGACTCCACTAGACCCCTGAAGGTGTGCTGTGGTATCTTGTACCAATATGTTAGCAGCAGATCCTTTAAGTCCTGTAAGTTGCGAGGTGGGCCTCCATGGATCGGACTTGTTTGTTTAGCACATCCCACAGATGCTCATTGGATTGAGATCTGGGGAATTTTGGAGGCCAAGTCAACACCTCAAACTCGTTGTGCTCCCCAAACCATTCCTGAACCATTTTTGCTTTGTTGCAGGGCACATTATCCTGCTGAAAGAGGCCACAGCCACCAGGGAATACCGCTTCCATGAAAGGGTGTACATGGTCTGCAACACTGCTTAGGTAGGTGGTACGTGGCCAAGGCATCACACTGCCTCCACCAGCTTGCCTTCTTCCCATAGTACATCTTGGTGCCATGTGTTCCCCAGGTAAATGACGCGCACCCGGCCACCCACGTAATGTAAAAGAAAACGGCATTCATCAGACCAGGCCACCTTCTTCCATTGCTCCGTGGTCCAGTTGTGATGCTCACATGCTCACTGTTGGCACTTTCCGCAGAGGACAGGGGTCAGCATGGGCACCCTGACTGGTCTGCGTCTATGCAGCCCCATATACAACAAACTGTGATGCACTGTGTATTCTGACACCTTTCTATCAGAACCAGCATTAACTTATTGAGCAATTTGAGCTACAGTAGCTCGTCTGCTTGATTGGTCCACACGCACTCCCCACATGCATCAATGAGCCTTGGCCGCCCATGAGCCTGTCGCCGGTTCACCACTGTTCTTTCCTTGGACCACTTTTGATTGATACTGACCACTGCAGACCGGGAACACCCCACAAGAGCTGCAGTTTTGGAGATGCTCTGACTCAGTCGTCTAGCCATCACAATTTGGCCCTTGTCAAATTTGCTCAAATCCTTACACTTGCCCATTTTTCCTCCTTCTAACACATCAACTTTGAGGTTGACATGTTAACTTGCTGCCTAATATATCCAACCCACTAACAGGTGCATGATGAAAAGATAATCAGTGTTGTTCATGTCACTTCATAATGTTATGCCTGATCGGTGTATATTAAAATGTAATTAATTCCTGTGATGGCAACGCTGGATTTTCAGCAGTCATTACTTCAGTCCTGAGTGTCGCATGATCCTTCAGAAATCATTCTAATATGCTGATTTGGTACAGAAAATTATTGTGCTATTTAATGAAGTGTGGCTAGTGTAATTTATAGTCATATGATAGACATGATATACCATAGTTTATCACAGCACAACATTTAGAACGGTCAAAACACACACAATTATAACAGCCCACATTTTCAACTATCATGCTAGATGTAAGTGCATCTGTACTGTTTTCAGAAAGATTTAGCTTACAGTGCATCAGAATTGGCAGTCTAGAGGTGACACACGTAACACAAGTTTGATTCGTTTTGTAAACTCCATTCTCAGAGTTGGCTCACACTCTATTGATCGTTCTGGTTCTCCTGGGATTATGCTGTCACCGCTGACACAGTGAGAGAAGAGAAACAGACACCGCTCCCTCACAAAAGTCATCTGATAGGTTGACGTCAGGCATCATGGACCGTATCAGTTATCCATATTTACAGCATAACACACAGTTTAAATTACAATAATTGTTGATGACACTTCAAATCTCAGTGCATGAAGAAGAAAAACGAAATATATTGGAGACAGCTTTGAAATATGTATAAAACAACTGTTTTGGCAACATGTGACACCGTCAACATGTGTAGACCCAGATGGTAGATACACATTTTTTCACACACTGTTGTAGTGCTATTAAAATCTGGTTTAAGACTCTTTTTTCAAATGGTATTCAGCTGAAATCTAATAAATCTTGAAGAGCATGTACTTGACACCTGACAAATGTACTATATTAGCAGATGCACAATGTATATAATTGGACTTTTCTTCTTCTAGTGGTTAGAAAAGACATATGGCTCCAGTTTTAGAAAGCTGACAGAAAGTAATATCAATGTTTGTTGTTAAATTATAGTCAAAAAAAGCCCTTTTAAGATGCACAACAAAATGCAGTTCATATTAATGAGGGTTTGTGTGGAGAGCTAGAAAAGACCAAATATGAAATATTCTCTTTTTTAGAATCAACTGAAATGCTGCAATGGACATTACATTTGCAGTCCAGTCAGTGGCTGTTATGATATGGTGATGGCTAATCTAATGAATATTAATTTGGCCATGCAGACATTGCTTTTTAATCTTTCTAGACCGCCCAGTCATGCAAATGATTAATATTCACGAGGCAAACCTTTAGTACGTCTCATGATTCATATCCTTTGAGATTCGATATCATATTTGATCGTTTCACTTTAAAATTGATTAAAAGTGACAGCAAAGACTTAGATTGTTACAAAAGATTTATATTTTAAACAAATCTCGTGCCTCTTCAAAGATTCCTGAAAAACATCTTCAATTGATAAAAATGATACAATTTTCTTGAGCACCAAATTAGAATATTTGAGTGATTCTGAGGGATCATTTGACACTGAAGAGTGAAGACTGGAGTAATACATTTATTCCTAAACAGTCATTTTAAATTATAAAACTATTTCACAATATTACTGTTTTTACTGTATTTTGTACAATATATTTTGGTGAGAATATGAGGCTTCTTTCAAAAACATTAACAGATAAAACCGACCCCAAATGTTAGCTTTTTCAGGCAAACTAATACAATACAATACAATCTACAATATGTATTGATTTGGAGACCACATTTATAGCAGAATATTTCATCTTCTCCATGATGTCAAAAATGTACTATTGGCCATTTAACATTAAATTCTGATTAACAATTCAATGTTTAAAAATAACAATAGCTCAGTTGTAGAGCCCGATTGAACGTTGAACATTTTTATTTGTGAGCTTATTCATTAGCCTGCACTCTTAAAAATAAAGGTGCCAAGAAGAACAAAAAAATGGGTTTTTGAAACAATGCCATAGAAGAACAATGTCTGGTTCCCCCTAGATCCTTTCTTTGGGGAGGAAGTATGAATAACCTTCTCCCACTACAATCTTTTGTGCAACGGGAAGGTTTAATGGATGAACCTTGAGTGAAATTAAAATAAAAAGCTGCCTTGCAATGTTAGATGAGTGCAGATGTAGTACCGTATGCTTTTTAATTTCCCCATCTAGTAAACACAGTGTGCTTTCATACATTTGTGACTCACTCCAGGGGTTTGTGGGTCAGTGAACAAATCAGACGTCTATTTCGTTTTTTCCTTTATTAGTGTAGGGATATAAAAGGCATTTGTACAATATACAGACGGATGGACGGATAGATAGATAGATAGATAGATAGATAGATAGATAGATAGATAGATAGATAGATAGATAGATAGATAGATAGATAGATAGATAGATAGATAGATAGATAGATAGATAGATAGATAGATAGATAGATAGATAGATAGATAGATAGATAGATAGATAGATAGATAGATAGATAGATAGATAGATAGATAGATAGATAGATAGATAGATAGAGGTTTTGGGGCTTTGTGAACATGTTGCATGTACTATATATGGTTGTGTCACAGATTATATTACTACTGAGCGTACCAGTAACCACAATGCAATAATAAATATTAAAGAATATTTATCATTGCATGCTTTTTCAAGTGTCCTGGACTTGACATCTATAAAGCTGGTGTAAATCAACCCTCTGTGACATAATGACAAACCTCAATGTTTACAGTCGCCGACAAGAACGACGGAAAAGTCCAAATAAATAAATCCAGAATTTGTCAGCCACAGTGAGCGAAGGGGGGGAACGTCGCTGCTTTCAGCTCCAAGCCAGTAATCTATGCAAACATTAGCATGCGAGTCATTAGCATGTGGTTAATGAAATGTTTGTGCGCTCAATCTCACGGGTCCACATTCTCCTGAGTGACAGAGCGAGTGAGGGACACAGCATGCAGGAAAGCCAAAGCAGATATAAATAACTTGAGATAAGATCTAATTATTTTCAACATATTTACAGCCAGCGACTCTAGACCCAAGTGTGATGGTGGTTGAACTAATTTTTGGAAAGAAATGACATATCAAGATGCATTTTTTTTTTTATGATGGAAATTTCAAATATAAAGAAAGTTTTTTCTTTCTTATTTTTTTATAGATACACGATGTAACTTCTTTTTGTTATAGTTGAAAATAAACTAAATTTAAATAATGCGTCAATACATCATCAAAGAGAGGAGAGTGCTGTCAAAAAGAGAATGCGACAGAGCCGTAATAAAACAAGAATCAACATTGGCTTGGCTTTTTGGAGATAGAGATCTGAGGGATTTGAAAAGCGATGTGGAGATGTGTGTTTTTATTACTCAACAGGTGAGTAAGGTATTTCATTGAACATATAAATTGCCATATGGAGCTTTCTAACAGGGTTTGTTGTAAAGCATTATCTATTGTGAAGGCTCATATGGTTGTTGTAGCGCTGTGCTAGAATTTATTTTCAAGGAAGTATCGTGTCTATTAAAGGGATAGTTCACCCAAATATTATCCGATGATTCACTCGCCCATCCAAGGTGTATATGACATTCTTCTTTCAGACAAACACAATCGGATTTGTATTAAAAAATAATGTCATTGCTCTTCCAAGCTTTATAATGGGAGTGAATGGCGGTCTTTATTTTTACATTTTCATTTACATTTATGCATTTAGCAGACGCTTTTATCCAAAGCGACTTACAATTTGGGGGAACATAAAGCATTTTTAAGTCCAAAAAAGTGCATCTATCATAAAAGTAATCCATATGGTTCCAGGGGGTTCTTAAATGCTTTCTGAAGCAAAGCAATGCGTTTGTGTAAGAAAAATATCTATATTTAAAACTTTATTAATTAAAATAACTAGCTACCGACAGACGGAAAAACACATCAATTTATGGCGAAAGAGTAACCCTTGACCTGACACATGATATATTGATGGAAGCGCAGAGGATAGAGCAAAACAAAACACGGGTCACAAATTAGAAGTCTAAAACGCAAATTTTTAAAGAGAAATATTGGAGGAGTGTGAGTTTGTTGAACCAGCCCTATTTGTTTGAACCACGAGATGTGTCGAAGCTTACGCTACTCCTATATCCCACATCATACACCGCGTCAGGGGTAACTTTTTTGCCGTAAGTCGACTTGCGTAGGCCGTCTTCCATCTAGCTAATTGTTTTAGTGTATAAAGTTTGAAATATGGATATTTTTCTTGCTTCAGAAGGCCTTTAATAACCCCTTGGAGCCGTTTGGATTACTTTTATGATGGATAGATGCACTTTTTGGGTTTCAAAATCAGGATCGTCATTCACTACCCTTATAAAGCTTGGAAGAGCAATGATATGTTTTTATATAACTCAGATTGTGTTCATCTGAAAGAAGATAGTCATATACACCTAGGATGGCTTGAGGGTGAGTAAATCATGGGGTAATTTTCATTTTTGGGTGAACTGAGGGATTTGAAAAGCGATGTCGAGATGTGTGTTTTTATTACTCAACAGGTGGAGTGTGAGATTGTGAGATGGTGGTCCAGTGGGTTAAACCATGGAACTGATACGCAGAAGGTTGCTGGTTCGATCCCAGCGGTCACCACCAGTGTGTCCTTGAGCAAGGCACTTTACTCCATGTTGCTCCAGGGGGATTGTCCCTGTAATAAGGGCACTGTAAGTCGCTTTGGATAAAAGCGTCTGCCAAATGCATAAATGTAAATGTAAATGTAACTAGCCCTTTAATGGGTATAGCTACAGTAACGTCTTCAGCTAGTGGTGAGTTTAATTTCTTACCTCCATTTTCAATTTCCAAATTTCCATCTAAACTAGTTATATCTCAAAGTCTAGTAGTGAATGTTTTATGAGCAGTAGGATAATCATATTCATCCGCACAGTCGTGCAGAGCTGAAGAACAAAGTTCTTCTGCAAAATGCATGTAGTTTTGTTTTTTCAACTGCTAGAGGGCCAAAAGTTATAAAGTGTACCTTTAATGTAGCTGCTATGATGGTCTATAAATGATAGTATTCACAATAGGATTCAAAATCATAAAATGTTAAGTATAAAGTAGAGATATTGTCATTGTTCATAAATGTTGATAGTGAAATACAAGGTTTCAGAAATGAATAGCTACATGAGCGCATCCTCTCAATGCTAAAACATTAGCCACGGTTTAGGGCAGAGTTAACATTTAAACCAGACAGAAAAGCATGACAGAAAACATCGGCTACAGTCTGAAATCTACCCTTGTGCAACCTTTAAGGCATATGTCAATGTATGCTACACTTCTGGCACTTATCATATATTGTATATGAGATGCATTGTTTAATTCTCTTTCTTTCATTTCAGAATAAAGCACGGTGTTCCTCCAAAGAGTATTTTCTGGAAAAGGACTTTCAAGTTAGTTGTAACCAGAAGAAGCCAATATGAAGATGTAGATTCCATTTTCATCTCCGCTATGTATAAAGTCCCTTGACAGCACCATAATTAGTCTCTCTATGTCCTTTATTGTGAAGAAATCCTCCAGCGCTGCCATGGCCCACACAGACGTGAGTTTGAAATCCATAAAAAGACATCTGAGACAAAGACATGCAATGAAAGCAGACAACCGCATAAAGCCAATACAAATCTCAGCTTCTCAGGGCTAATTGGTATTTGTCAGGTGAGCGTCTATGCGCACTTAAAGGGTATACATAAAACATTGCATTCATCTCTGAGGTAAACACACGCTGGAACGACAACAACAGGCTTCATTAGGTCATTAATTTGACTGTGGTTGAGCCTGAAATTCCCTGCAGGAATGAAAGCGATGTGTGAAAGATGTTTTAGGCCCCGCTTTAGCAAAGGCGTAATGCATCTCATAACAACCTGTCTTGTTCTATAAAGTGCTGCGGGTGAGTCTTTAGCCTTTGCATAGTTTCAGCAGTCAGAGAGCAGGAAATATTCGCTAAAAATGTTGCACAGAGAATAGAGAGGCTGAATCAACACTGACGGTATTTACAAGCAGTAGTTTACCAGTCTCAGTGTTTTTTAAGTAATTAACACAAAATGCTTCATTCCAAATATAACGCTTTTGAAAACTCTGAAAAGTTGCCACTAGGGCTGTGGGTGTTTCTTCTTGCACAGTGCAAACAAACTCAGGCAGACCTGTAAAATGCTAAATGGACCCGTGAGGGCCGAGGGTTTAGATCAACAAACAGTAAATAACACTGCACAAAACATGATGTTTTCCATTACAAACATTCTTGAATTAAAATACATTTATTTAAGAAGCAAAATCAGAGGCGTCATGCCCATTCAAACTGAGGGGCCAAGTGCCTATTCAAAACATTCAACCAAGTGGATTTGAATGCAGCTTCCAAAAGACAATTTATTTATTTTTTTTATATAACATTTGATAATTAACCCTTTGAAGCGTACGATCACACCAGTGTGCATCACGTTATCAACTGCTAAATCTGCGTTCACAGCTGGCGCTGAAGCAGAGACGCTTCAATACAGATAAGTCACTAGGAAAAACCATTCATAAATTATAAAATGTCTATGGAAGCGGCAATCCTTTCAAATAGGCTATAATTTGACCAAGGGTTTTATTGGTATCCGATATACATTGTGTATGTAACTAAAGGTTACACCAGTGTCATATTTTGATTTAGTTTTACTCATAGTCTTTTGTCTAAAATGCCATTTAGTTTTAGTCATATTTTAGTCACCTGAATTGTTTTTAGTTTTAGTCTAGTTTTAGTCGACTTAATATCATAAGATTTTAGTCGACTAAATCTACAGTAGATTTAGTCTCCTAAAATCTAATGAGTTTAGTTAAATTGTAATATATTAAGCATTTAAGCATTACATAACCGACTGTCACTTAAACTGACATTTTGACATCATTTTTTGTTTTTGACATTAAAAATACACGAAAGAGCTCAATTCACTTTTAGTTTAACTATATAGTTTTTATAACTTTGTATTTCTGTTTTAGTTAGTATATCATGTTAAGCTAAAGCTTCAAACATGAAAGCTTCAAATAAGTTTGTTTATTTATTTTTTTAATTTCAGTTAACATTTATTTAATTTCAAGTAACAAAGATTTTTTATTAATGGTTTTAGTGAACTATTATAACCCTGATACTTTATTTAATATGTGTCAAATACTGGTCTTTCCTCCTGACTATTATTCATTTTTATTTTAATTAAATGGGAATGAAATTAAATACAGTTTATTGTGTAAGCAAAAACGAATATATAATGCGTGACTTTTAAATATAAACCAGCTGGAAATACACAGTGACTCTTATTTTGAAATGTATGTGCCTTACTATTGCAGTTGCAGGAGCTCATTCAAGTTCAGATGAGGAAATAAAATATGCGTTGTTACAACCGTCTAAAACACATTACTATATAAACATTGTAAAGTAAACATTGTCATTATTCATCAGCATTAGTTCATAAACAATTGCCTGGCATAAATGTATGTTATTCATTGATTGTGAGCCGCTCTGGAGCGCTGTATTGGGGATGCTTGAGTAACTTGTAGAAGCGCAACAGCGCCGTGTTCTCCAGCGGTTAGATCAGCACGTTCAAATCAAATGTGCGCATCTGTTACACAGGACATCAGTTCTGACTGGATCTCCTCCCTGATTGTCCCTCCCTAACATTTTCGTTGCGTTTTTATTTGTTGACGAAAATGACAGTTGATTTTCGTTATAGTTTTTGTTAATCCACACTAGTTTTTAATTAGTTATCGTCTCGTTTTCGTCAGTGAAAAAAGGTTGTTGACGAAAATTATGACAAAAATTATTCGTCAACGAAATTAACACTGGGTTACACAACACAGTTTTCAACTAAAAAACTGAAAACTTGTAATGTTTTTTTGCTGTTCATTTACACAGCAAACAGTATTTTGGGAGCCTGAAAATGCTAACTTTTGAAAACGGGTTCCAAAGTTTTTGAAAACGAGACCTTTATCATCTCTGTGATGTCAAACCAATCAGAGTCTAATCTCCCACTCCCTTTAAAAGCCAGTTGTGCTTGCACCATGGTGCATTGCTATTTACATGACGGGAAAATTATAACTGTGTTGGGCTGAAACTAGCAAAAAACACTTGCGGCGTGCCCAGCGTCGCATTGCGCCGGGTGTATAGTAGGGCCCGATAGCACAGAGTGGATCATATACACAAGTCGGCGCTGACAACCGGATCCCACAGTAATTTGTACGTATTTTACATGCTGGCTATTTCGTACGAATTTGTACGCCCTCACTAGCCTAGATGTCTAGACACACCCTAGAGGCAGCAAATCTAATTTGCAGCCAGGGTAGTCTAGCAACTCTCCGTTGGCTTGCGAGCTGGAAAAACCAAACTCTGGTCAGGCCAATCACATCGTATATAGAGTTGGTGCGCGGGCTTAACATAAGTTGCCGCGGTTCCGCGTGATACTTGTAAACAAAGAATCTGGCGAACAGTGGTCTTTCGAAACGGCTTTGGCCGCGGCTCTGGAAGACTGGAGTTAAGCTTTTCTTTGTGAAAAGAACAAAGAACAGCACTGAAGGCATTCTTAAGAAAGGAAGATGTGTTCTGAGTTTTGCCGACTGGATACGGCAAAAGTTTAATATATCAACTAGCTCCGGTTCACCTTCTTCGTTGCTCTGGTTGGTTGTAGAGCTATCCTATTGCATGCAGAGGGAATTTGAAATACAACCGTTAATCCCGCCCCTCGGATTGAGCCCTGCCAATGGTGTGTTCCCAGACCCAACATCTTGATGTGGGTCTGGCTTGTCAGGCTACGACCTCACTTGTATTTTGTAGAATGTTTCAAAAAGCTCATTGCGTAGCGCCATCCCTAACCCCGCCCCCCTAAACCTACCCATCACTGGAGTTTAGACAAATCGTACGAAAACGTACAAGTGAGGTTGTACTAATTTGTACGATTGCTGTGAGATTCAGTTGGCGCATACCACAAAACACAGCAAACTCATTTGAAATGTCTTTATATCAGCAACAAGGTTGATTTAAAAAATGTATCTGGCATCGAGACAGACATGGTAACTTTGAAACTGACATCTAGAAAAGTACAATTCACTTCAGAATTAACGGTGTATATCAATATTACAGGGTTAGTTCGCCCAAAAATGAAAATTCTGTCATTAATTACTTACCCTCATGTCGTTCGACACTCGTAAGACCTAAAGACGTCGTTACAAAGTCCATCTCACTACAGTGGTTCTACAATAACTTTATAAAGAGAAGAGAAGCGTTATGAATCAGTGAGTCGATTCAGCGGTTTGGATCGCCAAAGTCACGTGATTTCAGCAGTTTGGCGGTTTGACACGCGATCCGAATCATTATTCGACTCACTGATTCATAACGCTTCGAAGCTTCATGATGCATTGTTTTAGGGTTTTTTTGCGCACAAAAACTATTTCCGTCGCTTCATAAAGTTATTGTAGAACCACTGTAGTGAGATGGACTTTGTAACGACGTCTTGAGTACCTTTTATGGGTCTTGAGAGTGTGCAGTGCATTGTGCCAATGGAGGTCTTTCTGAGCCATCGGATTTACACTAAAATATCTTCATTTGTGTTCCGAAGATGAACGGAGATCTTACGAGTGTCGAACGACATGAGGGTAAGTCATTAATGACAGAATTTTCATTTTTGGGTGAACTAACCCTTTAAGTGACATTGCTGACTGCTGGCCTGGCATGCATAATACAGCGTTTTTAGTTGTTTTCGTGGATCTGTGTGAACGGGGATTGTTTCGATAACATTGTCATCTGTACATGTGGTGTTTTTAGTACATCACTGTTGTGTAAATGTGCCCTTAGAATATTGTAGATACAAAATTAATAGTACCCCAATTTTTTTTGAATATCTTAATTTTGAAGCTATATGTCACACGGCTATAGGCGATTTGCCTTACGGTACACAAATTATACTTTGTTTTTTTTTACGCATAGGCGAGTCTTGCAAAGTATACTTCTTTTGACTGTTACAGGTGTTCAACGCATGTGCAGTTTTGAGCAACCTCTCACCACGAGTTACAACCCATGTACATAATGCACAAAAATTAAATGCGCATGTGCAACCTGCACTGTACGCTGACCCTCGCGTATTTGTAAAAAGTGAAGTATACTTTGGCCTTTATAGTCTTAGTATTCATAATATTCTTGAATAGCGACAGTAAATGCTTTAATAATGTATGTTCTCCCTTTGACCATTCAAAAGTATATTTGGATATGATGACGCTGCAGTCATTATTATGAAAGCTAAAGTAAAGTTTTATTCTATGTAATATGTTTTCTATGTTTTTTCCACCACCTTTTCCCAAACAAATGTTTTAGTTTTTTTTTCCAGAAAACAAGACTTAATATCTCATGTATTTTGCTTCTCAAGTACATGTTGTGATTTAAGAATATTTAGATATTTGTATAATAAGCTTTAGCAGTGTAGAGTTAAATTAACATGGTGCTTCACACAAACATTAAGTTTATGTTTGCTCTGTTGGTTGTTTACCCTGCTTTGGACAAAAAACATTGCATATCATGAATACACATGTACATGTACGATTACTATAGCTGCAGGCACCTTAGTAACTTGCCTAATTGATTGTAAACCCCATTTATTTATTTATTTGCCAACAGGTCTATATCGCAATACACCAGATGTTTCGTTTCCACAGTGTAGCCAATGTTTTCCATTTGGCTGCTCGCTGGAAGTCTAGGGGTGTCCTAATTACTGCCAGCTTCAAAAAAAAAAACAGCTAAAAAAAACAAATAAATAAATAAATAGGCAAAGCACCTTTGGACCACTGGGGACGAATTAAAAGACATTTCAGAATAAGGTGTCTGTCGGCCATGTGGCGGCCTTTCACAATGACAAAAAATATGAGCAATTTGATTTGACCTCATAGATCTTGATTCAACCCTAACCACAATCCCTCTGTTCATTTCAAATGCACTACAGGGAGAGTGCCGCATGGCACTGAATACTGATCACTTGCTCATTTGCTCTGGGAGCACTTCTTGGCACAACACTTCGCTCTCTGTGGCACCGGCAATCCTGAACAGATACCCTTTGTTTATTGGCAGGAATATGTCTCCAGCATGAGGTTGCCTAAATAATCTCTGCCAGTCAAAAATACGACCGTGTCCCCAAAGAGGCAACATGGAGAAACACATGAAGCGTGCCAGTATTCCAAGCAAAGTGTGCTTTTTCCATTATTTTTTTGAAGGATGTTCTTGATTATAATGAGCTGACAGTTGAATATGAAATAAAGGCAGCGTGGATTTATCCCAGCCTTGCTTTCATTTGCCTTTGCTAATTCGCGTAGCACAAAATTAGCCTTTGACTTGGAGCAGCTTTAGGAATTAAATCCACTGCACACACACAGAGGGATTGTCAGCCGAGCACGGGAGAAATCATTGACAATTCTTGTCAGGTCGGTGGTGAACACTTGCTTAGTACTGCAGAGAGGAGATTGTGAAAATGAGAGCCCAGGCCCAGAACGGATACAGAATAATTATGTATTTTTCCCCCTTTCTTTCTTTCTTTCTTTCTTTCTTTGTGTATATCTTGAGCTCACTCAGAGTAGGACCGAGTCACATTCAAGTTGACTAACTCCACACATACACTGCGGCGCAATCTCCCTCTCGCTGTCTCGTCCCTCCCCGGTCGCCTCTTTTGAGGTTTCGCTGTTAGGCATTAATAAGGCCACGCGGTTCGCTCTGTAGTTTTTACACTTTTTTTCCCTGTCACTCGTGGAGGTTTACAACAGATTTGATCGCATGCAGACTCTCTGAGGAGTTGAAAAGCGCATGAACCCAAACTCAGCAAAGGGGTCTCTCTCTCTTTTAATCTCCTCTGCTGGCTGTGGACTCTGCTGGTTCATTTGAGTGGATAAGGACACGCACTGCAACTACTTAGATAGCTGGAGGTTCCTGTGAGGCCTGACTTTGCTGTGACAGAAAGTAGGGGGGAAAAATCCGCAAGATCTTTATCAGGTTTTGTCCAACCCGTTCAGTCTGCTTCTTAGCAGATTTTTGTATTTTGAACATTGTTTGCATTTTTTAGACGACCCCGGAATATTCAGAGTTTTAATTTGAAGTATGCATAATCTACATCATGGTCCTTGCTAGAAGTGTAATGAGACCGGGATTACATTAGTGCAAAAGCCATCAACACTTAAACAGCTGAAATAAATTCTTTTTTTCATTATGTTTCATTTGACTATTAATGCTGTCACTGATATTTTATTAACATAAATTATTTATTTATTTATTACTACTACTACTAGTAGTTTCTGTGAGTTAAAGAGGTAAACTAGTATTAGTAATAGTAGTAGTAGTAGTAGTATAATAAGTAGTATTGTACTAAAACTGTGGTGTTATACAGATATTGGTACATATTGATATTGGTACATTTGCAATATATTTTAGTTAAAGAGTAAAAGTCAAGTTCAAATCTGAAAATAAAAATAGAAGTAAATAACAAATATAATATAAAGTAGAATTGCAGTAGAATTACAGTAAGTGGATTTATAATGATAATAATAATAATAATTGTTATTATTATTATTATTATTATTATTATTATTATTATTATTACTAGTAGTAGTAGTAGTAGTAGTATTTAACTAAAAACTATTGTGTTATATTGGTACATTCGCAATATTAAAGAACAGTAAGTAAAGAACAAATATAAAAAAGTACAATTGCAGTAGAAGTACAGTAAGTGGATTTATAATAATATTAATAATACTATTATTATTACTACTACTACTATAAAAAATATATGCTGTCAGATATTGATACAGTCGTAATATTTTAGTTAAGGAGTGACAGGTTACAAGTTCAAATCAGAAAAAAAAAAAACTGAAGTATAAAAACAATAACAAATGCAGTAGAAGTACAGTAAGTGGATATATGAAAAATATACTTCCCTAATATATGTGAAAACCTTATGTGAAGCTAATAGTGTTATCCAGTATCCAAGAAATAGCAGGCAAAACTTCCCGGATGACCTAATACTTCAGGCAAGATTCTGAAGTGCCCATCCAGTGGACACTTTAATACCCCATGAGACTACGGGAGAGGATTTATGAATGGCAATGAAGTGACAAAACTGATGCTGTTAGGTCCCATGACAATGACAACATGACGAATCCAGATTATATTCATACTACAGACATTCATACTACAACGTTGCATTCAGAAGTACTTACACAGAGAGTATGCTATTTCATACAAAGCCTCAGTGTTCGTAATAATTTTGTGGAAAATGTTATGAATGTTCGGTAACAATGCCATTTAAGGCAATATATTACCCCCATCCACAGATAACTTATTCAAAAGTGACCTTTTTAACTTGTAAAACATTGCCCTGACATACCAAAATTATGTTATCATGTAATGTTTAGAATAGCTGTATCACATAATCACTTGCAATAGCGCTACAACTGTCAGCTTAACACGCAGTTGAGTTTACCCTCTATCGCTTCATGATGTGGTTTTACACGCTCAGATGAGTTTATAATCCTGACAAGTCCTAATGAACCTGTGCTAAATATTTAAACGTTCAAATGTGAGCCATCGCTCAATGCCTTTTCGTTATTAATGCTTGCAAAAATGATCAAAATCATGGCATTCTATTTTTTTTCTTTCTTTCTTTGTTTTATTAAAGCACAGAGTATTTACGTGAAGAGGATCAAAAGGGTTAGGTAGACAGAAGAAGAGAGCTCACCGGGAAAATGGGAACGGGTTTATTTGCACAATGCATTATGGGGCTTGGAGAAGGTTAATAGGATTTTGTTCACATCAATAGCGCTGATGGCACGCCATGTGAGCCGCTGCCCCCACATCAAATTCATGACACAAAAGCGGCGAAAATGCATGGCGGGCTTCAGCACTTCTGAGCTTCTTTCTGCACAACAGGGCCACGACGCCTGGGCGGTCATAATAACCAGTGGATGGCCAGAAGGATGTTTCTGGTTTGTGAGTTTACTCTTTTACACATATATTGGTAGGGCTGTTAAAATGTGAAAGATTTTTCAGTAGTTTTAAGCTTGAGCCATCATAAAATTGCATTTAGAAAATGGCCTATTTAATCCTGTTTATTTTGCATTTCTGCCTGATGCGGGTTCATATTAATTCAAGGCAGTAGCTGTTTTCACATATCATGGACTAAATTAATAATAAATTATAGTATACTTGCTCTGTAGTGCTAATATTGAATCTCTCACTTTTACATTCATGCTAGTCGCAGTGTATGCAAAGTATTCAGTGGCTTTTAGAGATGTGTGTATGAGTAAAATAAGACATGGCTCATTTGTATAAATGGGTGTTTTCTGGTTTTATTGGTGGTATTTTTTTGTACATTTATATTTTTCTCATTGCTTTATGCCACTGCTAGAGTCAAATGCCACCAATTAAACTTGAAAACACCACAGATTTTCACAGCTGTCAAAAACATATTGTTTTAATGTTGTTTACTATAGTTTTGTCATGTAGCTAACTACTTTTAAAACTATTTGAACTACTTGAAACTCTAGCTTGTGTTGTTTAGTTGTGCCTGTGGCGAGGTGGGTGAGCAAGAGACGTCGCCTGCGAGGCACATCGGTCTCGAGTCCTCTCATGAGGGAGCCCAGAGGCATATAAGTACTAGCAACACCAGTGAAGTACGAGAGAGGACCAGGCCTGGATTTACATTGTGTTTTATTTATGTTTTGTATGTGTGTGTGTGGCAGTCGTCCATGAGGGGCTGCCGCTTTTACTTTCATTCTTCCCATAACAACAAACTTCATTACATTGGTGCCAAAGCCCGGGAGGAAGGAGGGACATTCTGTCGAAGAGCCCTCGCTTCTGAGGGGGATTGTGGTGCTGAGGAGGTCGGGCAGCGCGGATGAATGAAGGCCGCGAGTAGCTGCCCGAGGCGATGGTGCTGGAGCGATTGAAGATCGGTGGGACGGAGAGCTTGTTGCCGTGCCCCTGGGTCGAGGTGGGGTGGCTGCCACCCTAGAGGAAGCGGAGGAGTCACAGGTGTTCACCATGGGCTGGAGTCTGCTGCCGTCCGTCATGTTGGGGAGGAGCAGGGAGAGCGGGACTCGCTGCCGGCTGCCCTCAACAGGAGGAGCCACCGCCGGTCGAGTAGGCACCGTCTCAGGTGTACCCCCCGGCCTGCGAGGGGTGACGGGGTATGTGGCAAGATGGGCGAGCGAGAGACGTGGAAGGAGCAAGTGAGACCGGTGCGTGATTGAGAATGAGCGTCACCTGCGAGGCACACTGGTCTCAAGTCCTCTCATGAGGGAGCCCAGAGGCATATAAGGATGAGCGACACCAGTGAAGGACGAGAGAGGACCAGGCCTGGATTTACGTTGTGTTTTATTTATGTTTTGTTTTGTGTGTGCGTAGCAGACGTCCATGTGGGGCCGCCACTTTTACTTTCATTTTGTGTTTATTTATTTATTAAAGTCTTTAAATGTTTGCCGGTTCCCACCTCCTTCTTCCCATATCTATGAACTTCATTACAGTACCATATAGATGTTTCTTGTGAAAACACATCAAATGGCTGTAGACTACAAAATAGAAGTAGACCTCTGAAGCAAGCGATGAGAGGACTGTTGTTTTATTGGAAATATTCTTCCCATTTTATGGATTATTTCTGGCTCCACGCTGGAAAATAAATCCTCTTTTAGGGCTTGTCTGTGTCAGGGGGCCAGTGGAGGCCGTGGTTGGATGGACATAAATATGGTATCCCACAAGGCTCCGTAAAGGTTTCTAAATTATCTTTATGAGGAGAACCATCAATGGCTTTGATGGCTTCTTGCTGGGGCTCTAAGTACCCATCTATTGGGCTACACAAGATCTCACACGTCAGCCACACACACACTAGTAAGAAAAGTGGGGAAATGGATGGAATGGATGATCAAGTCGCTCCACAGTGGTCTCCCCGAACCAGCATGTGGGTTTCGTTCTCCCTCCTACAGTATTTATGGGAGCCCTGTGTCTTTCTGGCACTTTAATTGGGTATGAGAGTGGACGGTAGATGAGAAGCGGGCCAAAAGCATGTGATTGCTGTCATGCCAGAGAAACGCAGCAGCCAGGAAAAGAGGGAGAGATAGAAGGAGAGAGAGCTATAGAAAAAAGAGAAGCATCAAAGCTCTGGGAAGGAGGCCAGGACACTGCTGAGTCTGACACTTCCTCATCCGATGGACTCTTCGCAGTCAACGCTGTTTTGTTGCCTTGTCACGTAAAATGCAACGCTATAAGGGCGGAATCTCATTCTCGTTTTTGATTGATTTATTGTTTTCTCCTCACCCACTCTCGCTTCCTTGCCTTTCTGTTTCCGTGCGCTCGCGTGTTTCTTTTCCTGCAGTATTCTGCACAAAAACAAGCCTGCACCATAAGAGGAAGAGATGTTGATCTGTCTGTTACCACTCCTCTCTCCACCCAACGTTTACTTGTAGACAATGAATGCGATGATGAAAGCTGAAGTCTTTGACGTAAAATTGGCTGCTGACGGGCTGCGCCGACCCCCTCCTCGCATGCTTGCAAGGTTGTAACTGCTGCTGTCTCTGCTGTCTGATGCCGGTGATTTGACAAGCGTTCCACTCTGATCTGACACCATACGAGTTGCATTTGATTTTAACCGAATCGTGTTGCACTGGTAGGCCCACCTTTCAACAACTGGCAAGTCTGGGTTTGATTCGTGTCCGAGTTGATCTTAGCTAAAATGCATCTTTCGTGCATGTTGAAGGCCAGGACATCAGCTGTTATTATCAGGTTGCGGTTATAATGTAAACCTTTGAGTTAATCCCACACAATCATTTCTGTTTTGGAATGTCAGGATGTGGTCATTAAAGAGGGTTATTATGGCACTTTGTATCCCACACATAAATTCATCCTAATAGCCTACATTCTCATTGATTTTGTTCTAATACATCATTAGCTATCATGCTGAAAGCATCATCCACTAGGTATGAGTTAATTTGATGTTTGTGATTCATGTTTGTAACTGACCCTTTGTGCTTGTTTGTGTTGTGTGTTAATGGTCAGACTGACTGAAACTGCTCATATTGTATGCTGTAATTCCCATGATGATACCAATGCCACAGTCATAGGTTCGATTCCCATTTTTGCATTTGGCAATTGCTTTAATCCATTGCATTAAATATATGTTTTTTATCATATCATGCATTCACTAATAATCGATTCCAGGACCTTGGTGTTGTTAGCATAATGCTCAACTGTTTATAAGTACACCCACAGGGCTCAACATTAAGGATTTTTCTACTGGCCTGGGCTGCGTTTCCCAAAACCATCGTAAGCTTAAGTTGATCGTAGAACAATTGCCACCAATGGTCTCTACGATCAACTTAGGCTTACGATGATTTTGGGAAACGCAGCCCTGGTCGGGCCAGTGGTTCAAATTTGTACTTGCCATGCCAAAATCTTCACTGGCCCCACCACAAAAAAGTAATAAATAAATAAAATAAAATAAAATAGGTCTAGTTATTGTTTTAATTGTTTTTAATCCATCTGTTGAAAAAAAAACAGCATATGCTGATTAGGTATGTTATGAAGCATAGCAGCTGGTTTGAGCTAGTTTGAGCTGGTTTATGCTGGTCATGAGCTGGTTTAAGATGGTCAGGTGCTGGTCCTAAGAAACTAGCTCCATCTCAGGACCAGCTCAGTACCAGCTTAAACCAGTTCATGACCAGCTAAGGACCAGCATAAACCAGCTCAAGTTATTCAGTCAAGAGCAGTGAGGAATTTTTATTCTGTCTTTTGTTTGGTTAACATAAAAACAGACAGCAGCAGGAATATTAGGAATATCAGCTGCTGTCACTTTAAGAGTTGTACAGATCCAATATACTACTACACATGCATTTTCTCACGTGTTAGCGTTCACTTTAGACATAAAGTTTCATCATGTTTATGATGATACTCGACAAAACAGATTTTTGTCAAGCTCATGAAGACGTCAATGAGTATTCATGCGCTGTGAAACACAGTGTTATGGGCTCGCGGTTTGGATGTGTGTTGCACACACAAAACTTATAACACAGCGCACGAGTACCAAACTGTCTCTACTTTCGCAGGTACTGCGTTTGCACATTTAATTAGGCAAGACTTAAAAACATGCACAAATTGTCAACTTCCTTTCAGATGCAGGCAGTACTGACTGTCTTTCACGCTAGCCCCGGGCCATCAGGCAGCCCTTATTGTCGAGCCCTGACTCATAAAGTACACTTTATATTTGTTTCATTGTGCTAACAGCCTAAAATGGCTCTTTGAAAAAGCACATTGTTTAAAAATGGTAAAAGCATGCTATTTTGGTGGTACTGTTTGATTATATTCAATTTAAATGGCACTGCAAGGCATTTGAAAGACTATCATGGTATTATCATCATAGCACTTTGTAATACCATGGAACTTTTTCATAGGGGGTACAAAAAAACCTCTGAATATATATAATACCTGTAGCCAACATTTGCAGCTCTTTCAACCCTAGGAGTAACAGCTCTTACCTTTCCGACATACTGCTTTCCAGTTCCTGTCCACTCCTCTAAGAGAAAGAAACTATTCCACATCCATCCTCGTTTAGTGCGGTGTAGAGTCCGTCCATCCCGATCCAACGTGCTAATTCCAGGCACCGGCCGGATCAGTGCACTGCTCCAGCCCAGCAAGCAGGACAACAGGAGGAAAGTAACTTGATTGATTATCATTTTATCCGATCACTCCTGGAGAGTCCTTGATAACGAATCAATTAAGAAACAGAGCTCTGTGTTGAAGATACTGCTGAATAGTGGGACCGACGAAATGGGGCATCTTATCCTTAATTCTCTTCAATTCTGTCTTCTTGGGGTCTGTGATGGAGAGAAAAAAGATCTTTAAGAAAAAATTGCATTTGCTAAATTACCTCTAGGTCGACTGCCACATATTACAACAACACTGACTAAGAATCATGTTGGCTAACTAGGAAATGCATCATTAATATTGATTGATCACAAAGGATTAAGTGATTTACTTGCAGTCACTTGGTGGTCTCCTATTGATGAACTTCTTGAGCCTGAACATCTCTAAACATTTACTTTCCACACTCTGCATAGATTTGCGGTTACTGACAAAATGCAGCAAGTCAATAGCAAGCTCGAACCACCGAGGACTTCCACTTCTACAGTATATCACAAACTAGTGTAAAAGAAGCAAAGGCAGCGGCTCACTGAAGCGGTCTCTCCTCTAGGACTAGTTCTGATAGGTAATTTGGAGGATGTATGCATAATTTATTGGCCTTTGGAAGTTAATCCTAATAAATCTTTCTTCCCTCATTTGAAGAAAGCCCATTTTCCAGGAGTCTGCAGGAAAAGGCCAAGGAGCCAGGTTAGCCTGACAGGCATTCATTACGGCAAACGTCTCCAGGGGTCGCGCAAGCAAATGAGGAGCAGATTCATAATGTTGTGGCGTTTTTGTTTAACGATCTGAATCAAAGAAAAAAAGTGGAGGCTAGGCAAAGTAGGGGGAAAAAGAAAGAAATAAAACACACACAGTGTCACTGGGGCCATCTCAGCGAACAAAGCGATTCCTTTCTTTGTCTAAAGGCAAATTAGGGCTCTGGTTCTATTTGATGTGACTGAAGTTATGCATGTAAATGAGCATTGTCTTGTGAATACGAATCAAATAATTTACTTAATGAGATATGGATGAAGTTAGGAATTATTCACTAGGCAGCGTTTGAAAGTGTGCAGACTACTGTAATTTGTGGAATCACTGGCTTCGCTAATGCGAGTAATGAATTTTGTCAGCCCCAGCAGAGCAGGCCTTTTGTGGCCCAATCTTCCATTCAGACATATGTTTCAATGCAGCTCAGGGTTAGCTAGTAGGGCAGAACTTTGACATTGAGAAGGTTTGCAGAGGTCTTCATGAATTAAACATGATTTTTCTCAGCCTTTCACATCCGGTATGAATCACACATTGGCACGAACTGAGACGGTCTGTGTCTATGTATAGGGAAAGTGCCGCCTACATTTGATTTTGGAGTAAGGATCATTGAGAATCATGTAATCAGCAGCTGGCATAGAAAAACCTGCTCAAGTCTCTGGCATGACCTTGATGGACAGATAAATATCCATCTGTCAGTGTCATGGTCCACAATCGACTTGATTGATTTAACGGTTTCTATGACACATTTTCCATCCGTGGTCTTAGCTCAAGGGCGAACGTGGACAAAAGAGTAATACAATTGAGTTCTGATTCATGCATGTTTATTGTACACTCTATCAAAGCCTGACGAAGTCTGCTTATTGATGCTTCCCTCCTCATCGCACTGATGGATTTAATTCAGTTCTCAATGATGTGTCATTTAAAGGAACGCGCTGACCTTTTGGGACTTTAGCTTATTCACCGTATCCCCCAGAGTTAGATAAGTCCATACATACCATTCTCATCTCCGTGCGTGCTATAACTCTGTCTGACGCACCCACCGCTAGCCTAGCTTAGCACAAAGACTGGAGGTAAACGGCTCCATCTAGCCTACTGCTCAATAAGTGACAAAATAACGCCAACATATTCCTATTTACATGTTGTGAGGTGCATAGTTACATTGTGTACTAAGACCGACGGAAAATGAAAAGTTGCTATTTTCTAGACCGATATGGCTAGGAACTATACTCTCATTCCTGCGTAATAATCCATTAACTTTGCTGCCGTACCATGGGTACAGCTGTGCAATGATTTTACGCAGCACCTGAAAATAGTCCCCGGCACGCTCCCTGTGCAAGCAGGTTGCCACATTGGTTATGTTGATGGAAGTTAGCCTATTTTCAGGCGCTGTAAAATATCATTGCGCCGCTGCACCCATGGTACGGCAGCAAAGTTCCATTATTATTACGCAGGAATGAGAGTATAGTTCCTAACCATATTGGTCTAGAAAATTGCAACTTTTCATTTTCCGTCATTCTTAGTACACAATGTAACGATACACCTCACAACGTGTAAATAGGAAAATGTTGACATTATTTTGTCACTTATTGAGCAGTAGGCTAGATGGAGCTGTTTACCTCCAGTCTTTGTGCTAAGCTAGGCTATCGGTGGGTGCGTCAGACAGAGTTATAGCACGCACGGAGATGATAATGGTATGTATGGACTTATCTAACTCTGGGGGATATGGTGAATAAGCTAAAGTCCCCAAAAGTCTGCGTGTTCCTTTAACTATCAGTTTTATCTCAGATGTTTCGTTAACACTTTATTGTGATGGTCCCTATTGAAAATTTTGTTGACTATACACTCACCTAAACTCCTAAATTCCTAAATGAATGTCAGAATGGGAAAGAAAGGGGATTTAAGCAATTTTGAGCGTGGCATGGTTGTTGGTGCCAGACGGTCCGTTCTGAGTATTTCACAATCTGCTCAGTTACTGGGATTTCAACGTACAACCATTTCTAGGGTTTACAGAGAATGGTGTGAAAAGGGAAAAACATCCAGTATGCAGCAGTCCTGTGGGCGAAAATGTCTTGTTGATGCTAGAGGTCAGAGGAGAATGGGCCGACTGATTCAAGCTGATAGAAGAGCAACTTTGACTGAAATAACCACTCGTTACAACTGAGGTATGCAGCAAAGCATTTGTGAAGCCACAACACGCACAACCTTGAGGCAGATGGGCTACAACAGTGAAAGACCCCACCGGGTACCACTCATCTCCACTACAAATAGGAAAAAGAGGCTACAAATTGCACAAGCTCACCAAAATTGGACAGTTGAAGACTGGAATGTTGCCTGGTCTGATGAGTCTCGATTTCTGTTGAGACATTCAGATGGTAGAGTCAGAATTTGGCGTAAACAGAATGAGAACATGGATCCATCATGCCTTGCTACCACTGTGCAGGCTGATGGTGGTGGTGTAATGGTGTGGGGGATGTTTTCTCATCACACTTTAGGCCCCTTAGTGCCAATTGGGCATCGTTTAAATGCCACGGCCTACCTGAGGATTGTTTCTGACCATCTCCATCCCTTTATGACCACCATGTCCCCATCCTCTGATGGCTACTTCCAGCAGGATAATGCACCATATCCCAAAGCTCGATTCATTTCAAATTGGTTTCTTGAACATGACAATGAGTTCACTGTACTAAAATGGCCCCCACAGTCACCAGATCTCAACCCAAAAGAGCATCTTTGGGATGTGGTGGAATGGGAGCTTTGTGCCCTGGATGTGCATCCCACAAATCTCCATCAACTGCAAGATGCTATCCTATCAATATGGGCCAACATTTCTAAAGAATGCTTTCAGCACCTTGTTGAATCAATGCCACGTAGAATTAAGGCAGTTCTGAAGGCGAAAGGGGGTCAAATAATCCTTTTTATTATTAGGTGTTCCTAATAATCCTTTAGGTGAGTGTAAGTAGCACCTATGTGTCAACTAACTCTCAGAGTATTAGTAGACTGTCTGCTTAATATCTGCTAACACTTTATTCTGATGGTTCTCCAACAGACATTCTAATGACTATGAGTAACTTTGCAAGTGCATGTTAACTTATTCTAACCCTAAGCCTACCAGTCTACTAATACTCTAACTCTACTAACACTCTAATGAGAGTTAGTAGACATGTAGACAAAACTTTATTTTAGTCATCAGAATGTGTTAAAGGGATCATCTAAAATTGCATAGGAGAAATAAAAATAGCACAAATTGTTCACATTCAAGAGAATATAGCTATACAATGAATGTGGATAGTATCAGACAGTTTAGTCTATTGTAGACTTCTGAGACATTTATTACTGTTTATTTATTTATATTATGTACTTATATTTATTACATTCATATTCATTTTCCTGAAGTCTGCTGAAATGTATTGCGGTTCCAATCCATGAATGCTGACATTCTTCCAGGAGATTTAATAGAGTTCTCTCATCTCATTCAAGTATCTTTGTTGTTTTTTTGTCTATCAGATGATTATCTTAAAGTCCCAAATAAATGCACACAATTGTGTGATTGTGCAGAATTTGGTATTTTAACTTTTTTCACAAAAGAAAAATGATTCTGATTATTTATTTTTATGTATTGAAAGAATCCCTGAAGTCCTTAGTTAGCTTTGTTTAGTGTGCGTATTTTTAAAGTTCCTTGAAGTTTGCTGAAAGGAATTGTGGCTCCAATCCATAGATGCTGTTTGAGAATTGACGTTCTTCTCCTTTAATAGACTTCTCAGATATATCATATTCAAGTATCTCTTTTTTTGTCTTGGGTGATTCTTCAAAAATCCCCTAAAAAAGAGAGCTATACAATGACATTTAGCAATTTTTTTTTTAAGATGTTGGTACAAAACATTCAAATGCACATCCTTGATGTTCAGATGTTGCTTTTTTTCATACCTCAGATTTAATGGAGATTCTCAATAGAGTTATGTCTCAATACACAAATGTGTTTCTCTTAAAACATAGAAAGAAAGCTTTAAATGTGAATAGCATAGCTCAGATACTTTCGTTTTGGAAAAATTTGAATTTGAGTTTTTATTGGAGACTGGTATGCTGGCAAGACTAAGCACAGTTTAAAATGTTGTTGAGATTACAACATGAGATTACAAAAAAATCTGAGAAATTAGATTTAAGAATTCTTATCCACACATATGTTTACTGCACAAACGACTCGTGGTTCCCATTGTTCACAAGCGTTGTTGAATAATTGACGTTTACCTCCTCAGGGTGCTTTTATTTTCATTAGGCATGGCGAGTTGAGTTATCAAGTCACACGCTGTACACGATTTTTGCAAGTTTACACAACATAATAATGGGTGCTGTATATATATCCAGCTCTGCTGGGGTGATGTTAACACTACAGCGGTGAGAGCATGAAACATGTGAAAAGTCCCGGACAGGAAATTGTGTTTCTATGATGACTGCAGGACTCACAGGGTGCCAGAAACCCAGAGATGTAAAAAAAAAAAGAAAAAATCCTGTTATTGTGCACTCAGAGTTTAGCCCTTCCTCTGCAATGTCAAGAACATTCTGGGGAAAAATGCCCGCAATTGTGTGCACCAATTTATGCGTGGTGATTCTCATGATTGCATTTTCTAATTATCATTCAAGGCTGTCCTTGAGGTTTAATAGCATTCTGGATATTAATCTTTGATACAGCATGCCTATTAAGCATTAGGCCAGTGAATCTTTTTATTATTATTTTGCCTGTTACCATACAACAAAGAAAAAAATCTCTTGCCAGATGTTTAGGACTGTCACTTAATTATCTCACTTTGATTAGTGCACTGAAAACTTGTTTATGAGCGGGTAAGGGAGGATCCGCGATGCTATGTGAGGGGAGGAACGAAGGATGCGTGAGGGAGTCGAGCGAGGAGGACGAATCTTCTCACTTGTCCTATTAAGAGCGTCTAATTAGTGTATGTGAATTTAGGCCTATGTGGATATGCTAGTCGAGAATGAGGTAATGCTATGTAATTATGAATAAATTGGCAGAGAGGACGGCGCGTTGTCCTTCTGAAAACTCCACACGGCTGACCCCGTTGATCTGTGTAACACACAAAACATTTTTATGCCCATGCAGGGCGGCATTTTGCAAATGGACGACAAAGACCACGTTTTATAACTTGCAGACCTGATTGACAGTGATGTCCCGCTCATGTCCGCTACCGCAAACACAGACCCGCCATAGTCTATGTAATTGCTGTAGTCCTGTCTGCAAGGTACTCCTATATTTCTCCCGAGGTTTATAAAAACAGTCTGGGGCAGCGTTGTCTTTGGGGAATACATCTGCCAGAGTTCAACACAGCTTCGTTCACTCATGCTATCTGCCTCCAAACACCCCCCTCTTTCTCTCCCTCGGATATTCCCCCTAAGACCACATCAGACACGGATCATTTAGGGAAACTGGGTTATTTCTGTCCACACCTGACTGTGTTCTGATGGATGTCTGAAGCCATATGTGGGATACGGAAGCTTGTGTCTGTGCATTTGTCGTGCTTATTATTGCTGCTGGAAAGTTTTTCGGTGTGTCTCTTTTCCTTGACCTTGAGATTTTGACATCTCATGCGTTAAAAGATGGAGACTTCATGCAGCTCGGTAGAACTTCTGGAGCAGGATGAACAAATCGCTTAATAATATATAGACGGTATGCGGTCTAAAAGATTGAAATATAGCCCCAGGCCTGTCTGATATCTCACAATCGAAGCAACCACCTGGTCTGTCCAGATTACTTGCAGGGCATCAAACTCTCTGCTGTGGTCAGATAAAGATGGACGTGTTTTGTTTTAACATTTAATATAGCAGAGCCCTTCCATCACTTTAAATTTAGGGCTGGGGCTTGAGCCAGCAGGATTTTGCGGTTTGAAATGTTTGTTTGTGGAAGTAAAGTCGTGACGGCTTAAGCAGATTGCAGATCAACAATGATGAAGACTGATCGGTAACACTTTAGAATAATGGTCATTAGTTAACATTAGTTAACTACATTAGCTAATAATGAACTGCACTTATAAAGCGTTTATTAATCTTTGTTAATGTTAATTTCAACATTTACTAATAATTTATTAAAATCTTGTTAACATTAGTTAATGCACCGTGAACTAACATGAACAAACCATGAACAGCTGCATTTATATTAACTAACGTTAACAAAGATGAACAAATACAGTAACAAATGTACTGCTCTTAGTTCGTGTTAGTTAAAACATTAACTAACGACCATTATTCTAAAGTGTTACCGACTGATCTTTATTGCTGCTTGGCACTGTATTTTGAGCCACTTGGTGGAGCTAACTCTCTCTCAGATAACACTGAAAGTTCTGTATCTGTGTCTCGCTCTGTTTCCCTGTATATCATGTGTCTTCAGTCTAAAATGGTAAAAAAAAAAAAAAAATCCTAATGGCTTTGTGCAGAAGGCATAATCCAGAAAGTGGATTCTGATTGATTCTGATTTACCTTCTTTTTTTAAGCATAATATCCATTTTATGTTCATTGCAGGGCACATTTTATTTGGAAACTGAAAATACTTTATGCATCAGCTTTGACATACAGTCGAAATATACACCCTTAGAAAAAAAAGTGGGTTTTTTTTATAGATCCCTAGGGTTCTTGAATCAATTTTAAAGAACACTTTATGTCAAAAAGGTTCTATACAAGCAGAAATGTCTTAAATGATTGCATAAAACTTTTATGTTTAACAGGTAATTTAATGTTTTACTAGCGATAACGTGTTACAAGCTGCTTAATTCATGTTTTAAAACACAAACTAAATCCATAAAATGATCCCATAATGGGAACCCCTAAACTGTTTTATATCAAGCACCTGACAAAACCCTTTATAGAGTGAAGCTATACAATTATTGTGAATAGCTCAGAATTTCACCAGAAATGTTTGAGTTCATATTGAAATTTCTGACCTCGCAAATCGGAGCAAAGTTTGAGACATCGTTGAGATCTCTTCCGTAGGAGACTATTAGGATGTTTTTCCTCCAGAATCTGAGAAGCAGGGGGTCTCCATTTGCATTCAATTTAATCCCATGGAGAAAATACTGAGACATTAAAGAAATCTTATCTTAAAGTTTATCTTCCCAGAAAGGAGAATCTGTATCAAACAGATAAAAGGAGTTATATAAGCCTGTAAATTTCTCCCTAGACATTTGTCTCCTAAATGTGTATGCTGTCAGTGACAGATCTTCTATTCACAGGCTTTTGTGTGTGTTTCCAAGTGAATCGTTTTGCATTAAAAAGAGATGCTATTAGCGTGGCTAATTTAGAAAGCAGAAATGCAACAAGCACTTTAGAGGTTAATTTGTGTTGGACAATAATGACCACTCACTAATGACCTCCAATACCGAGATCCAGTTGATCGGCTGTATTTAGCAGCAGCGTATCCTATTGTCTGTGGGTGTGTGTGTGTGTGTGGCCTGATAAATCCTACGTTATGGGGACAAAATGTCCCCAGAAGGATGGCAATATCCAAAATCCTTGTCCTTGTGGGGAATTTTTTGGTCCCCATTAGGAAACAAGCTTGTGTGATGTTTTTTGAAAATGTAAAATTGCATAAAGTTTTCTGTGATGGGTATGGGTGTAATGAGTGAGTGATTAGGCATGAGCAGTGTCCTATGCAATACATATTTATGAAATATTCCTGCACATCTCTCTCTCTCGCTCTCTCTCTCGGACACACACTCTCACACACACACACTCACCTTCACGCACATTGTTTATCTTCAAACTGAGGCTGCCTGTAAAATAGCTGCCAGATGACACACAGGTCAAGGCAATAATCTGCTTATCAGAATCAAGCAAAAGCATTTGTGTAATTACGGGATTCATAACAGAGCAATTGCCAAATAAAATTACTGCAGAGCAGCGCTGGCTGCCCGTATGAAGTTTTTTAGATACCTCTTTTGCCGTCATTTTTTTTTTTTAATGCACCTATAACAATCTTACCTGGATGTAGTAATACAGATTTTATTTAAACAAATATTTTATCATAGAAGCAATAATAAAAAAAAAGCCTTTTTTATCAAAAATTACATATCAGTTTGCCTCTGTATTGGCAATCTTTTGAAAGTAGAAGCAACGCAGTTTCTAGAGATAAAAATCAACAGCACAGCACAAGAAACAGTTTTAGCAGTTTCTAGCCAGGAATTTCCTCTCAATTTTCCACAACATGAACTCTTTGACTATAATCATGGCATTGAGGCATTTCAAAAATCGACCAAACTATCTCTTTAGATCCTAGACACATTATCCAAAACCATCTGCAAAAGAAACTAATCAACCGTCTACTCACACTCTCTTTTTGCGTTTGCCACGTCTTTCTCAGTTGCTTTAAATCCGTCTTAGCCCCTCTTTAATCAAATAGTTCCTCCAGTGTAAAGTTATCTCCACGGCAACCACTCTGCAGGGCACATCTGTCTTAATGATAACGTTTAGATTCAGCGAGCGAGAGAGAAAATTACGTACATGACTGCTCTCTTTCCGGACTCTCCTCATCCGTCTGAGCAAGAGTGGGGGACCGAGAGAGCACAAGAGCAACAGAGCCGTAGAGGGAGGGAGGGACGGACAAGAGAGTCACACACAGAGAGTGAGAGAGAGAGAGAGAGAGAGAGAGAGAGAGAGTTTTACCTTCATTGTCTATACTCCATTGTTTTCTGCTGTGTTTTGAAGAACACTTCTATATCTCCTTAGCATAAGCTCCACGCTTGTCACCTTCCCTCTCAGTTTTCACTGTAAGACTGAACATTGCTCTGAAGCTTACTATGTGTGTTTGTGTTTGAGAGAGAGAGAGAGAGAGAGAGAGAGAGAGAGAGAGAGAGAGAGAGAGAAAGCTGTCTGACTGATCTCTCTTTTTTATTCTAGTCCCTTTGTCTTAAATTTTTGCAATGCTTTTTTATTTCTACTTGTCTTTTTACCTCCTTTTTTGTCTGTCTGAGTATTATTTTTCCTTTCATATGCGTTTCTCACTCTCTCTTTCTCTTTCTGAGTGTCAGGGAGATTGTGGCAGCAGGATTGAGCCCCTTATTGGCTGCCACTCAGTCGTCGCCGATGAAAGACAGCATAAAAAAAAAGGGTTAGAGAGAGAAGAGGCTTTACTCCCCTGGAGCTGCGGTTTTGACTTCGCTTGCCACAGATTGTGGGGGGGTGGGGGTGGGGTTAAGAAGATATACTGCCAACGACCGAGAGAGATAGAAAACGAGAAAGCGAGAGGGAAGAGGTCAAGGAGATGAGGGCCACTGGCATTAGAACCGCAGGCAATAGATGGCGGTAGCGATCCACAGCTAATGGACGTCGCGTGATAGATGGACTCATCGATGCTAACTGTCCAAAGCGATTCAAGCTTGATCTAATCAGGGTTCAATGACAGTGGAATGAAGGAGAAAGAGCCCATAATAAGTAAATCAACACCAGGAGAGGGGCAAAAGTGAGGTAGGAGTTGGGGGCGGGGTGGACTATGTCCAGGCACTCAGCGGGAGTGTCATTACCAGCTCTCTTCTCCGGTACTTATCAGTCCATCACCTGACATAAAACGAACCGATGGAGAAAAGCTGGATTTTTTTTATGCTGCAAAGACAAACTTAAGAGCTCTATTACTAGAGCATTTGACAAAGAGAGTTAAAAGTCATGACAGACCAATTGACCCGTACCAAAGTTGTAGATCCGTCTTGTATCAATATGAAAATTACACACCCTAATGTCGTTCCAAACCCGTTCCAACTTTGAAAGACAAATTAAGATATTTTAAATTAAATTTGAGAAATTTCTGTCCCTTCATTGACAGCTATGCAACTACCACTTTGTTGCATCAAACAGTTCAAAGATCGTAAAACTAATCCATATGAATTGAGCGGTTTAGTCCAAATTTTCTGAAGAGACACGATCGCTTTATATGACAAACAGATTGAATTTAGCCTTTTATTCACATATAAGATGCTCAACCATAATTGCTTGAAGAGTGAGAATGAACCTCACTGGTTCTTGCAGAAGCTCACACGTGTTGTGTAACACATGAGAATGAACCTCATTGGTTCTTGCAGAAGCTCACACGTGTTGTGTAACACATGAGAATGAACCTCATTGGTTCTTGCTGAAGCTCAAACGTGCTGTGTAACACACGGAATGAACCTCATTGGTTTTTTCGGAAGCTCAAGTGTGTTGCGTAACACGAGAATGAACCTCATTGGTTTTTTCGGAAGCTCAAGTGTGTTGCGTAACATGAGAATGAACCTCATTGGGTCTTGCAGAAGCTCAAGCGTGTTGCATAACACACGAGAATGAACCTCATTGGTTCTTGCTGAAGCTCAAGCGTGTTGCGTAACACACGAGAATGAACCTCATTGGTTCTTGCAGAAGCTCAAACGTGCTGCGTAACACGAGAATGAACCTCATTGGGTCTTGCAGAAGCTCAAGCGTGTTGCATAACACACGAGAATGAACCTCATTGGTTCTTGCTGAAGCTCAAGCGTGTTGCGTAACACACGAGAATGAACCTCATTGGTTCTTGCAGAAGCTCAAACGTGCTGCGTAACACGAGAATGAACCTCATTGGTTTTTTCGGAAGCTCAAGTGTGTTGCGTAACATGAGAATGAACCTCATTGGGTCTTGCAGAAGCTCAAGCGTGTTGCATAACACACGAGAATGAACCTCATTGGTTCTTGCTGAAGCTCAAGCGTGTTGCGTAACACACGAGAATGAACCTCATTGGTTCTTGCAGAAGCTCAAACGTGCTGCGTAACACACGAGAATGAAAATCATTGGTTCTTGCGGAAGCTCAAATGTGCTGCGTAACACAAGAATGAACCTCATTGGTTCTTGCAGAAGATCAAACGTGCTGCATAACACACGAGAATGAACCTCATTGGTTCTTGCTGATCAAACGTGCTGCGTAACACACAAGAATGAACCTCATTGGTTCTTGCGGAAGCTCAAACGTGCTGCATAACACGAGAATGAACATCATTGGTTCTTTCGGAAGCTCAAGCGTGTTGCGTAACACACAAGAATGAACCTCATTGGTTCTTGCTGATCAAACGTGCTGCGTAACACGAGAATGAACCTCATTGGTTCTCACACGTCAAACAAGCATGCTTGAACTTGCTTTTACCACAACTGATGTGTGTTAGTAAAAGTTTATATGGGAATAAAATCCTAAATTTAATCTGTTCATCATATAAAGTAGATCGTGTGATGAAACCACTCATTTTATATGGATTAGTTTTACAATATCTTTATAAATAAATCTTAAAAGTGACAGTAAAGGATTTTAAATGGTTGCAATTAATTTTATTTTTTTTCAATGCTATTCTAATCACGGTTGCCGCAAAAAATATTAAGCAGCACAACTGCTTTCAATAGGAATAATAGGACATTTTTCTTGAGCAGCAAATCAGCATATCAGAATGATTTCTGAAAGATCATGACAGCTTTGCCATCACAAAAATAAATTTATTCTAAAATCTGTTAAAATAGAATAAAGATATTTTAAAGGTATTTTTGGTTAAATAAATGCAGCCTCTGTGAACATTAGAGACCTCTTTAAAAACATATTTTTTAAATAATCTATCAAATTATAGCATCATTTGCTATAATTTATACGTAATATACTGAAACAAGATTTAATATATATATATATATATATATATATATATATATATATATATATATATATATATATATATATAAAACGTTTGAATCTATTTTTTTTCCTGATTGTCTGAGATTGTCATGCATGTATCACACTTAGTTAGGACTGACAAAGTACTCGTTGCTGGAAGCCAGGTTAGGACTCAGTGCTAATAGGGTACATTTACCAGAGTCACACAGACAGGAAGACTTCAGTGTTTTAAATGAGTCTAAAAAGAAATGGAGGTTTTGGTCTGAGAGCAGTGATGGGCTCAATTAACACAGTCTGTGTGCTATAACACACTGCTTTGTGGTAGTGACAAGTCCTTCTGTAATTTACGCAGAATGTGTGTATGCACTTGTGCTGTTTATGAACATACACATCGTTGTGATAAAATGGGAAAGACAACCCCTTTTGGAAGTATTTTACAGACTGTAAACATAAGGTTTATTTTCATCCTGAGAGGAATGCTGGGAGACCGGTACAGCAGGAGATTACTTGTGCCAACAAAAAAAGAAAAAATGAAAAAAGAAAAAGTATTTCTATGTTTAATACATCAGTTTGTCTGTCTTGCAAGTTTGTGTGAGGCCTCAAGCCATTTTTAAGAAGAAGAAATTAGCTGGATTAGGCTCAAAACTCAAAAAATCTGACATTTTTTATGTAATGAATATCTCTTTGCAGTGGAATAAATCGCCGCATGGGGGACTGCTGCTGTTTGACACTGTCATTTAGGTTCATATAGTGATCTAGATTTGTCTAAACAGCCAATAGTAGATCTCAGAGCTTTAACAGACTCTCTTTTTCCAATTCCAGTTCATCTCGTTTAGTCTGTGGTTGGGTACAGTCATTGTGTGTAATGTCTCCAGTTGGGGGCAGTATTGGGCCAAAGTCTTTTTAAAATGTCATAAATTCACTCTCTCTGACTAATGACACATTATTGGGCCTTATCAACAATAAATAAAAAAATAAACAATTAAAAACAGAGCTACCATGTGGCCAGCACAGTTATGCAGTTATGCAGTTATGTGCATGAGAAATTGATACCACAGGAATTTCATGACCATGACTGATGATGTAGGGGAGCGCTAATGCAGAGTTCATATGAAAATATAAACACTTTCACACACACGCAGAGATACTTGCACTTATTACTATTTTCCCAATTACATTTTACTCTACCTTTATGCTTATTAGCCTATACTGGACACTGCAGGGGCACCATTAGCTTCCCCCCACATAAACACACATATATTTTCATAAGCAAACAGAAATGTCAGAGTTGGTTTGAGTCATCAGGCTGGTAAAGACTGCAGGCTGGATACCGCAGTGCTTTCAGCTGTTTGTATTCTCTTATTTATATATGTGTTTTTTTTCTGAAGTGGCCAACCACAGATGAGCATTATAGATCACGGCCACAAGACAGTGACGTGATTTGGGTGAAACTGATGTCACAGACATTGCAATGCCATCAAAAAGAGCAAAAGGGCATTAACAGTATAGCTTTCGTTGGATTTCGCCGCTCTCTGATGAATAAAGAGAGCCAATGTGAGTCATATGAAGTTTGTGAACTTTTGAGTATGTCAGGCTGACAAGTCTTGTTCACTTTAAACTCATTTTTAATGACTTTGAAAGTCAGCCTTTGTTTATTCCTTTCATTTGCTCATCTGGGATGCACAGGATCTTAAGGGTGCACTATGTAACTTTTTGTTGTTGTTGTTGTTCAATACATTATCAAGCTTCCATAATGTGTTTTTGTCCCTGATTCACTATGGTAAAACATTTTTTTAATATATTTTAGACCTAGCGGGATGGATTTAGCTGGAAATTGTATACATATGCCAGTCGTCTATATGTGTCTCGTCATATCCGCAAGTTGCAAAAAGTTGATCTGGCTACTTTGACACATGTATGTGGGAGTGTCCCGACTAGGGTTGCCAACCGTACCGAATCCGGAATGAAGCGTTCCGTATGAAAGCCATATGGAATGGAATTTGTCTCGTATATTCAGGCATACGTTCTAAATTGAGAATTAACCATTCCTTTGAGAAAAATCATTGTTTGATTTGTGAACATAGCCATTCGAGGAAGACTCAGCAGAATCCTATGCCGGTGCCGGCATCACAGCGAGTGGCTCGCACTAACGGCAAATCTCTGTTTGCATTTTGATTTCGACAAATTATTTTTTTTGTTGTTTTTTTTTCAATTCGTTTTTGCAAACAACGTGATTATTGTTAATGAGTCCAACATTCAGCCATGCAATAAAACATGCACTCCCCGAGGAAAGACGTGATCAAAAAGGGAAGTTGTCTTTTACTATTGTAAGTTGTTAAATAGAGAAAAAAAAAAGGTTTTATATTCTAAGTAACTTGTAGCGTATTCTTAAACTCATTATTGAAACACAAAATAACCAATAGAGTCTCAAGCACAAGTTCTCTTTAATTTAAAAATATGCATTTTAATTTATTCATAGGCCTACATGCTGCAACAACATTTAGGCTAGTTTAAAATTTCAACTTGTTTAAAAATTTAAAAAAAACTTGTATTGGCTGACATTTCAAAGACGTTCAGTTATGCTTTCAAATTGTATGCCATGTATCTTCCTGAAAAAAAAAAAAAAAAACTTTTAATTTTATCATTTTGAATAGAGGCTGATGAAATGTAATATCCCTTGGTAAATAAATATTCAGTAATTTGAGCATGGAGCCACATTATATCTATGGGACTGAATCATATAGGCCTTTAGAATTAAGGTTACAAAAGAACAGTTTGAGAATATAGAAGGATATTGAGATATACTGTATATCATTTCATATTTTTAGCACTATATAAAAGGTTGATTTTTAGAGTTACATGCACAATATTATATATTTTCTAGTTTCAACATTTTGTTCTTCAGAAAATGGTGACCATTGCAAATGTTTATCAATTTACTCATGGAGCCACATTGAGATCCCTATATCTCTGGAAATAATTGGGCCTTACAAATTAAGAAACCAAAAGAAAAAAAAAAGAAAAGTGTTTTAAGAATTAGAATCTAAAAGGTATCTTAAAAATGAGTTACAGACTTTGATAAAAAAAAAAAAAAAAAAACACAATAAGTGTTTATTTTTGAACTGTCACCACTGGCATATAATGCAACAAAGATTGCTAAAGTCAACAGATTCACCTAATAGACCTGCCAATCTCTGCGTAAAAATAAAATGATGATGCTGCCATCTTTCTAAAGCCATTTTTATACCCCTGTGAAAATTGTCAATCTGACCCCACTACAAAATATTGAATTACTCAGTAAATATACATCCATCACATTTAATATTTTGTCTTTTTTCTTCATTTACTTTTGTCTTTCTTCAGAAACAAAGTTTCTGAAATTATTATTTTTTGACACAGAATGACCCAAATGGGTTTGTCTGAGAACTTTTTATGCACGTGACCCCTAGCGGGCACCCAGAGTCACAATTTGTATAGTTAAACTAGAAAGCCTTAAGGTGAGGGCTACTTGGGTTATCTAGGCAGGTTGTCCAATGAAGGAACACAAATGGGACTGATGTAATCAAAAATAATAAATAATTTTATTAAAACAGTAGACACAATAAATACAACCATGCAATTGGGGCAATTCTCTGTTGAAAGCGGTGAACCAATTAATAATTAAGTCACAGCAAAATGTGTTCACATTGTAGCTTAGTGAATAAATAGGTAGTGTACAAACACACTCCAACAGACTGTACACACACGGCGTTTCACACTGCACACTGGTGGGCACTACAAAAGGAACACTGCCCCACAAGAAATATTGCACAATACCCAAGGCCAAATACAAAGTTACAATGTTTGCAAAAAAAACAAAGAAAGAAAGAAAAAAAAAGGACACAAACAATGGAGCTAGCAGGCTAAGCTTAGCAGGCCCACCAAGCTCCAGGTCAGAACACAGCTGTAACACGCATGTTCAAAGCAATAAAAGAGTGAAGGATGGTTAAACCCAGGAAAAACAGTGGCTAGTTGGACAGACGAAGAAATCCTCCTGTAAGCACAAAGCATAAATTATTGAACTACTGGGTTTGGTAACAACTGCATACAGGCCAATACCTTTGTCACTCAAATGGCTACAAAAAAGAAGTTAAACGGACTTACAGTTGAAGCCAGTAGATGTAGGACCTACAGTAGATGAAGGACCTACAGTAGATGAATTGGAAGCCAATGAAGTTTAACAGTGTGGGTGACTAGCTGAGTACACTCACCAGCGTTAGCGTTGCTTCTGCTCATAGAGAATCAAACAGGAAACAATCAGAGCTATAAATAGCATATGCAACATCTAAGGGAGAAAGGATGGAATCACTAACGTTACTCGCTATACTGCGAGCAATGTAGACTTGTAACTGCGTGTACCATTTACTGGTCACCATATGCACCAGACACCAGGCCGAGCTACAAACAAACAATGAGCCGTGTTAAGCGCTACTCAATGGGAAATGAGTTTAACGTTACAAACCCATGGACATAACATTCCAAAGAAAAAGACTCACATTCTCCTGACCGCACAGCTTAACTCCAAGGCTCACTCCTCGAACGCCACCACACTATTGTTCACCCGTCCACGTCTTGGACACATTACAAAGAAAAGCACCCTGCAGCCACCTGATCAAGTAATTAGTGCCAGTGGGCCGGCCCTCATACCCTCTTCCGGTCTCAACAACCTCACCTGCTACACACATATGCAGATACAGAATTGACATACACTGTTTGGTACAGTACAAATATTTTGAGTGTCCCTTATTCTGTCCCTTATTTTCCTAAAAAGAACCACGATTGTCCCTTATTTTCTTTTCCAGAAGTTGGCAACCCTGGTCACGACATGCAAGATGTTGCTCTCTAACAGAGTTTATTGTAATGCATTATCTATTGTGAAGGGTTATTTCATTATGGTGCTTGTAGCGCTGTGCTGGAATTTATTTTTAAGAAAGTGCTGTGTCTATTAATGAGTATAGCCACAGTAACGTCTTCAGCTAGTCAGCTTGAAATCCTTTCCATCTAAACTGTTTATATCTAAAATATACAGTGGTGCTTGAAAGTTTGTGAACCCCTTGCAGAATCTGTGAAAATGTGAATAATTTTAACAAAATAAGAGGGATCATACAAAATGCTTGTTATTTTTTATGTAGTACCATCCTGAATAAGATATTTTACATAAAGGATTTTCACATATAGTCCACAAGACAAAAAAAAAATAGTTGCATTTATAAAAATGACCCTGTTCAAAAGTTTATGAACCCATCTTTTATGTAAAATATATTATTCAGGACAGTACTACATACAAAATAACATGCATTTTGTATGATCCCTCTTATTCACGTTTTCACAGATTCTGCGAGGGGTTCACACACTTTCAAGCACCACTGTATAAGTCAAGTAGTGAATGTTTTATGAGCATTATGATAACCATATTCATCCGCACAGTCATGCCAAGCCAAAGCACAACCAAAACAATGTATTTCTGCAAAATGCATGTAGCTTGTTTTTTAACAGCTAGAGGGTGAAAAGTTTAACATTTAGTGAATGTCTACATTAGGATGAAACGCTGCACTAAAATACTCTGACTGTGGTTCCTGTATTGCTCAGCCGTGCTGCTACTGAATCTACAACGCCACGTCAAAAGAAATTGTTTAAGCTGGGTTGTGCTTGCAGTCTGAATTGGATGTAATGAAAGAGAATCACTGGGAGGCGCAGAATAAGACAGAGACAATAAATAGAAAACACATCTTTCTATTGAGCTGTCCTCACAGCCCCAAGGGGGACAAACAGCACCAACCCCAACACAATTTCAAACTGAGGGGCCCAGGGGTACAGATTCTGGGGAGTGAATTTCAAGGGGGTTGGTGTTCCAGTTCACATTAGTACGATTTTGTTTAGGGAAATAATAGGGATTTATATAATTTAATCTCCCAATAGCCTATAAAAAGCAATCAAAATGCAAAAAATGTGGCTCAGTAAAAAAATATATAATAAAAATGCAGCAGGGTTCCCTTTCGAGGGAACTCTCACTGCGTCGGAACGACACTTTGGGGATGCTCCCTAAGCATCAGCGAATCTGAAGTCTGAATAGAAACTAAACCAATCCGATTGGCGTGCGTGATGACGTCACTGTGACGGCATACCCGGAAGTATAAAAGGGGAGCCGGCGCATTGAAACGGCAGTTATTGCTCTTCAGCATAGCGCTCTCTGTTGAAATTGTCTGTCTATTTACTGTTGTTTGTCCAGTTGCAAAAGTGTGTGTGAATGATGGAGAATATGAGAGAGTTTAAGCAGTGTGTGCATCCGTGTCCCCGCTACATATCGGGCTCGGATACACACCTGCTTTGTGTGCAGTGTCTGGGTGTTGAGCATGCTCGGGCGGCTCTCGAGGGAGCATTGTGAGCTGCTCCCACTCAGACTGCTCCGCTCTCGGCTGGCCGTGTTCGATGAGGCCGGCCAGCCTCGTGAGCCCCATGGTTCTGGACCCGCGGTCGCTGAGGCGGCTCGGCATCGCAGATCATGGGGTTCACAAAGGGACTTGTCAGCAGTATTTGGGACTGCTGTGGCACTTTCCCAATCCTCGTCTGACAGTTCTGAGGATCTTCCTCCCCGTGTGGAAGCCCACGCTGCGGCTTCTTCCCCCGGGGGTCGAAGGTCCGATGCTTATTCTCTCCGGTTCCGAGGAGCCGGATGAGTTTGGCATCGGGGCGGGTGGAGAAGCAGAAAGTGTTTCATCGCTTCATCCACCCGCCCAAGAGGAGCTGATTGAGGTGTTGACTCGTGCGGTGGCCAAGTTGAACATCAATTGGCCACAGGAACTGCCGGAAATTCAGCCACCTAGTAGGTTGGATGACCGGTTTATTTCTCGCCGAGTCCAAACACCTCGCCGGGGTTTACCATTCTCGGGGTTTACCATTCTCGGGGTTTACCATTCTACCATTCTACCGAGGTGTGTAGATCTTGGAGGGAGCCCTATTCCTCGCGTGTTTCCAATCCTCCAGTATTGGATTATTCCAGTGTTCTGGGGGCACGCGAGGCGGGCTATGGGACGATGCCTCGGGTGGAAGAGGCTCTCGCGAGCTATCTTTCGCCTGATTCTGTGTCGTCCCTGAAGACCCCGGCGCTGCCCACCAAACCCTGTCGGGACACCTCATCGTTGGTGGACAAAGCTTATATGGCTGTTGGGCGGGCTGGTAGTTCCCTGCACACGTTATCTATCTTGCAGGCCTACCAGGCTGACCTCCTGAAAGAGCTCTATGAGGGCGAGGGTCCCTCTCCGGAGGATGTGCTGGAACTACGGAGGGCTGCAGATTTGTCTCTCCGCATCACCAGGGAGACGGCCCGTGCCATCGGCCGGTCCATGGCTTCTATGGTGACTGTGGAGAGACATCTCTGGCTGAATCTGTCTGGGATGAGGGAGAGGGATAAAACCTTCCTCCTAGACTCCCCGATTTCGCCCTTCTGGCTTATTTGGGGACGCGGTTGAGACCGTCGTCGCCAAGTACCAGGAGACGAAGAGGCAGTCAGCAGCCTTCTGCCAGTACCTCCCTCGCTGCTCGGAGCCTGGGAAGGCGGCAGGTGCAGAAGGAGAGCGTCGCCTCTAGAGCCCCTCCTCCGGGAGCTTGGCAACAGAGGCGGCGTTCTCGCCAGCAGTCTTCCGCTCCTGGAGGCGATCTGAGGAACGTACTCCAGGGCGGAAGGCTGCTGAGAAGAAGTCCTAGCTTCGGAGGGACTTATATCAACGACTGGCTCATATTGGCCCAGTCGTACGAGATGGCAGTTCGGCATCGAGATGTTCTGGCCCACATAAGGTGCTTGGGGCTGAGACTCAACACAGCGAAGAGTGTGTTGACGCCGTCCCAGAGGACTACGTTCCTAGGGATCGTATGGGACTCAACGACGATGCGGGCACAATTGTCTCCCGCGCGAGTCGAGACCATACTGGCGATGGTCTCAGGAATAAGGCTAGGCCACAGCATCACTGTGAAGCACTTTCAGAGAGTGCTGGAGCACATGGCAGCAGTGTCCAACGTGGTACCTTTTGGCCTGCTGCACATGAGACCCCTACAGTGGTGGCTGAAAACCAAGGGGTTTTCCCCCAGAGGGAATCCTTTCCGTATGATCAGGGTAACGCGCAGATGAGTTCCCTAGTCATATGGAAGAAACCTTGGTTTCTGTCCCGGGGCCAGTGTTGGGAGCATCCTGTTGCCTGAAATCCATTTCAACAGACGCCTCCCTCACTGGTTGGGGCGCGGTCATGGATGGCCGCTTTGCAAGGGACCCGTGGGAGGGCCGTCATTCCTCCTGGCACATAAACTGCCTGGAGATGATGGCGGTCTACAAAGCTCTCAGGAGCTTTTTCCCGGACCTCCGCGGCCAAGATGTCCTGGTACGAACAGACAATACGGCTGTTGTAGCGTACCTCAATCATCAGGTGGGTTTGAGGTTGCGCCCTCTATGCAGACTGGCGCATCAAATTCTCCTGTGGTCCCAAGGGAAACTGTTGTCCATCAGGGCAATGTATGTCCCGGGGGTCCAGAATCAGGGAGCAGACATCCTGTCAAGGCAGGGGCTGAGGCCCGGGGAGTGGTGACTCCACCCAGAGGTGGCGGAGGCCATGTGCGAGAGGTTCGGCCCAGTAGAAGTGGACCTGTTTGCGTCTCGAGAGACGTCCCACTGTCCACTGTGGTGTTCCCTCACGCATCCAGCCCCGCTGGGGTTGGATGCCATGGTTCAGACGTGGCCGAGGCTGCATCTGTACGCATTTCCCCCGATTGCTCTGCTCCCGGGAGTCCTGGAGAGGGTCCGTCAACAAGGGGTCAGCCTACTTCTGGTAGCACCCCGTTGGCCAACTCGAGTTTGGTTCTCGGATATCGTAGCTCTGCTGGCAGGTCATCCATGGCAGATTCCTCTGAGGAGGGATCTCCTATCTCAGGCGGGGGGCACAATATTTCACCCCCGGCCAGAGGTTTGGAACCTTTGGGTCTGGCCCCTGAGGGGGTCAGGTACCTAGAGGCTGGCCTGTCGGCAGAGGTGATAGAGACCTTACTCAGTTCTAGGGCTCCGTCTACAAGGAGACTGTACAGCCTCAAGTGGAATGTGTTTGCCACTTGGTGCAGGGAGCGTGAGGTGGACCCAGTTAACTGCCCGGTGGCTTCAGTGCTGGAGTTCCTCCAAGATCGCTTCTCTGCGGGTCTAACCCCGTCCACACTCAAGGTGTACGTGGCTGCCATTGCGGCTTTCCACGCTCCTATGGGTGATGGGCCTTTGGGTAGGCACCAGCTGGTTGCACAGTTCCTCCGTGGGGCTCGGAGGATGAGGCCTGCGGCTCGTTCCAGAGTCCCAACTTGGGATCTGGCAGTGGTTCTCGAAGGTCTGGCTGAGGCCCCCTTTGAGCCATTGGAGTCGGCTGAACCAAAGAATCTGACCCTGAAGGTGGCTTTTCTCCTGGCAATTACATCGCTGAAAAGAGTGGGGGACCTCCAGGCCTTGGCGGTAACGCCGACTTGCCTGGAGTTCGCCCCTGGGGGAGTAAAAGTCATCTTACACCCTAGGCCGGGCTACGTGCCCAAGGTTCCATCAAGGGTGGCCAGGTCTTTGGTTCTTCAGGCATTTCATCCTCCGCCTCACGTGATGGCGGAAGAAGGGAGGCTTCACCTGCTCTGCCCAGTTAGGGCTCTCAGAGTGTATCTGGAGAAGTCTGCGCAGTGGAGGAGATCTCAACAGCTTTTGGTGTGTTTTGGTTCACCCAAGAAAGGGTTGCCTGCATCTACCCAGACAATCAGTAACCGGATTGTCCAGGCAATAACCATGGCTTATCAGGTGCGCAATTTGCCTTCACCTATGGCCGTGAGGGCTCATTCCACCAGAGGCATGGCCTCTTCGGTGGCCCTCCTTTCTGGGGTCCCCATGCAGGATATCTGCGAGGCGGCTGGGTGGGCTACCCCACACACCTTTATCAGGTTTTATAGCCTGCATCTCCCTACTGCGCCTGGCGCTAGGGTACTCCAGTCCTAGTTGTGCCCGGTCTCCGGCTTCACACTAGGGCAGGCGCTACCCTCAGTGTGGGCTAGTGGGTACTCGTTCCCCAAAGAGTTCCCTCGAAAGGGAACGGCTCGGGTTATGTCTATAACCCTTGTTCCCTGAGAAGGGAACAAGCACTGCGTCACGTCACTACACCTCGGCACGCCTGGAGCGCATGCTTCAGAGCAATAGCTGCCGTTTCAATGCGCCGGCTCCCCTTTTATACTTCCGGGTATGCTGTCACAGTGACGTCATCACGCACGCCAATCGAATTGGTTTAGTTTCTATTCAGACTTCAGAATCGCTGATGCTTAGGGAGCATCCCCAAAGTGTTGTTCCGACGCAGTGCTCGTTCCCTTCTCAGGGAACAAGGGTTATAGACATAACCCGAGCCGTTTTCTATGGTTGATTGCGCAATGTCGACTTTCGTGATTGGCCATAATATTTCAACCCTTTCTCACTCCCATGGCTTCAAAATCCGAAGCATGGTTAAGTGCCTTTCGCGTCATAATGAAGACGCTAAATGTACCACTAGGCATAATTTTTCGTCACGCTGAGTGCTCCATTCATTTCAGTGAGAAACCTTTGGCGTCATACACAGATGCGTTGGGCATGGGAACGTTACCGTCATGATGATTTTGCCATTATGACAATGCTGGAGTGTGATTCTCAATTTAATCAGCCAATATAATTTTATTTACGCTATCTAGACACGTTTTAACATGTAACCCATCCACATCCCATCCCCTAACCTACCCATTTGTTATGATATAAAACACAGGATATAATAGACAGATACAACTGCAGGCACAATTTATTCAAAAAGTCCAAATATTCCAAGTGTTCCGAGGCCAAACGATTGATTTGTGTGAAGGAAATCCCCAAAAGCAATCAGCGTCTCCATCCGCCGAAGATCATGAACACATTCAATTTTTTTAAAAATTGCCGCCCGTTACGTCAGTTTTCATAGTGCAATTGCATTGGCTCTCGTATGTCTCGTGACCAATTGCGTCATTACGTCAGCTTTGATTGTAAAATATCATTGGCTCTCGTGTGTCTTGTGACCGATTGTGTCATGCTAAAGAGTCGTGTGTATTATTTGAATGAGATACGAGTGCGTTGAGTTCACGGAGCGGCAGGATCATCATTTCAGCGATTACATTTAGATCAACTCTGTTCTTTACATGACGACATCGTATGACTTCAGAAGACTTGGAATGCAACATGAGTTAGTACTTTTATACAGTTTTTGGTCAGTTTTTGCAATAAATACCTGTGACTGTACTTGTATTTGCGTATTACGTGTTTTATATTGATTAGAAGTGGGTAGGTTTAGGGTAGGAGTGGGGCTAGTTGCTCCAAAATATAAAAGTAACCTTTAAATATGAATCAAATATTAATAAAATCATGTCTGCTTTTACAAATGCAAAGAATAAAATGCGTCTTGATCTGACACATTGGGTAAACCGCTGAAATGAATGGAGCACCTGCGCGTCGATATAGTGATGCCTAGGGGTGCCTTTAGTGTCTTCATTGTGACGCGGAAGGCACTTGATCATGCTTCAGATTTTGACGCCTTGGGAGTGAGAACGGGTTGTTTATTTGTAGGTTTCAGCTAATGGACATGTTTTTCTATTAGTGCGCGTCCTCAAATAATCAGAGCAAACCATTTCAGATAACTGTCTACAGTAGAAGGGACTCTTATGAGCTGTTTTTTTGTAATGAAACAGATTTAAAAACTCACAAATCACACAGATTAATAAGTTATCTATTTGAATCAGCTTAAAGACTTTAACAAATGATGTGAAGCAGCTATACTTAAAAATTGGATTCACTCTGGTTCTGTGTTAACTAAAAAAAAACTCATTAGACAAACTCAATTTAATTGAGGACAGTATTTCCATTCGATAAATATGTGCAGTCGCAACTCATAAAATATAAAGTCATGTAATGAAATGTCATTGAGTTGGTCCAGCTCAATTTGATCAAATACAGTTTAAATAAAATTGATGCGTTTATAAAATGACTTTTTATGCTTGTCAAAATTAAATTAAAACATGTAATTGGAAAATCAATTATAATCAGTTTAATCAATCATTGTACACAATGTATATAATGAACAAATATTAAAATACTAGTATCTCTCCTGACATTAGCATAGATCCCACAGAGTGCCCACAGCCCTATAACAAAGGCGCCACTCGTAACCACAAAATAAAAAAATAAAACATTACAGAAAGTCCTCTAAATGTCCAACATAACTGAACATTAAACACTAACATGTTAACATTCAAACCCCTAAATTTACTATCATGCAGTCCTTGCAATGCTGGAACTACAGATCCACTGCTCCGTGAGTTATGTTAACAAACATGATTAATGTAGTTTTAACACAAATGAAGTACCTAAGTAAACTTCAGTTTTAAATATATTAGGTTGAACACAATTAAATTAAGTTGTGGCAAAATGTCAAAAACCCATGTTGCTTTAGCTCATTTTAATTCATTAAACTGAACAAAAAGGGATTGTTTCTTCTTTTTTGAGAGATAGGCAATGAAAATAGGTGAAAAAAAAGAAAAATGTTTCCTTGGCAACTACGTAACAAAATAAATGTATGAAATAAAAAATGAAAAATAAATTAAAGCTAAACAGAAATATTATGGTAAAACTAATAAAAATGACAAAAGCACATTTCTAAATTACTAAAACTTAAACTAAAATGAAAATAGAAAAAATAAAGCTAATTCAAAATATTAATTATATTTATATTTAATATTTATAAACACTGAATTGAAAGGGAATAGTAAATAATAATAGTAAAAAAAATGCAAACAAACAAATAAATAAACATGCCTACAATGAAAGTGAATTTAAGAGGAATAATGGTTTGCAAACAGGATTTCAATTTGAATTTAAATTCCATATTCACAACCTTGTCCTAAACACAGTATGAGCCATCATCATTCACAAAGTGTTTTATAATGGTAATACAGACTTATATGCAGAATCACATCAGCCTTCAATGTCAATGTCAAAATGTCCACTAGAACTTTTTTGGCCTTTTTCTTGAGAGAAGACAGGAAATGATAGGGGACAGGATCAAGCCATGTTGAAAGCCGAGCACCACAGCTCATTGTGTCGGGGACTAATGTGCGTTAACCGCTAGGCCATTTTCAAAATTGGTTTATAATAAATCAAGTTCTGTTAGGGAAAATCATCTGTGAATCTAGCGGTTAGCTCTTTAACCTTTGGTTAGCTCAGCTTGTGTGGATTAATAGAGAGGATTGCCTCCATGTGAGTAAACCAACCCAGATGCTGAGATAATCCTGGAAAGACACGGTTGGCATGGCGATAGACCCTGAGCACAGCCACTGTCTTTGTTGGCTATCGGGAGATTTCTGGTGCGTCGTCACCAGATGCTTCCGTGGCTGTCAAGTGCTCCGGGGGGTTTCTGGGATTGAAAATAAGTTATGAATGTCTCAAGCTTAAAATAAGCTGTGCTAAAACTACCCAAGTTGTCTTTTTGACATATGTTAATATGTATGTATGCATGCATAGGCCTACACAGGCCCTATAAGAGCAAAACACAACTATTCATAAGTTTTATGTTAGTACACTGTAAAAAAAATAAAATAAAATGATATGATATGATCAGTAAGTCATGGAGACATATGTTTTTATATTACTTTAGCTTATTCACCGTATCCCCCAGAGTTAGATAAGTCCATACATACCATTATCATCTCCGTGCGTGCTATAACTCTGTCTGACGCACCCAAGGCTAGCTTAGCACAAAGACTGGAGGTAAACGGCTCAAGCTAGCCTACTGTTTAATAAGTGACAAAATAACGCCAGCATTTTCCTATTTACATGTTGTGATTTATTGTGATTTATATAGTTACATTGTGTACTAAGGCCGACGGAAAATGAAAAGTTGCGATTTTCTTGACCGATATGGCTAGGAACTATCCTGCGTAATAATCATGGAACTTTGCTGCCGTATGGGGTACAAAATTGTTCCTTAAATGGTACAAAGTTATAAGGTACAATTTTGTACCTTGCTTTAAAGGTACTAAAAGGTACCTTTAAGGGTACCACCCCAGTGACGGCCACTTGTACCCTAAAAGGTACAGTTTTGTACTTTTTTTTCTGACAGTGTACCATGGGTGCAGCGCGCAATGATATTAAACATTTATATTTATTGCAATCATTATATTCACAACTTGTAATAATTACTTTAATGAGCTTTATTGTTTCTTCCTTAAACTAATAATGAATAATACATACATTTTCCACACGTGCCATTTTATAGAATAGAAATATTATTCATAAAATCCTAAGCATCCTAGATAAACTTAAAGTTATCAATTTTCCACTAAAGTTGAAGTTGTTAGAAGATGTGCAAGTTGTAACAGATGTTTTCTTTAGATGGCTTGTCCTTCAATTGAATCGCTTGCGTCAGTGTGAGTCAGACAATCAATCATACAGTGCGATATGTTGCAGATGTCCACACAAAATCACTATCAGACACCACATTTATATTTATGCATTTAGCAGATGCTTTTATCCAAAGCGACTTACAACTTGGAGGTACATGAAGCGATTGGTCATGAAGAGTCGAGAAGCGCAATAAGAGGCTGAAATCCTGAGACCATGTACATTGCTCAGTGTAGCACAGGCTAAAGTAGGGAGGGAAGAAGGAAGAGAAAGAGGAAAGGAAAGTGTTTTTTTTTATTTTTTATTTTTTTTAAGTGCTCACAGAAGAGCTGAGTTTTAAGTTGACTTTTGAATGTTGTCAATGATTCTGCATTCCGGATGGTGTTGGGAAGATCGTTCCACCAGCTGGGAACGTTGAATGAAAATGTTCTGGAAAGGGATTTTTTCCCCCTCTGTGATGGTACCACAAGCCGTCGTTCCTTTGCTGAGCGAATGCTTCTGGTGGGGGTGTGGATTTGTAGAATGGAGTCAAAGTAAGTCGGAGCTGAGCGCGTGGTGGCTCTGTATGCAAGTGTCAGCGCCTTAAACTTGATGCGAGCAGCGAGTGGTACACTCTAAAAAAAAAAGGTTCTATATGGCACCAAAAATGGTTCTTGGCTCGTAATCATAGGGGAACCTTTTTTAGTGCTATATAGCACCAATTTTGGTGCTTCAGTGGTTCTTCAGCGGTTCTTCAGAGGTTCTTCACCGGTTCTTTGACTAAGGTGCTATATAGCACCTCTGAAGAACCGCTGTAGAACCATTGAAGCACCAAAATTGGTGCTATATAGCACTAAAAAAGGTTCCCCTATTATTACGAGCCAAGAACCATTTTTGGTGCCATATAGAACCTTTTTTTTTTTAGAGTGTAGCCAGTGCAGGGAGATGAAGAGAGGTGTGACGTGGGTCCTTTTGGGCTCGTTGAAGACAATTCTGGATCATTCGAAGTGTTTGGATCATTCTCGATTGATGATCACATTCTCGATTGATGTTTCGCTTATAAGGCTGCCCTCGTTAAAACATTAGAGCCATGTTTCTGTGTACCCACATCACTACAGTGATCATGTGACACCAGCCTGTCAGTTACACGGAGAGAATCGGGCCCTCTCATTGAGATTATGCTGACTAATGGCTGCTATCCTCAAGTTTTGCAGAAGAAACATTAGGACAAGCGCTGCTGGAATAATGAATGGCACTCTGGTGTCGCTGCATGTTTCTCAGAGCTCCCTGCCTCTCATCTCCAGCACCGTCAACCGCAGTGAGGCGCGTTTCATTTCAACCTTCCTTCAGCTGTCAATTCACATTCACGTTAGGACAATGACTGAAAGGGGCCGCCAAACACCTACCTCAACTGTGAATTAGACCTGACTGCGTAATTAGTCAGACCAGCTTATTTGTAGAGATCAAACACATTTGAAGGGAAGATGGCAGAGTGGACCAAAAAAAAAAAAAAACAGCTTTTTCGTCTTTTAAAAGCTTTTGATAGCAATTACTTTAAAAAAAAAAAAGAAAAGAAAGAAAAGAAAAGAAAAAAAAATCACACAAATAATTATATATTTATTGACTTGTTTGACACTGCTGAGTGCTGAGCTACTGGTGGGCCTGACAAGAAAAATGGCCCTCACAAAAAGTACTGAGGATTAGTGACTGCAAAACTATGGTACTTTGAAAAACACCATGGTATTCTTTGACTGTTAAATGAATATTGTATGAATATTTCAAAGAATATTATCCCAGCTAAAAGGGAACATTCTCAGAACTTTGGCTTACATTCTGGAAACATTAATTATAAACAAACATTATTCCAGTAACGTTAAAGTGGATCTATTATGCAAAATTCACTTTTACATGGTGTTTAAAGGGGTGGTTGATTGCCCCTTTTTACAAGATGTAAAATAAGTCTCTGATGTCCTCAAAGTGTAGGGCTGGGAATCGATTCCTCGATTCCAAGGTGTTGGGACTCGAGAGTCGATTCCAAAGTTTGGAATCGATTCCATAGAGGGGAATCGACTCCTCTTTAAGTGCCCTTTTCAGTTCAACAGAGTTTAGCATTTATTTGTCTCTCGCTCACTAATAATGATTGAAAGTCCATTTAATTTCTGCAAAAGGTTCTTTCGGACAGTTCAAATTAACCAGTTAAAAATGAAGCAATTCAGCGGTTCATTTGTGCCATTTCGTAATGACGTTCCATAGTTTTATGGAATTCTGAAACATTGAAATAAAGCCATATTTTACGTGAGCGCATATCGCTGATTATTAGCCTACTTTTCATTCACTTAGGTTAATGGTGTTTATTGTCATTGTTTCCTTCTGTGATCCTGCATCTTTGGACAAGTTTACTACGTTATGCACCCAAAACCATAATTTTAGCTTAAATCGTGAAACGGTTATGTTGTCCACTACGGTAGGTTTTGAGAGCTGCTTGGTCTACGATAACAGAAGGAGATGTGAGGGTCATATTTTCATTTTAAATAAAAATGCTTTATAATCCAATGATAATACTAAAACTCAGCTCTTCCTTGAGCACTTAACCTCATAAAAAATAAAAAAAAATACTTTTCCTCTCCTCTATCTCTTTCTTTTTCTCTCCCTACTCTAGCCTGTGCTACACTGAGCAATGTACACGGTCTCAGGATCTCAGGCTCTTATTGCGCTTCTCGACTCTTCATGACCAATCGCTTCATGTACCCCCAAGTTGTAAGTCGCTTTGGATAAAAGCGTCTGCTAAATGCATAAATGTAAATGTAAATAATACTTAAAGGAAATACACCTAGAGCACAGATTAATGGCAGAGAGCCTCGCACATCTGATTTACAAATAAACTGCACAGTCTTATATCATTGTTTTTGTTAATATGGTGGTTACTTTGCCTCGTACATTCTGTGCAAAAGCACTTAAACAAACTGTCATTTATCTTAACTGTACATGCATTTTAGACATGTCATATAGTTTTAACCATGCAATAATGCACATCCTTGAATATTGTGCTATCCTGTTTATTTATTAAATCACATTTACTGCTGGACTATGGGCCATTTCAGGAGCATCCATAATTACTATTTAAAATCAATCAGAGTTATTGAAATGTATCTTCATTTTACAACTAAAGTTTCAGAGAAGGATGCTTTCTACATCCTTATATCCCGCGGTCACTCCGGGACAAGGTTCCCCAATCAATATTGTAAATAAAAAAACAAGAATCGAAAGCAACCGTGAGGAATCGATTCTTGGAATCGACTCCAATCAATTCCGAAAACCAGGAGTCGGAATCGACCAGCCCTACCAAAGTGTGTATGTGAAGTTTTAGCTCAAAATACCCCACAGATAATTTTTTATAGCATGTTAAAATTGTCACCTTTTGAGGGTAAGCAAAAACATGCCGTTTTTGTGTGTCCCTTTAAATGCAAATGAGCTGGAGCTTCAAGAACTCCAGTTAGCAGCTCTGATAACATCATGCAGACAGGCAATGAAACTGTTCAGCCTTTTATGTTCAAACCGGAGTTGGACAATGATGGAGACTCAAGAAGAATGAAATGGGATGTTCCTGAATGGTTAGTTGATGAATTTAGGTAGTTAATGTGGAGTTAACTGTCTTCAAGTCATTGATAAGCATATTCTGTCATGATAATCTCACGCCCTTTGTTGTTCCCGGGGGCAGGCTTTATGTAAATGTCAGTGTTAGTGATGTCATGGGGGTGCAGAGAGCATTTTCTTGTGGTGCCCCCCTCAGCGCTTAGTGCACTACGCACTGCGCGTGTTGCGCGTGGTGGGAGCGGCGGCGCTGAGTCCCTACCAGCCATTTGTTGTAGTCCTTAAAAAGCAATTTCTTTAAAACAAAATATCTCCCTCTGCTTTGATTTGAGCGTCGTAAATTAGCAAATATTGTTTATGCTCAAACAGCAACATTACACACTAACTAAAGTTTAAATCATAATCAACCACCCCTTTAAACATAGATGTGTGTTGGCAGTGTGCATACAAAACCACCCTTTAATGGTAAAAATCTACCCACTCCTCTTTTTTAATCCCCATAAATCATAAACAATGTTTCAGCCGTTTTCAGATTCTAGAAGTGTGACGGCACATGTGCTTAGGCCCCGCCCACAACTGCTGACAGCCTGTGCCCTATTAGCATAGACCCCGCCCTGAGTTAGTCTGCCATGTTTATCTCCTCACCAGAGCATTTAACTGCAGCATTCAAGTAAGCCCTGTATTCTTATTAAAGCTACTAAAATTATTCAATCTAGAGCAGTGAGTAATTTTCTGTTTTTATTTTGTTGTTTGATTCATATGACCCGTGCGTTATTGTGTCGCTATTTTTTTCACATTCTCTATTAAAACACATTCAAAATTATGTATTAATTGTTTGAATGGGACAACAAATTACTGAGCTACACCTGTTTGAAGTTGACACCATGTTAATACCAAATATCTATAGGAAAAATATATATTCAACTTTTTTTCCCATGATACCACAATTATTTGAGGGCGTTTTCACACCTGAAAGTCCGCACCAAGGTCCGAACCAAAGTTTTGATACTTTTTATATATTCGGTTAGTTTTGGTTTGGTTTCACACTGCAATTATGCGAGCGCACTAAAGAACTTTACATGACGTACTTGCGTCCTGTTGTCATCAGTTTTGTGGGCGGCATCTTAACATTGATTGGTTTGTTAGCGGACGTGCGTCTGACGTCAGTGTGTTGTCAATCTCGGCGGTTAACTTTGACAAGATGAATGAACAGACGCATATTGTTGCCACTATGCTGTTATTGCTATGGCACTACTATCTGCAGCACCAACTATATTCGAGGCTAGTTCAAATTCGCCAAATGAACGTCCTCGTTGTGCGAACATTTTATCGGAACCACAGGAACTTCCTGTAAATGGTCTGCAAGTCCGAACCATACAGAAAATTCTTTCACACTAACAACGAACCGAACCTTTGATCAGTTTGATCCCGACCGAGACCACCTCTTTTCGCCGGACCAAATTTCGTCTGTTTGGTCGGGACCGTGGTACGGGGGAGGTTTCACACCTGAAAATTTTATTCGGACCAAACTGAAAAGTCCAAAAATCCGGACCAAACAAGGTAGGTGTGAAAACGCCCTGATTAACATTAATTAAACAGACACAATATATTAGAACCTGTAACACACGGATCTAAAATAATGTTACACATCAGATGTTTTTCCATATATGTTAACCAAATGTTCACACAAGACATAAGAGATATTGTTTGCGTGAATACTCGCCAAGACAGATATTTTGAAATACTGTAATTTTGTGTAAATCGGGATCGCGTGCTGTCTTTGTGCACATGTGTCAGATCTGTCAGTCAGCGCAAGTGAGATCGTTCTCATGGACCAGGGAAAGGTACTCCTCTCAGATAATGTACAAATAAAGAACATTTTAGATGTTTAATTGCTATTTGGAGCATTGGGATCGCTAGATGAGGGCTTAATGAACAAATGTTTGTGAAAACCTCAAAATCAGCATTTTTCACTTGTTTTGCCTGTGGCTCGAAATTATCCCATGCGCATTCCGAATCCTTTTGCCAGAACGGGTCACACATTAACAGCATAGCAGTAGGTACTGTATATTACGCTGCTTCACTTTAATACACACCTCTCTGGACGTCTGATAGGTGGAGGGATAGAGTTATGGGAAGGGTTAGTCCGCGTGACCACCTTGTTGTGAGCGATTTGGGAGTGTGCAGCTTTTTTTTCACTGGTAGTTTGTTTTTGTATTGATTCTATATACTGTAAAAATGTCCATACAATGTAAAGTTTTTACTCTGGCTCTTGTTTTATTTTGTTCCATTATTATGTTTATTTGTGTCATCTGTTGACGTTCTACATGCAGAATGTGGCATTTGGTCGGTTTGTCCCACCCCTCCTCCACTGTGATTGGTCGGCTGGATAAAAAACTGATGAGCGTTGCAGTTTTACTCAAATAGATCCAGCCTCTATAGTTCTGATTCAGAGCGGGTTGAGTAGGACCGGTTACATTTGGTGACGTTAAAGTAATAGTTCACCCAAAAATGAAAATTCTGTTATCATTTACTCACCCTCAAGTTGTTCCAAACCTGTATGAGTTTCTTTGTTCTTTGAACACAAAATAAGATATTTTGAAGAATGTTTGTAACCATGCAGATAGAGCTACCATGACTACCATAGTAGGGAAAAATACTATGGTAGTCAATGGTTGCTCTATCTGCTTGGTTAAAACATTCAATGATGACAGAATTTTCATTTTTGGGTGAATTATCCCTTTAACACTAGAAGCGCCAGAATTCCAAAACTAATAGAACAGCCAGGGGTCATTTTGACAGCTATATTATAAACTCTATAATCTCTAAATAAATTGCCCAAATGAGAGATTAATGTATTAACTGTGTTAGGATATCTTTAAAAAAAAAACTAATAACACCAACATGTAAATGTTTTATTTAGTTAAAAATGATAATTATACATTTAGAAATATTCGCATCATTTCATGGTAAAATGTAATTATTGCATATTCAGTATTTCTCTGTATTTATTTTACATACAGAGTATGTAAAAATTTTTTTTAAATTAACTCAGAACAACAAAATAACATTTAAAATGATCTATTTGATTATGACAATTTTTTTTTACAAAATTTATGATACATTATAACACAGAACATAAGCTGGAAACAAGCAGCTTTCAAGTTAAAAAGAGTCACGAACGAAGTTTGGAACCATAAAACAATTATGCTACAAATTTTACATTAAATAAATATATCTATATTGTGCTCAGCTATTTAAGATTCACAGTCAACACAAGTTACTTTTGTTCTTCTTGCACAATTTCCACACACGGGTTTGTGGCATTTGCAGCAGGTGTCGTGCGTTTTATTTTGTTTGCAGATTCTCCGCACCTGGCACTGTCTCCGTTTTGGTGTCAGTTCATTTTGCTTTTGGTTGGGACCTTGTGTCAACTGCGATGCTGCCCTTTTTCCCTCCATGAACTCCGCTCTCAGCTCCTCTGCCAGTCGCAGCAGGAACTTCCTCCGGGCAATATTGCTGCTGGTGCACTCCTTGAAGAGGATGTGGACATTGATTCCAGCAAGGTCGAGGATGTTGCAAAATACAGCCACTGGCCATCTACGCGTACCGCCTTTCAGAGAGTATGCCCGTGCCATCTGATCTAGGACATCCACCCCATACTTGGTGTTGTTGTAATAAGTCACAGACTCCGGCTTTGCTTTCGGCCCATCGGTGATGCCCACACTTGTGTGCACAGAGCTCAAAATGCACACATTCTTCCTCGGCTTTCCCTGGTATATCGTGAGCGTCGCAACCGCACATTTTAGCACTTTTGTGTTATACAACTCCGCTTGCTCTTTTGCGGAGGGGGGCAACTCGCGCTTACTTTTTCCCATAGTGCCAACCAGGCTGGTCTTCTTGGCCTGTAAGGCAGTGGCCAGTTTCAGTGAAGTGAAGAAATTATCCGTTGTAATATTTCTTCCCTTGCCCAAGAATGGCTCCGCCAGTTTCAGCACCACACTCTCTCCCACGAGCTGACCTGTGCTCCGTGCCTCTTCTTTACCCAGATACGGCGCCCCGTTCAGCATGTATTTCGAACAGACATCAGCAGCGAGCCAAAATTTGATGCCATTTTATCAGGCTTATTCCCCATGTACTGAAGAAACCTGCACCGGGCCTTGGTGGGGAACAGCTGCTCATCTACGGTTATGTCGGCACCGGGCTTGTAACAGTCTATGCTGTTCTGAATAATATTGTTCCAAGTGGCCGATACCAGGGCAATCCTGTCATCCTGCAGATGCACACGTCGGGTTTCTTTTTTATCGAACCGCAGGAATCTCATTATCTCCCTGAAGCGATTTCTGGATATGGTTACTTTGAAAAATGGGAAGCCCCATTTCTCCGACCAAAGGCTCCCCAAATCCATGTTCTTCACACCCTGTGCTCCACAGATATATAACAGAGCTATGAAGGCTTTCAGTTCAGCCACTGTCAGGTCCAATGAGCTGTCACCACAGTGCTGATGTGTCTCAGCCACAGTGCAGTCCCTGATGTGTTTCAACATGCCATCGTCAAACAAACACAGAAAGGCAGTGAGCGCATCTTCGATGTTGCGCATCTTCGATGTTGCGCATCTTCGATGTTGCGCTTCGCGTGCGCAGTGGGACCGGCAGCTTCAGTCAGAACATTTTGGCTCTGCCTTCTCCCTGGACGTTCAGTTGACTGAAGGATGGTGTACACTGTCCCATCCTTTCCCTTTTCCACAGCCACCTCTGGCCGAGATGACTCTAAGGGCGGGCTGAGCACTCCAGCTGGCTCAAGTGCAGGCACTGGTTCGGGAAGGCCTAGTACAACAATATAACACTAATAAGAATAATAATAACACAAGTATAATAATAATAATACTGGGTGTGCCTGTACCTAAGCAGTCAAAAACCACCTGCTTAAACGACCTGCCTGTACCTAAGCAGTCAAAAACCACCTGCTTAAACGACTGGCGTCCTGTTGCTCTGACCCCCATCATCAGCAAATGCTTTGAGAGACTAGTCAGAAACCACATCTGCTCTGTTCTCCCCCCCTCACTGGACCCACTGCAGTTTGCATACCGCACAAACCGCTCCACTGACGATGCCATTTCATCTACAATACACACTGCTCTCTCCCACCTGGAAAAGAGGAACACGTATGTGAGAATGCTGTTTGTGGACTACAGCTCAGCATTCAACACCATTGTGCCCTCCATACTTGACATGAAACTCCGGGCTCTAGGCTTAAACAGCTTGTTATGCAGCTGGATCCTGGACTTCCTGTCAAACAGACGCCAGGTGGTCAGAATGGGCAGTAACATCTCCTCATCACTGACTCTCAACACTGGAGCCCCTCAGGGCTGCGTTCTCAGCCCACTCCTGTACTCCCTGTACACACATGACTGTGTGGCAAACCACAGCTCCAACACCATCATCAAGTTTGCTGACGATACGACGGTGGTAGGTCTCATCACTGACAATGATGAAACAGCCTACAGAGAGGAGGTGCACACTCTGACACGGTGGTGTCAGGAGCACAACCTCTCCCTCAACGTCAGCAAGACCAAGGAGCTGGTGGTCGACTTCAGGAGGAATGAGAGAGAACACCGCCCCATCACCATCGATGGAGCACCGGTGGAGAGAGTCAGCAGCTTCAAGTTCCTCGGTGTCCACATCACAGAGGAACTCTCATGGTCCGTCCACTCCGAGGCCGTTGTGAAGAAGGCTCATCAGCGCCTTTTCTTCCTGCGACGGCTGAGGAGGTTTGGAATGAACCGCCACATCCTCACACGCTTCTACACCTGTACCATAGAGAGCCTGCTGACTGGCTGCATCACCACCTGGTACGGCAACAGTACCGCCCGCAACCGCAAAGCCCTGCAAAGGGTAGTGCGCACGGCCAGCTGCATCATCGGAGGTGAGCTTCCCTCCCTCCAGGACATTTACGCCAGGCGGTGTGTGAAGAGAGCTCAGAGGATCATCAGAGACTCTAGCCACCCGAACCATGGGCTGCTCTCACTGCTCCCATCAGGCAGACGGTACCGCAGCATTAGAACACGCACCAGCCGACTCCAGAACAGCTTCTTCCCACAAGCAATCAGACTACTTAACTCCTGATCCATCAGGATCATAACACACACTGGACAGAATATCACTCCGCACAACCCACTGTAGATACACACACATTATATACACATTTATGTATCATTTATTATTTATAATTTATCATATAGCACCTATTGTACATAATTGGATCTCTACTGTGAATAATAATGTATACTGTACATTGTATATTATTATTATTATAGCTTAATGTATACTGTTTAGTGTATATTGTTTAAAGTATATGTATATTGTAAGTATGTGTATATTGGTTAAAGCTGTGAGAACTACACTCACATTGTGTAAATTATTTATTGTTTATTGTAGTGTATACTGTGCTGTGAGTAATTGTGGGCGCATCAGATGTGCAATCTGATGCTGCTTTAAATGTTGTACATGTCATGTCGAGACTACTATGTTGCTCGGAACTGCACCAAGAATTTCACCTACTGTTGCACTTGTGCATATAGCTGTGTGACAATAAAGTGATTTGATTTGATTTGATTTGATAATAATAATAATAATAATAATAATATTCTAATAATAATAACAATAACAATTACGTAAGGGATAGTTATATTCTAATAATAATAATAATAATAAAAAATTTATAATATAATAAAATAATAATATGAACAGCAGAACTAGTAAATATGGGCATCCAAGTTTACCTCCCAGTAAACACAGAACGTTCCCATAACGTTCCCATATGGTTCCCGTTTGGTTATTTTTGTGGGGAACCGAATAAGAATGTTCTGGGAACGTTCTCTTTTGGTTGTGTTTTTGTAACCAAAAGAGAACGTTCCCAGAATGTTCCCTGCAGGTTATTTTTGTGGTTTATTTTATAACCTAAAGAGCAGAACGTTCCCTGCAGGTTATTTTTGGGGTTTGTTTATAACCTAAAGAGAACCTTCCCAGAACGTTCCCTGCAGGTTATTTTTAGATTTAATTTTTTTATAAAGTTTATTTGTATATTTCGTAACTGCGCACCTCTGATCTTTCTTCCGTCTTCCACAGAAAGACGCGCACTCGCGTAATTAAAAAATTAACGGTCATTTCGTTTTTACCGACTGACTAACATTAGTTTATCGATCTTTATTGAATAATATGTTATAATTAATAAATATACCAGTGTAAATAGTGTGATTTCAGAGAGATTTGACACGTAATTGAAGACAACATGATGTTAACCGAGGAGTTTTAGTTTACTGACCAAAAGAGAGAAGTAGTTAATTCAGTGGTAAGAAAATAATGCAATGTTATCCAAGTTAAAGTCATCTTTATTCATTATTGATGTCTGTGAATAAAATTCATATTTTAAAACCACATATTGTGTTGAAGTCATTGTTATTTGGCACTTAAACGTAAAACCTGGTTGTGGTAGTAGGTGTTGTGATACAATTTACGAAATGTACATATTAATGCATAATTAAATCTTATTTAATCCTCCATATGAAGGTTTATGTGCTTGAATTATTTCTATTGATTAAATAAGTTCAAAACAAGACATGGATTGTAGGAGGCTACTGATTATTGGCGTCCATTCCTTTTTCCATGCCGCTTATACCCTATGGGACGCGGGCATTGCTGGACGATTACTGACGTACAGCAGGGTAAATGATATCGAAGTAAAGAGGTTAGGGGAATGTTCCGAGAACGTTCTGAGAACTTTCTGGGAAGGTTAGGGGAACGTTCTCCAAACCAATAGGGAATGTTCTATTTACGTAAAGAAAACTTTCCTGGCTAACCAATAGAGAACGTTAGGATGCCTGTTCTGGGAACGTTCCCAGAACGTTCTGGGAACCAAAAATTGTTATCTGGGCTGGAACGTCAGCTGTGAACGGAACATCTGGTTCCCTAATCTCTGAGGAATTCTCGTTTTCCTTTTTACGGACTTTGACTCACTCTCTGATGAGGATGAACTGTTGTCTTGCACCCAGGAATGGTCGCTGTCACTTTCCACCTCAGACAGCGCCCCTGCATCAGAGTCATCACTGTCCAGATTGTGAAGCATTTCCAAGGCCATGGCAAAAGTCATATTTCTCTTCATTCTATTATTTGTATTAGACATTTTATAAATGCTTCCTATAAACTCTTTATAAATTAATTTTTTTAAAAGGCAAATTTGTAGTCCAATAATTTGTATTTATAATCAAATGAGCATATGCTAATAGTAGCCTACTGGAGACACTGACAGAGACAATAAACCGCGGGAAAGAACAATAGAATCGCGCGAGATTTAGAGCGGTCAATATGACCGTTGTGGCTTTAATAGGTAGAAATGCTCATATTTTTTTTTTTGCCTTTTATGTAATTTATATAAAATCTATTGTTAGTAAAAATAGAAACACTTTTAGGAAAAGTCACAAATCAGCAAGATTGTATTTTTTTCTTCAACAAAGTTATTGTACTACTTATACATTTCAAAACGGTCATGTCATGGCAGTTCTAGTGTAAAACTGAATGCCAGTAAACCTCACTCCCCTGGCCGCAAGAGGCACGCTAGCGTCTGATAGTGGCTGCGGTCTTTAAAGGTCCCGTGTTTTTTTGAAGCTTTGATTGTGTTTACAGTGTGCAGTATAACATGTGTTCATGTTTCGCGTGTAAAAAAAAAACTGTATTTTTAACACAATGTACTTATCTGTACACCGCTGTTGTCCTAAAAACGGCTGATGACTTCCTTTATTCTATGAAGTCCCTCCTTCAGAAATACGTAACGAGTTCTGATTGTGCCAGCGGTTCCCGTGTTGTGATTTGACCGCAGCTTAGCGCACGTGGCACGGTTCCTGTGTTGTGATTCGACAGCAGCTTAGCGCACGTGGAAAGGTCACGCCTCTTAACGGGAGATATATGCGCTTAATGATCTCTACAGTGTCCCTGGGAAAGCCAAACAAAGGTGATTTGACTCCGGGATGAAAATAACAGCGTCTCAACGACATGGCGACAAACACACTCAAACGCAACAATTCCTTTTCTCCACGCGACACATCCTCTTCTCCACGTGGGACAGCAACAAGACCACGCCCCCTTTTTCGCGTCGTCTTGTGGGCGGAGGTTAGTCTGTTCTACTGTTCTACCGACGTCATTTATGAAGGAAGTACCAGGATGTAGTCCAAGCCAGCCGTTCGCTGTAGGCTTTGAAAGGGAACTTCTGTTAAATAAAATATCTCGCTTGGCATTGAACTTTGAGCTTTATAATTTTACAGGTATTAGTTATGCTCTAACAGTAACATTACACACTAACTAAAGTTTGAACAATGGGATCACAAAGAACGGGACCTTTAATGTCCTTGTTAGCACACCCGCCTGCTACACTGGAGACCCTGGTTCGAATCCCACTCGGAGCGGGTTTAGTAGGACTGGTTACATGTTTTCGTAACTTAACGATAATGTTAGCAAAACAAAAACATTTTTGATAGCTAGGATGGTATTGACATTTTGTAATGTCCATATAAAACAAATGTATTACCTTGGTGCAATGGCATGGTCATTCTGTGCAGGATTGAGGTTTGTTTTTGATTGAGGTACACTGTTGTGATTATCTGTAAGAAAAAATGTCATACACATTGTCATAGTGAACGCTGAGCTGTGGATTGCAACACTCACCATTATAGCCACAAATCAACAATCCTGATAACAGCTGTTGTCTCAGAACTGTCTTTATTACAAAGGGCTCCACATCTGAGTTTCCACACTGTGCAGGAAAAAGACAAAGTGAGGTAAAGACAGGAGGAACATATTGTCGGCAGTATTTTTAAATTTTCACTGTGGATCAAGACTGTGTTCCTAGCACACCGCATTTGTTACAGTTATAGCTGACTGGAATATGTGGATTTTTGTGGTTTGTTTGTTTTATTTTGGTGTGCCTCGTTTTTTATTGTCATAACTGACAGGACAATGTGAATCTGGAGGAGGTGATCTATCATAATGTGGAATAGAGTCGTAAGTGTGTGAGATGGAACTCATATATCACTGCCATGTTTACCTGTAAATAACCCGGTTTGAGGCTTCTCATCATTTTGCCACACACACGGACAGAGCTACTGTGAGTGTTACTGAAACTGTGAGTGTTAAGTCTTTCTCATTATATCTAAAACTTACCTGTTTTCAGGAAACCACACATTCTCACAGCCTTAATTTGTTTTCAAGCTCACGTTGTATTATGCAGACCTGGCGATATCATTCATTCATTTTTATGTAAAACGGGTGGGGATTTTTTAGAGAAATATCCACTAGATGGTGACAAGAGCTGTCTTTGTGAGTGAGTCTTTGAATCATCACTTAAAGGTCCCATGATGTTCCTGAGGTGTACTTATATTGTTAGTATGATTGTTACGTCATAAAATGTCATAATTTAGAAATAAAAGGCATTTTTCTATCCTGATTTTAGCCTTCTGGCTTGAATGCTCTGTTTGAAGGGGCGTGTCTGATGTGAGACTTCAGTGTAAATGCCCACTGTTGTGATTGGCTGACATCTTTGCATTTGAAATGCATATTAGATGTGGAACAACTCTCGAATACTTTTCCTATGTTTTTTTTTTTTCTATTACAGCTGTCGAAATTAAAAGGTCCCGTTCTTCATGTCTTTTTGAAGCTTTGATTGTGTTTACAGTGTGCAATATAACATGTGTTCATATTTCGCGTGTAAAAAAAAACAGTATTTTTAACACAATTTACTTATCTGTATACCGCTGTTTTCACTGTCCTAAAAACGGCTGATGACTTCCTTTATTCTATGAAGTTCCTCATTCAGAAATACATAACGAGTTCTGATTGTGCCAGCGGTTCCCGTGTTGTGATTGGACAATCACAACAGCTTAGCGAACGTGGCCCGGTTCCTGTGTTGTGATTCGACAGCAGCTTAGCGCACGTGGAAAGGTCACGCCTCTTAACGGGAGATATATATGCGCTCAATGATCTCTACAGCGTCCCTGGGAAAGCCAAACAAAGGTGATTTGACTCCGGGATGAAAATAACAGCGTCTCGACGACATGGCGACAAACACACTCAAACGCAACACTTCCTTTTCTCCACGCGACACGTCCTCTTCTCCACGTGGGACAGCAACAAGACCACGCCCCCTTTTTTCGCGTCGTCTTGTGGGCGGAGGTTAGTCTGTTCTACTGTTCTACCGACGTCATTTATGAAGGAAGTACCAGGATGTAGTCCAAGCCAGCCGTTCGCTGTAGGCTTTGAAAGGGAACTTCTGTTAAATAAAATATCTTGCTTGGCATTGAACTTTGAGCTTTATAATTTTACAGGTATTATTTATGCTCTAACAGCAACATTACACACTAACTAAAGTTTGAACAGTGGGATCACGAAGAACGAAGACCTTTAAGTGATTATAACATTATTTTTAGATATTTTCCCATCACATGAAAGTCTGCAGTTATGAGCATTGAGTAGACAGTCTGTTTATCATGTGAATGCTGTGATCTCGTCATTGCAACGCTATTTCTCTCACAAAATGCTTTCACCACAACTAACAGCAAACACAATATTGATATGAATACAGTAAGAGCTTCGTTGTGCAGCATAACAGCGTCATTCATTATAACGGCAGTTTGGGCAAGTGTGCAGATACACTCGCGACTGATTGACACCTTCAGCCATTATAAAAAGAGTGTTATTTGATCGCTCTTTGTAGTTTAATCACAATTTAAATAACTTTTTTTTCATGCTACTACGAAAAACAATGTTGCTCATTTAGTCACTGGCTTGATTCACTGATGCATAACATCTAACGATTTAGAAAGAAAGTCTGTGTGAACTTGAATGATTAGCTACACATCAGAATTCACTGATCACAGATCAGACATTAATGAACACTCTTACTCACTGTTTGTGGCGGTGCTGTCGAATCCATATCGTAAAAGTCTGTTTGTAAAGCCTGTGCTGACATTGTGACTGAATTAAATGTAAAAAATAAACTGAATCCATTTTCTCCAAATTCTCTGGGCGGGCAAAGCAGAGAAAGGGGAGGTAACCTTTCCCCGTATGACAACATACATTATAGGGAAGATTCCAAATCTGAGCTTTCATTTTCTCAAAGGCAGAGCAGGATACCCAGGGCTTGGTTTACACCTACTGTATCTCCATTTCTAGACACTGGGGAACCATAGGCAGGCTAGGGGCTCATATTAATGTTAAACATAAAGTTACATTTTCATGTCATGAGACCTTTAACAGATTTGTTCAAATGCACTAATCCATTGTGGAACAAAACAACTTAAGTGAGCTTTTAAAGTGAGTCTCAACTGACACTTTTAAAATCACTGACGATTTTTAAACTGAATCGTTCAATCAACAAACTCATTCAAAAACAATATGTGTGTTCAGCTTGATGCGGCCCAGACCGATAGGTGTATGACATAAAAAACTACCGCTAGAGTGATTCGAAAGCATACAAACCCGTCTGCTCTCTAATCACTCTTGCTGTACTATGTCATACACCTATCGGTCTGCACCACATCAAGCTCAACACACATATTGTTTTTAAAAGAATTTGTTGATTGAACGATTCAGTTTAAAATCGTCAGTGCCTGCGCAGTTTACGTTGTTACCTGTAACGCCACGCCAGCAGAGGGAGCGCTCTCCTGAGTACTGACTTTGTGCTGCTCCCTCTGCTTCATTGGTTACTTCCTGTTTGGTGGACATTTAAGCATGGCTATGCCATCATTCTAGTGCGAAGTATTGCCAGTTAACCTGCCTTACAGAGCGATTCTTTCACCATTGTTTTGCTATCTTGTTATGATCATTGCCTGTTTGATTCTGTTTCTGCCTTTTGGATTTCCCTTTGTACTGTTGCTTGGACTGGACTGCCTTATTGTGTTTGAACTTCTGCCTGCCTCACGTTTATGCTCCTTGCCTGTCGATTTTGATTTGTTTGCTGTGAATTGTAATAAAACACTGCACATGGATTCTAATGCCGCCTCAGCGTCCTTACATTACCACAGTGCAGAGCTTCCTAGTTCTATATCAGAACAACGGCTCACTATTGGCTAACTTCTGTGTCAGCATCACACACATGCGCACCATCGGCCAATGGTGTGTCGGCGACTGAAGTAGAACTAGGAAGCTCTGCACTGCGGTTACAACGTAAACTGCATAGGACACTGACACAGATGAGAAGAAATTGTTGCATAAAGTGGTTATTATTGTTTGTTTTTTGCGCACACAAAAAGTATTCTCGTCACTTCATAAAATTAAAGTTGAACCACTGTAGTCGCATGGACTATTTTAACAATGTCTTTCCTACCTTTCTAGGCCTTGAAGGTGTTTATTACATTGCTGTCTATGGAGGGGTCACAGAACTCTTGGATTTCATCAAAAATATCTTAATCTGTGTTCCGAAGATGAACGAAGGTCTTACGGGTTTGGAACGACATGAGGGTGAGTCATTAATGACAGAATTTAAATTTTTGGGTGAACTAACCCTTTGCTCATTGGTTTAAACAACCATGATGTATTGTTCTCTTTTAAAATATTTGATTTTTAAACTGTGATATTATGTTTTGATGTGTATAAATTATGTGTAAATATTTCCAAACTCTCAGACAGTGCTTTGAGATGTGATTGTTGTCATATATATATATATATATATATATATATATATATATATATATATATATAAATATAACTATATATATATATAAATATAACTATATATATATATATACTAGTTATATATATATTTATATTTATATTTATATATTTAGTTATACATAACTAAAATATGTTTATACTAAACTATAAATTGAGGGAAGACACATCTTTTCACATTTTCATATACAACCCCAAACCCAGAAAAGTTGGAACATCTTTAGGCAGCTTTATGTGCGCACAGAGAACTGGACTGAACTGAGCTCTCTTTCGCGTCACATTCATCCATATGCTCTTCTCTTTCTCCCAAACATTTACATTTTTCAACATTTTGTGAGACATGCATTAAGTGTATGCCAAAGAAACAAATCTTTAATCTTTTCAGAAAACTGAAACATACTTTCTAAGTATGGCCATGGGTGCACACACTGCACCGAGGAACCATGTTCTTCCATTTTGCTATAAACTGATCAGTGTTCAAAGAAATGTTGGGAAACTCTGACCCTACAAGAGTGATTACTGATAGGCTGTCTGCAAATATATAAAAATATTTAAAGAAGAAAAAAATCATCCACTGACTTTTTAAAGCTGCTACAGAAACGACTTTCGACTTTGAGGACCTTGATAGAAATGTAGTGGAGTAAAAAGTACGATATTTGTCTTTCAAATGTAGTGAAGGTAAAGTCAAAGTTTCCCGAAAAAATAATACTCTAGTAAAGTACAGATACTCAAAAAGTGTACTTAAGTACAGTACTCTGGGTATATGTTTGGGTATAAATATGTTTGGGTAAAAGGAACATCCACCAAAGACTCGGGTCATGGCTCACCACTTTGTGCCGAATTTCATAAGAGAATTGTCAAACCATTCCAAAATCACATTTCTCAATGCAAGATTGCAAATCAATACAAGATTGCAAATCAATGAAATATTGCTTTCACCAACTACATAACATTGTGAAAAGATTCAGAGAATCCAGGGAAATCTGAGTCCATGTAGGGCAAGGCAGGAAACCTCTGTTAAAATGCATGTATGCGTGACCTTTGAGTCCTCAGATGGCATTGCATGAGAAACCATCATGCTACTTGTGTTAAATATAGCCTCATGGGCTCTGGAGTACTTGGAAATACACTGTCACTCAACAACACAGTCTGCTTCTGCATCAAGAATGCCACTTGAATCTCTGTTACGCAAGGAGAAAGCTATACATCTGTTCAGTGCAGAGATGGCGCTGAGTTCTCTGGGCCCAAGCTCATCTCAAATGATCCAAAACACAGTGGAAATGTGTGCTGCGGAAGTCGGATGAGTCCACAGTTCACGTTGTTTTTGGGAAAAAACATACATTGAGTTCTCAGTTCCAAAGATGAAATGAACCATCCAGTTCCCTTTCAGTCGGTCACGTTCGACGTACATCGGACGTACCGACGAATAGGGATCCCTTCTGGGAGCCCCTATCAGCTTTGAGCTATATAGAACCGGCCAATGAACAATAGGCGTGCAAGACTTGCATCTCATGCTCCATCCCGCACTGCGGGTATAAACAGGCAGCGAGAACGAATGCACGCTGTCATTCACTTCTGAGCCGAACGGCGTATGAAGAGGACTCTCGTCATTGAGTTTAAAGCTGCTATCAGCAACAGTTATAGAGAAGACCGGAGATCGGCGAGAGATGTGTTGGAGAGACGTCACACTTCAGCTGGATCGCGGTGCTCACTGCTGCTCTGTATAGAGAAAAACTGCTGTTTTCACAGCAACCTGTTGGTTCGTGAAGGTGTTTTTACATTTACATTTACATTTACATTTACATTTATGCATTTAGCAGACGCTTTTATCCAAAGCGACTTACAACTTGGGGATACATGAAGCGATAGGTCATGAAGAATCGAGAAGCGCAATAAGAGCCTGAAATCCTGAGACCGTGTACATTGCTCCAAGTAGCACAGGCTAGAGTAGGGAGGGAAGAAGAAAGAGGAAGAGGAGAGAATATATATATATATATATATATATATATATATATATATATATATTTTTTTTTTTTTTTTTTATGAGATTAGGTGCTCACGGAAGAGCTGAGTTTTAAGTTGACTTTTGAATGATGTCAATGATTCTGCGTTTCGGATGGTGTTGGGAAGATCGTTCCACCAGCTGGGAACGTTCCACCAGCTGGGAACATGTTCTGGAAAGGGATTTTTTTCCCCTCTGTGATGGGACCACAAGCCGTCGTTCCTTTGCTGAGCGAAGGCTTCTGGTGGGGGTGTAGATTTGTAGAATGGAGTCAAAGTAAGCAGGAGCTGAGCGCGTGGTGGCTCTGTATGCAAGCGTCAGCGCCTTAAACTTGATGCGAGCAGCGAGTGGTAGCCAGTGCAGGGAGATGAAGAGAGGAGTGACGTGGGTCCTTTTGGGCTCGTTGAAGACAAGACGAGCTGCTGCATTCTGGATCATTCGAAGTGATTGGATTGCACAGGAGGGGAGTCCAACCAGAAGCGCATTGCAGTAGTCAAGTCTAGAAATGACCAGGGCCTGGACCAGAAGCTGTGTTGCGTGCTCTGTTAGCAACGGTCTAATCTTCCTGATGTTGTAGAACGCAAACCGACATGAGCGAGCTGTCTTAGAAATGTGTTCTCTGAAGGACAGCTGGTCATCAAATGTTACTCCAAGATTTTTCTGTTTTAGAACAGGCACGGGCTGCACTAAACCCTGTGCGCTGTCGCTTTTCCCCCCTGAGTGCTTCAGCACGAGTGTTTCCTCACAAAAAGAGTACACGGGTGACACTGCATCTTTTTCAAGATGTCATTCCTCCCGTGCGTTTCTGGATGCGGTCGTTCCCTGGCGCCTGCTGACGGTCACAATCGCTGTCTCACGTGTTTGGGCAAACAGCACGCTGAGGCGGCGTTTGTGGATAGTTCGTGTTCCCACTGCGGGAACATGACTATCTCGGAACTAAGATCGAGACTCACCTACCTTCGGGAAGGCAGAGTCCCCTTACCCATCCCACGATCAAGTTCTATTCCTAACCAGAATAGACCTATTTTTTCGGATGGCCAGGGTGATCTGAGGATTACGTGTAGGGCACACCTGCCGAGTCAATCTCTGCAGGCCCCTATTCCCTCAGTTCCGCAACCGGTAGAGCTCCAGGGAGAAGTCGCTGGTCCATCCCACGGGCGGCCGGCGGTGACTTTCGGAGCTCCGGCAGACGAGCAGATGTCGATCGCTGCATCGGAGGGGGAGTTTCAGTACTCGGAGGATGAGGGTTTGGCTGGACTACCTCCCTCTGGGAGAGTAGCTTCAGCAGAACCGGACCCCGAGATGGCTACTATGCTTGCCCGGGCCGCCGAAAGGGTAGGGCTCGTGTGGAACCCTCCACCGTGTCCCGAACCCTCTAGGTTGGACGATTGGTTCCTCGGGGAGGGTCACGCTGGTTCTCAGCGTCCCGCCCCGACACCATTCTTCCCGGAGGTGCATGAGGAGCTCACAATGTCGTGGACGGCACCTTTTTCTGCCAGAAACCGGCAGAGTGACTCCTCCCCCCTCACTACCCTCGATGATGCAACTGTGTTCGGCGACTGCCTCTAACTGGCGTGGTGACCCGCATCTCCCGTCTCGAGCCTGTAAGTTCTCCTTTAAGTACCTCCTTACTTCGATAAAAGTACTTCGATTAAAGAGCAGTTTCCAATATCTCTGGGTGCCAAGAGAGAGCGCTTGGCGGTGGTCGATGCTCCCATGCCTCGCCACCCTCAGGTGCCTCTCCCTTCGCTAGCAGGGGATGCCGGCTGTGGGGACGCACTCAAGCGGCCTCCCCACACTCGCACGTCCCCTCCGCGGATGCAGGTAAGTGTTGCACAGCACACTCAGATCCCGCTTCGGGCCGCTCCCATGCCGTCCGAGCCGGATCCCTGCATTTCGCCTCGCTGCCCCGCTGCGGGTACATCTGTGGTGCCGTTGATCCCCCTAGTTCGGAGTCTGGGAGCCTGGCTAGCGCTTCCCAGCCCGTCTCGGTGGCTCCTCCATACCATCAGACTCGGCTATGCGATTCAGTTCACCCGGCGTCCCCCCAAGTTCAGGGGCGTTCACTTCACGACATTAGTGAAGGTGAACACCCCCGTGCTCAGGGCGGAGATCGCAGTCCTACTGGCGAAGGACGCGATAGAGCCGGTCCCTCCAGCCGATATGAGGTCCGGGTTCTACAGCACGTACTTCATTGTACCCAAGAAAGGCGGCGGGTTACGGCCGATCTTGGATCTGCGATTCTTGAACCGGTCCCTTCACAGGCTGCCGTTTAGAATGCTAACGCAGAAACTCATCTTCAGGTGCATCCGTCCCCAAGATTGGTTTGCAGCGATCGACCTGAAGGACGCGTACTTTCATGTCTCGATTCTCCCTCGACACCGGCCCTTTCTGCGCTTCACGTTTGAGGGACGGGCATAGCAGTACCGCGTCTTACCCTTCGGCCTGACCCTGTCGCCCCGCGTCTTTACGAAGGTTGCGGAGGCGGCCATTGCTCCCATGAGAGAGCATAGTGTTCGCATTCTCAACTACCTTGACGACTGGCTGATCCTTGCCCAGTCGCGAGAGCAGTTGTGTGAACATAAGGACAGGGTGCTCAGTCACTTCAGCCAGTTGGGACTTTGGGTCAACTGGGAGAAGAGCGAACTCTATCCTACACAGAGGATCTCTTTTCTTGGTATGGAGATAGACTCGGTCGCCATGACTGCGTGCCTCACAGAGGAGCGCGTCCAGTCAGTGTTGAACTGCCTGGATTCGTTCAGAGGCAGGACAGCGGCACCACTGAAACATTTTCAGAGGCTCCTGGGGCATATGGTATCCGCAGCCACAGTAACGCTGTTGGGATTGCTTCATATGAGACCGCTTCAGTGCTGGCTACATGACCGAGTCCCGAGATGGGCGTGGCACAGCAGATCCCTCCGCGTCCAAGTGACTCCGAGGTGCCGCCAAACCTTCAGGCCGTGGTCGGACCCTTCGTTTCTACGGGCGGGAGTTCCCCTAGAACAAGTGTCCAGGCACTCCGTTGTCTCCACAGATGCCTCATCCACGGGCTGGGGTGCGACGTACAACGGGCTTTCAGTTTCGGGTCTGTGGATGGGGCCTCAACTGCAATGGCATATCAATTGCCTCGAGTTGTTAGCAGTTCGTCTTGCACTCAGCCGCTTCAAAGTTCCGCTCAGAGGCAAGCACGTTCTGGTCCATACGGACAACACTGCAGCCGTAGCGTACATCAACAAACAGGGTGGTCTATGCTCCCGTCGCATGTCACAACTCGCCCGCCATCTCCTCTTATGGAGTCAGAAGCATCTGTGGTCGCTTCGTGCCATTCACATTCCGGGCCTGCTCAATCGTGCAGCCGACGAGCTCTCATGACAGCCAGTGCTCCCGGGAGAGTGGCGACTCCATCCCAAGAAGGTCCAGCTGATCTGGAGTTGTTTCGGGGCTGCACAGGTACACCTGTTTGCCTCCCCAGAGATGACCCACTGCCAGTGGTTCTATTCCTTGACCGAGGGGACCCTCGGGTCGGATGCCCTGGCACACAACTGGCCCCGGGGCCAACGCAAATATGCATTTCCCCCAGTGAGCCTTCTTGCACAAACACTGTGCAAGGTCAGGGAGGACGAGGAGCAAGTCCTGTTGGTCGCTCTGTATTGGCCCAACCGGACTTGGTTCCCAAAACTAGTGCTCCTCGCGACAGCACCTCCTTGGCCCATTCCTCTGAGGAAGGACCTCCTAACTCAGATACGGGGCACCCTATGGCACCTGCGTCCGGACCTCTGAAAACTCAATGTCTGGTCCCTGGACGGGACGCGGAGGTTCTAGGTGACCTACCGCAAGCGGTAGTTGACACCATCAAGTCGATGACCCCTCTACGAGGCGCCTCTATGGGTTGAAGTGGAACCTGTTTGTCGATTGGTGCTCTTCTCGCCGAGAAGACCACCGAATATGTTCGATCAGGTCTGTGCTTTCCTTTCTACAAGATGGGTTGGAGCGAAGGCTGTCTTTCTCCACCCTCAAAGTCTATGTTGCCGCTATCGCCACTAATCATGAGCTAGTAGATGGAAAATCTCTAGGTAAGGTCACGATCTGATCATCAGGTTCCTGAGGGGGGCGAGGAGACTAAATCCGCCTCGCCCTCCCTCTGTACCCTCTTGGGACTTGTCTCTGGTGCTAACCGCACTGCAGAGATCGCCCTTTGAGCCTTTGCAGTCAGCAGAGTTAAAGATCCTGTCGTTAAAGACAATACTCCTGTCTGCATTGGCCTCCATCAAGAGGGTAGGGGACCTGCAGGAATTTTCGGTCGATGAATCGTGCCTGGAATTTGGACCCGGTAACTCTCATGTGATCATGAGACCCCGGCCTGGATATGTGCCCAAGGTTCACACTACTCCCTTCTGGGACCAAGTGGTGAGCCTGCAAGCGCTGCCTTCGGAGGAGGCAGACCCAGCCCTAGCTTTTCTCTGATCCGTCCGTGCTCCGTGCTCTCCGGACTTACGTGGACAGAACGCAAAGCTTCAGGACCTCAGAGCAGCTCTTCGTCTGTTACGGAGGACAGCAGAAGGGAAAGGCTGTCTCCAAGCAGAGGATGGCCCACTGGTTAGTGGATGCCATCGTCTTGGCGTATGAATCCCAAGACGTGCCTTGCCCGCTCGGGTTAAGAGCCCACTCCACTAGGGGTGTTGCTTCTTCCTGGGCGCTGGCTCATCAAGCAGATATTTGTAGAGCTGCGGGCTGAGCGACACCTAACACGTTCGCTAGATTTTATAGCCTCCGTGTAGAGCCGGTATCTTCCTGTGTGCTCACTTAGTCAGTAACACCGAAGTGCCGTTCTAGTGTCGGCTTGCTGTGCCATTCCCTTCCTCATGGTACGGATACGTGCGCTTATCTGCTCCAGTCGAGTTCCCCAGAACGGCGAACCCTGTTGAGTCCTCTGCAACCCGCGGCAGTCGGACGTGGCGGAGCGTTCGACGCACAGGTCTAACACTCTTATGCATTGGTGGAACTTGTGTTAGGCTGGGTTCCATATGTTGTGACGCACACGGCAGTCCCATATGTGTATTCTTCCACGGTACGGCTCCCTACGGCGAGCCCGTGTCTTTCCCTCGGCAGAGTCTCCTCTGCCATCTCAGGAAGGTGTTGTCCCCCTCCTCAAATTGGCCGGGGCCACCCCTGGGACTTCCGTATGTTGTGCTGCCCACGGCCAGCCCATACGTGTATTTTCCACGTTAACTCCCTCTGGGCATGATGTGGCATTTATAATGGTCAACATTAGGTTAAAATGAAATGTTATTTATAAGCAATGTCACTCGCGATTATAGTTGGTTATAGTAAGTTAGTGCTTTTTTCTTCGAGAACCTGTTTTATATTCACGACTAACGTTAGTTCTAAATCGGAACCGAATGATTTTCACAACGTTCCGTTCTATTAAAGGGGTCATGAACTGCGTTGTTTTATTGTTTTATGATGTTTCCTGGGGTGCACTTATAATGTTAGAATGCTTTTTACATCAAAACTTTTAATAATTTATAAATAAAAGGCATTTTTCCTATCTTGATTTTAGCCCTCTGCTCTGAACACTCTGTTTTGAGGGGCGTGTCTGCTGTGAGAGTTCAGTGTAAACACCCACTGCTGTGATTGGCTAACGTCTTTCCATTTGAAATAGCTAAGTATTACTCTCTTTTAGCATGTTTTTACTATTACAGCTCTCATAATTAACTAATTGTGAAAAGTGTTGCATTACATTTAGATCTGTGGCATTACATTTAGATCTATGGCATTACATTTAGAAATATGGCATTATATTTAGATCTATGATGCATGAAAGGTTGCAGTGAGGATCATTGTAGCCGATCACAGACATGTTGAGCACATGAAAGCAGTGATCTCGTCATTGCAACTCAGTTTGTGTACACTAATGAATGTTTTCATCATAACTAACAGTGAAAACGTGACATAGTTAAAGGTCCCGTTCTTTGTGATCCCACTGTTCAAACTTTAGTTAGTATGTAATGTTGCTGTTAGAGCATAAATAATACCTGTAAAATTATAAAGCTCAAAGCTCAATGCCAAGCGAGATATTTTATTTAACAGAAGTTCCCTTTCAAAGCCTACAGCGAACGGCTGGCTTGGACTACATCCTGGTACTTCCTACATTAATTACGTCAGTCAGTAGAACAGTAGAACAGACTAACCTCCGCCCACAAGAATATGCGAAAAAGGGGGCGTGGTCGTGTTGTTGTCCCACGTGCAGAAAAGGACGGTCGCGTGGAGAAAAGGAACTGTAGCTTGAGTGTGTTTGTCGCCATGTCGTCGAGACGCTGTTATTTTCATCCCGGAGTCAAATCACCTTTGTTTGGCTTTCCCAGGGATGCTGTAAAGATCATTGATCGCATATATCTCCCGTTAAGAGGCGTGACCTTTCCGTACAGCTTGCGCTAAGCTGCTGTCGAATCACAACACGGGAACCGCTGGCACAATCAGAACTCGTTACGTATTTCTGAAGGAGGGACTTCATAGAACAAGGAAGTCATCAGCCGTTTTTAGGACAGTGAAAACAGCGGTATACAGATAAGTAAATTGTGTGAAAAATACTGTGTTTTTTTACACGCGAAACATGAACACATGTTATATTGCACACTGTAAACACAATCAAAGCTTCAAAAAAACACGAAGAACGGGACCTTTAAGAGATTCGTTGAATAAAACCCAGAACTCAGTCACTGATAAACTCGTGCTGTTTGATTGACAGCTGCAGCGCATGCTGATCCAGGGATTGTAAAGGGAGCATTCTTTGATCGCTTTCTTTATAGATTTTTAATCTTTTTAGTGATTCAAAATCAAAACACGAATCAGTCAGAGTGGTAAGGCTCATGATTTTGGTTACTGTGTACAAAGGTTACACTGGATTCACACTGGCTAGTTCACACACACACACACACACACACACACACACATTGTACAAAATAATCTTTTAATTCAGATTTTTATTTCCTTTCATTTCATTTATAGTCCTTGTAAATTCCTTACATTTTTAGTCAGTAAGAATAACTAACATCACTTGGGTTAGGTTAGAAGGCCAGAAAAACATCTATTTTCATTGAATCTGTCAACCACTATTAGTCTGCTGTGAAAATGACAATATCAGTCTAACCAGCCTTAGGAAAATGACATGGCTTTATGATGACGTGTCTCATGGAAATTGTCATGTTGGACGTTTTGGAAGTAGCTTGTCCAGAATGTTCTCTTCAGGGTATAAGAACACATAACACATCTACTGCATCAGCATCATGCCTATTGCTTTGGGAAGAAACTGTAGTCTCGAGTGGTCAAACTTTTGATTGGATATGTTAGTCCCATAAACCATGTTTTTTTTTTTTTTAAAACATAGGCCTACCTGCTATATGAAAACTTACAATCACTAGCTTCCAATTTGCACACCATCGAGGAGAAAATGAAGAGAATGCTGAAGTAATGAGATCTAATTGGATGGGTTCCAGTCATCTACTCAGCTTTAATTAGCTACCAATTTACTTCAATTTTGACCAGAGTGTAGATTATTTGTCATTACGGTGCATAATGTTAGCCTTGATGCTTTTCCAAATGGCCCCTAAACTCAGTATGAGTGTTATTTCATTTGAAGAATGAGAACAGCAACAGTTAAACATATCTTTTAGAAAACTCTTGATTTTCAAGCATGCTGGATTTATATAGATTTTTTAAGGAAAGCACTTGTGATTTCTCAGAAAACCTGTACGATAGTGCTTCCTTTACTGGCATTTCATATTAAATTCTTTTTAGCATTTGAATGCTGCCTTCACGTTAGAGCTGCACAATTCTGGATAAATTGAAAATCATAATTTTGTTTCAAATCGAGATGATCCTCCCACTATTCTGAACAGACAACTAAACAAAATGGCATGTAATTTACTGGAGGTTCTGACAAAATGTTAATTGCTGCAGTCTATTTAAAAATGTATAATTTGAATTATTTTTAAAATATCTATTTGAATGAATGATTCAATGACCCATAAAGACTTCACTTTTTTCATTGCGATTCAGTGTTTTTGAACAAATCTCTTGAATGAATGATTCAATGACATTTTTTTTGACCGTCACTTGTTGCCACCTACTGGTGTAACAATGCAATCGATATAATTGTTCAACTTTCAAAAGGTGATTTGCTCTATTTTGATCGCAACCGTAGACATCAGTGTTTTATATCCGTTTTATTCATGTACTATAAACTTTTATCCCAGTACTTCTCTGATAACCTGAATAATTTTAAGACAGACATAATGATACTGTGTGGTTGAAAAGACTCTTTGTGGAGCTTTTTCATACCTAAACATGACAACTGCTTTCTCTGGCTCAGCGGCAGCATGAACACACATCTAAATGTTCGCTGTAATCGTACTTGTCCAAAGTTTAACAGACATAGTGGAATCATTGTCATTTAGGAATAAGGTTACATGGGTGGTTGAATCGAGATCGCAATCTTTTAACGATTAATCATGCAGCTCTATTTCACACACTATCGGAATTATCGTGAATACGAGATTCCTAGTTAAAAAAATATGGACATGAACACCGTCTCAAGTCGTATTTACTACTGTTCATATTTTTGATAACTAAGTTCCAGACTGAAATTCCAGAATTGTCAGCAAGCTGACTATCTAGATAGCACGGTTCATGTTTATATGGTTGCCAATGAATGGGACGCTAAATATCATTTTGGCTTTTAATACGATTTCTCCAATAAACAGGCGATAATAAACCCATTGTCCTCCATGTTTCCTGTTCTCTCCGACAACGAAACACTTAAATGAGACGAGCTTGTAATCACGACTTCAAAAGTGGGAAGTAGGCTATTTCCGATAGCAAATGAAGGCAGCACTAATACTACTTTAGCCACGTTTCCACCACGGGAACTTTCCCCAGAAACTAGGGACTTTGGGGTGGTACTCTGTGTGTTTTGACCGCAGGAACCGGGGTCTAAATAAAGTTCTGGGTAAGGATTTCCCCCTCAAAACGGCCCTGCTTGCGAGGTAGTACTTTTTCAAAGGGGGGTGGGACTTGGGCGCTGAACATGCTGATTGGTTGAGCTCACGCAGCATTTTATTTCAACCCAAACGTCTGTTGCGGTGCGTGCAATAAGAGTTGTTTGGTATTCAAATCAACAATGAAGTTTAAAAAATTTAACCGATGGACCGACGACAAGGTTCAGGCTTTATTAAGTGTATTTGTGGAGGATGAAAGTCGTGCGCAGTCCTACGTCACCGAACGATGGAAAAGCAGACAGCAGCAGGTCAGGGGGAAAAAGAGTTCCTGGGACAAATTGTTCTGGGTAATTTTGGTGGAACTGGATTTTGCTCATGAATATTAATTAGTTCCATGATTGGGCAGTCTAGAAGGTTAACTAGCAGCATCAGCACGATTCCCCGCATTTCTAAACTTGTTCCGTCACCTTGTATTCTTACAATATGTCACATCTTTAGATTGCTTATCATATAACATACTTCAAAAATATATCGCTTACTTGCAGTTGCAGAGAAAGAGAGCGAGGGAAAGAAATGACAAGAGATTAAGCCTCAAGACAAAATGGCATCATCTGCAATGAGCTGAAACAGCACCATTAGTGTTCATAAAGAGAACCGGAAAGATTGCTGAAGATTAGGCTACCAGATACTGAAAACTGTGTGCTCGCTGACATAATGGGGACTAGTCAGGATTTTTTTTTTTTTACAGCTCTACATACTGCAGGACATGATCATGTTTAGTGCGAGTATTCATGGCCTCTGACAGCTAGTGAAGTTTAAGTCCCATCAGTATTCCAGTAGAGCATGATGGGAAGGTCATTACTGAATGCAGATAAATGTTACAAGAGATAAAGCACTGACCTCAGATCAGATTTGGAGAATGAAGAAAGGTCAAATTTACATTTTAGTCTCTTTCTCTCCTTTCTCTCTCTCTTTCTCTGTCCTCTAAAATGGGATGCAATCAGAGGATTGCTTTGGAAAATAATTGACACTTATGGCAAGGTTATGACTGATGGATGCATGTATACTGTATCCTTTGATTAAGTAAAAGCCAGAGATCATGCCTAGACACATCACAAAAACACCCATTTCCCATAGGGCAGTTTTATATGGGAAATGTTGTCGTGTCGTAGTGAATTTTATCCTGCAACACTGCCCTCTTGACATTCTCACCTCAGTTTGTAGAGGGTTTCGTCAAAGCCTCTGGGAATCTTTGTATATTAATGGCGTAAAACAGGAAACTGGTTTCAACTGCAGTATGTGTTTAATTAACCGTAAACCAATGGTATTATTATATCATGCTCTACACCTACACCTATAACCATTATACAAAGTAATTATTTAATTCAAAATGACCATTATAGCATCATAAATGTAGGCCATGACTGACAAGCTATATTCAAGTCTTTTGAATTTGTACGATAGCTTTGTGTGAAGAGCAGATTTGTGTTAAGTAAAATGTATGTATTTTATGAATGAAAAAAAAAAAACTTTACTGCAATTGTTTACAAATCATTTTAGGTTTGTAGAATATTGAGTTTATGGAATGTATTTATTGTACTTCATCAATGACATTAGTTAAATGTCCAGTGCCATGATTTATTTAACACATTCAAGTAATTAGACATAATACATTTATAATCATTGTGGATCAACTGTTGCTAATAAATGACAAACACACCATAAAATGAATAAACATATCTATGTATAATAGTAACTAAAATAATTGTGATGTTATCATTTATCTGCCTATTCAATTATTATTATTTATTTTTTTTATTCTTGAGACGTGGTTACTCGATATAGCCAGACAGACTGTGTAAACACCTTTAGTGAGGGAAAGAACTACAATCCCATGAAGCATTGCGAACAGCATAATCAAAGTAAAATGATGGAGAGATATAAAACTATTAATTTGATACATTTAAAAATGTTGAATTAGGGTTGCACAATTAATCTAATTTGCAATCGTGATTACAATTACGGATGCCACAATTATGTTATCGTTTTTCGTAATCGCAAAAAAAAGTCCACTTGGATTATTTTGTGCTTAAGATTATTTTTTTCTTTCTACATGTTATCTTAAGAGTTGTTTCACATTGTTTTAATTTTAGCTTTAGTATAACATTATAATACCATGCATATTTTACTTTGTTTCGGTTTCTTTAAATACAAAAATAATAATAATATTTGACATTTGAGGCCTAAAGGAACACTCCACTTTTTTAAAAATAGGCTCATTTTCCAACTCCCCTAGAGTTAAACGGTTGAGTTTTACCGTTTTCCAATCCATTCAGCCCATCTCTGGGTCTGGTGATAGCACTTTTAGGTGCTGCGTAATATCATTGCGCCGCTGCACCCATGGTACGGCAGCACATTTCCTTGATTGTTACGCAGATGTCACGGTGTGACTTTTCCTGGGGCGGAACCATAGTGGCGGAGATTTGTTCCGCCCGGATCAAACACCACTACTTCCGGGTTCCCGTCCCCGCGCCAAAATCATAGGAAATCGGCGACAGGTGCTCCAATAAACGGTGCGATCTCTGGATTGGGTGAAGGGGAGGTAGGAGGAGTATAAAGAGGGCCTCCAGAAGTCAGTCTGGGTCAGTCTTTGCAGCGGTCACACACAGCCGCAGCTGTTAGTTCCGGGTCGGGCTCAGCCCGAGCCTGGTGGTAGCCGCTTCCAGCCGTTGCGGCGAGAGGATCTGGGCATCTGTGCAAACAAAGGATAACACAAGGTGGATATTGTGGACTGAGCGATCAAAGATCTGGAGAGCTATAAAGAGAAGAAAAGAGACGAGGCTGAGTATAATACAGACTGAGTTTGCATTGTGATTCAAGTGCTGTGTGTGTTCGATTCTGAGAAGTTACATGCAGGACAGTTGCCGGAAGTGCTGGTGAGCCAATCCCTTCGGGAGTGAGAGCACAGCGGCCAGGACACGGGCCAGACACTGGAAGAGAGAACAAGACGAGCACACGGGTTGACAATGTGTGAGTACCCTGAGAAACGTATACAGTAACAACTTCACCGGAGGTTTATCATCTGTGAGCCTTGTGACGTTGAAACTAGGAAAACGAGTGGCCCCACCGCGGAGAGTGAGCGTGGGAGAGCCAGAGCCGGCAGGCAGTGAAAGTCGCCGGGGTGGTGTAGCAGCAACGTCCTTTTCGTTGGTTCTTCGCTATACCAGCGCTTCAGCGATCTTCCCTTCCCCCTGAGATAAACGACGCGGGAAAAGTGGTCTCTGGACCTTAAGTACACCTGGTTGGTGTGAAGAGTGCCGTGGGTGAGTCAGCATTTTGACTTTGAGAGTGTACACTTGGAATCTGCTGTGTTGTGCGGTGTGTGTGTGCGTGTCGTCCCCAAGACCATTATCCAGGCTGACCCAATCTCTGGGGAGGTACGATCCCGAAGCTGGCGGAGTAACTAGCTCTAATCATTCACGCTGTGAACCTCACCCTATTCTCTGTCTCTACGGGGGTAGCATGACCGGAGCCAAGTAAGCACTCTCTTGAATAGCCATTGTTACGTGCTTGTGTCGGAGGAAACTGTGTGCGTGTGCAGGGCCTGAGGAGAGGAGAACGCTACATACTCCCGGAACAAAGTTATACTTACCTGCCATTACCTGTGTGCAGTCACCTAGAGAAGCGCCCGATCCAGCCCCACCGCCGTGGTTAAGCCCTTTGAGCCACCACTATCACAGAGCCTGGAACAAGGAGAGAGAACGGATGAACCGTGTCTACGGAGTCTGTGAGTGATATCCATTGAGCAAAGTCATACTTACCTGCCATTACCTGTGTGTAGCCACCTAGAGAAGCGGCCGATCCAGCCCCACCGCCGTGGTTAAGCCCTTTTGAGCCACCGCTATCACAGAGCCTGGAACAAGGAGAGAGAACGGATGAACCGTGTCTACGGAGTCTGTGAGTGATATCCATTGAGCAAAGTCATACTGACCTGCCATTACCTGTGTGTAGCCACCTAGAGAAGCGGCCGATCCAGCCCCACCGCCGTGGTTAAGCCCTTTTGAGCCACCGCTATCACAGAGCCTGGAACAAGGAGAGAGAACGGATGAACCGTGTCTACGGAGTCTGTGAGTGATATCCATTGAGCAAAGTCATACTTACCTGCCATTACCTGTGTGTAGCCACCTAGAGAAGCGGCCGATCCAGCCCCACCGCCGTGGTTAAGCCCTTTTGAGCCACCGCTATCACAGAGCCTGGAACAAGGAGAGAGAACGGATGAACCGTGTCTACGGAGTCTGTGAGTGATATCCATTGAGCAAAGTCATACTTACCTGCCATCACCTGTGTGTAGCCACCTAGAGAAGCGGCCGATCCAGCCCCATCGCCGCGGTTAAGCCCTTTGAGCCACCGCTATCACAGAGCCTGGAACAAGGAGAGAGAACGGATGAACCGTGTCTACGGAGTCTGAGAAGGAGCAAGCCATGGCGTAAATCCCCCGAAAGGTCCACCCTGGGAAACAGAAAGACAGAGACAAGTGAGCACGTAGCAGGATATGGAAGCCAGACATTGAGAAACAGGACGAAACGACTTATCTGAGGTCCTCCTGCAGAAAGAGCCGGCGAGCTCTGAGGCGGCGTCCTCACTCTCCAGTCCTTTTGGATTTTAGCCCCCTCACTTCCCCTTCCCCCCCCCCCCAAATTTTAAGTAAATTAATAAAGAAGTGTAATTTTAAACTTTACTCCAGTGTCCTCGTGTGTCTGGTCGTCTGGGGTATTACTGGGAACCTCCCCGAGGTGAAAAATAAGGGAGGAGCGGGACTCACACGGTCCGCTCCGACCTGTGCAGATTTGGCGCAGTCGGCAGGGTTTCACCTCGGGTTGAGCGACCAGGGATCCTCAGATGGCCGACGACGAGGCACTGGAGGCCCCACCCCGAGTCATGCCAGTATTCATGGGAAACCCCTGGGTCCAGAAATATGGAGGAAGTGAGTCAGAGATACGCCTCTCCGAATGGCGGGCTCAGATCGAGTATCTGGCCGGGCTACAGGGACTGAGCGCGACCCAACAGCTGCAGTTTGCCCTCAATTCCCTTGAAGGAGAAGCACGGCGGGAAGTCCAAGCCGCCCCCAGAGACCCAGTGGATATGCCTGCTGGCATCGACCCTGTTTCGCCACCACGACGGTCCCAGCGGGAGAACCGTGGCCGGCCTCCAGCACGCTATGGAGAATGGGCAGCCGAAAGGCGTTCTAGGGACTAGAACGGTTTGACGGGGGAGGATGTCACGGTGTGACTTTTCCTGGGGCGGAACCATAGTGGCGGAGATTTGTTCCGCCCGGATCAAACACCACTACTTCCGGGTTCCCGTCCCCGCGCCAAAATCATAGGAAATCGGCGACAGGTGCTCCAATAAACGGCGCGATCTCTGGATTGGGTGAAGGGGAGGTAGGAGGAGTATAAAGAGGGCCTCCAGAAGTCAGTCTGGGTCAGTCTTTGCAGCGGTCACACACAGCCGCAGCTGTTAGTTCCGGGTCGGGCTCAGCCCGAGCCTGGTGGTAGCCGCTTCCAGCCGTTGCGGCGAGAGGATCTGGGCATCTGGGCAAACAAAGGATAACACAAGGTGGATATTGTGGACTGAGCGATCAAAGATCTGGAGAGCTATAAAGAGAAGAAAAGAGACGAGGCTGAGTATAATACAGACTGAGTTTGCATTGTGATTCAAGTGCTGTGTGTGTTCGATTCTGAGAAGTTACATGCAGGACAGTTGCCGGAAGTGCTGGTGAGCCAATCCCTTCGGGAGTGAGAGCACAGCGGCCAGGACACGGGCCAGACACTGGAAGAGAGAACAAGACGAGCACACGGGTTGACAATGTGTGAGTACCCTGAGAAACGTATACAGTAACAACTTCACCGGAGGTTTATCATCTGTGAGCCTTGTGACGTTGAAACTAGGAAAACGAGGGGCCCCACCGCGGAGAGTGAGCGTGGGAGAGCCAGAGCCGGCAGGCAGTGAAAGTCGCCGGGGTGGTGTAGCAGCAACGTCCTTTTCGTTGGTTCTTCGCTATACCAGCGCTTCAGCGATCTTCCCTTCCCCCTGAGATAAACGACGCAGGAAAAGTGGTCTCTGGACCTTAAGTACACCTGGTTGGTGTGAAGAGTGCCGTGGGTGAGTCAGCATTTTGACTTTGAGAGTGTACACTTGGAATCTGCTGTGTTGTGCGGTGTGTGTGTGCGTGTCGTCCCCGAGACCATTATCCAGGCTGACCCAATCTCTGGGGAGGTACGATCCCGAAGCTGGCGGAGTAACTAGCTCTAATCATTCACGCTGTGAACCTCACCCTATTCTCTGTCTCTACGGGGGTAGCATGACCGGAGCCAAGTAAGCACTCTCTTGAATAGCCATTGTTACGTGCTTGTGTCGGAGGAAACTGTGTGCGTGTGCAGGGCCTGAGGAGAGGAGAACGCTACATACTCCCGGAACAAAGTTATACTTACCTGCCATTACCTGTGTGGAGTCACCTAGAGAAGCGCCCGATCCAGCCCCACCGCCGTGGTTAAGCCCTTTGAGCCACCGCTATCACAGAGCCTGGAACAAGGAGAGAGAACGGATGAACCGTGTCTACGGAGTCTGTGAGTGATATCCATTGAGCAAAGTCATACTTACCTGCCATTACCTGTGTGTAGCCACCTAGAGAAGCGGCCGATCCAGCCCCATCGCCGTGGTTAAGCCCTTTTGAGCCACCGCTATCACAGAGCCTGGAACAAGGAGAGAGAACGGATGAACCGTGTCTACGGAGTCTGTGAGTGATATCCATTGAGCAAAGTCATACTGACCTGCCATTACCTGTGTGTAGCCACATAGAGAAGCGGCCGATCCAGCCCCACCGCCGTGGTTAAGCCCTTTTGAGCCACCGCTATCACAGAGCCTGGAACAAGGAGAGAGAACGGATGAACCGTGTCTACGGAGTCTGTGAGTGATATCCATTGAGCAAAGTCATACTTACCTGCCATTACCTGTGTGTAGCCACCTAGAGAAGCGGCCGATCCAGCCCCACCGCCGTGGTTAAGCCCTTTTGAGCCACCGCTATCACAGAGCCTGGAACAAGGAGAGAGAACGGATGAACCGTGTCTACGGAGTCTGTGAGTGATATCCATTGAGCAAAGTCATACTTACCTGCCATCACCTGTGTGTAGCCACCTAGAGAAGCGGCCGATCCAGCCCCATCGCCGCGGTTAAGCCCTTTGAGCCACCGCTATCACAGAGCCTGGAACAAGGAGAGAGAACGGATGAACCGTGTCTACGGAGTCTGAGAAGGAGCAAGCCGTGGCGTAAATCCCCCGAAAGGTCCACCCTGGGAAACAGAAAGACAGAGACAAGTGAGCACGTAGCAGGATATGGAAGCCAGACATTGAGAAACAGGACGAAACGACTTATCTGAGGTCCTCCTGCAGAAAGAGCCGGCGAGCTCTGAGGCGGCGTCCTCACTCTCCAGTCCTTTTGGATTTTAGCCCCCTCACTTCCCCCCCCCCCCCTCCAATTTTAAGTAAATTAATAAAGAAGTGTAATTTTAAACTTTACTCCAGTGTCCTCGTGTGTCTGGTCGTCTGGGGTATTACTGGGAACCTCCCCGAGGTGAAAAATAAGGGAGGAGCGGGACTCACACGGTCCGCTCCGACCTGTGACACAGAGTATAGTTCCTAGCCATATCGGTTTTGAAAATCGCAACTTTTCATTTTACGTCAGTCTTAGTACACGATGTAACTACAGAAGAGTCAAGTTTTAAATAGGACAAATATTGAAAGTCTTTGGTAATTTTTGAGCAAGATGTTAACAGTCTAATCAGATCCAATGATCTATGCTAAGCTATGCTAAAAGTGCTACCCGCCAAACCCGGAGATGGGCTGAATGGTTGGAAAACGGTAAAACTCAACTGTTTAACTCTAGGGGAGTTGGAAAATGAGCCTATTTTTTTTAAAAAAGTGGAGTGTTCCTTTAATGCTAGAAAAGCAATACAAGTGTTTTCAGCTTGTTTATTTTGATATAACAATATAACAGTAGCATAAAGCTATTCAAATGATTCAATGTAAATTGTGATAATCATAATTAATAATCGCAATTTCAACTTCAAGGGAATAATTATTGGTGTAATTATGATGTGTCATAATCGTGCAGCCCTATGTTGAAAAAAAATGTGTGTGTATATATATATATATATATATATATATATATATATATATATAGTGAGAAAAATAAGTATTTGAACACCCTGCTATTTGGCAAGTTCTCCCACTTAGAAATCATGGAGGGGTCTGAAATTGGCACCTAGCATGTCCACTGTGAGTGACATAATCAAAAAGAAATCCAGAAATCACAATGTATGATTTTTTAACTATTTATTTGTATGATACAGCTGCAAATAAGTATTTGAACACCTGAGAAAATCAATGTTAATATTTGGTACAGTAGCCTTTGTTTGCAATTACAGAGGTCAAACGTTTCCTGTAGTTTTTCACCAGGTTTGCACACACTGCAGGAGGGATTTTGGCCCACTCCTGTGCTGGTTTAAGCAGGGGAACCTTCCGTGCCATGCATGATTTCAAACCATGACGTCTTAGTGTATTACCAACAGTAACCTTGGAAACGGTGGTCCCAGCTCTTTTCAGGTCATTGACCAGCTCCTCCCGTGTAGTTCTGGGCTGATTTCTCACCTTTCTTAGGATCATTGAGACCCCACAAGGTGAGATCTTGCATGGAGCCCCAGTTCGAGGGAGATTGACAGTCATGTTTAGCTTCTTCCATTTTCTAATGATTGCTCCAACAGTGGACCTTTTTTCACCAAGCTGCTTGGCAATTTCCCCGTAGCCCTTTCCAGCCTTGTGGAAGTGTACAATTTTGTCTCTAGTGTCTTTGGATAGCTCTTTGGTCTTGGCCATGTTAGTAGTTGGATTCTTACTGATTGTATGGGGTGGACAGGTGTCTTTATGCAGCTAACGACCTCAAACAGGTGCATCTAATTTAGGATCATAAATGGAGTGGAGGTGGACATTTTAAAGGCAGACTAACAGGTCTTTGAGGGTCAGAATTCTAGCTGATAGACAGGTGTTCAAATACTTATTTGCAGCTGTATCATACAAATAAATAGTTAAAAAATAATATATTGTGATTTCTGGATTATTATTATTTTTTTATTATGTCTTTCACAGTGGACATGCACCTACGATGACAATTTCAGACCCCTCCATGATTTCCAAGTGGGAGAACTTGAAAAACAGCAGGGTGTTCAAATACTTTTTTTCCTCACTATATATATATATATACAATTAATTCCTTATTTTAAGTTGAAATAATTAGGGCTGATGGCAAGGTAATACTCTCAGTTAGCAACTTTGTATCTCACAGTAAGGTTGTCTTTAAAGGTTTATGTTATCATTAAAAATCAATTTCTCTATGGAGAAAAAGAATGGAGGTTTTACTTCTGGAACCCGACTGTTGCACTCTATTGCAATAGACTACTTTTGTGGTGCATTTGTCATATTTTGCAACTTTACCTGCATTGCTGCAAATAATCTTGAAAGAAAAGAGAAACAGAAGACAGATAATTCAATTCAAGTTTATTTGTGCCGAGCTTTTCACAATAAATATTGTTTCAAATCAGCTTTACAGAAAATTCAGGTTTTAATGATACAATACCTTTGGACATTTAACTAATTAGACATCAAAACTGTTTCATTCTGTGCTGATTTCTGGTGTCATATTAAACTCACTCTGAAGGATACCCAAACCTATATTTGTAAAAACGAATGGAAATGCTGTCAACATTTAATCATTACTTAATCATTTAATTCCTATTTTGTTTACCAGCGTACAATTGTGGTTTAAAAATGGCAAACAAATGAATAATAGTGTAGTCTATGAACAAATGTATATAGATAAACACCATTATCTATATAATAGTGTATTGTAACACAAATGATTGTATTTGTTATATATATATTGTCTGCCTATTATATTTTTTATATTGTTGAGAAGTGGTTTAGGGAGGACTTGGAAGTGTACAATTATAATGGACCACTTTTTTTTTTGGGTGCATTTTTTAATATTCTTAAAAAGTTATTCTAAAATATTCTTGAAATGGCACTGAGCCACATTTAAATACAGCACCGCAGTGGCACTATGGTGGTTCAGGAGAAAAATCACTAACGTTTTGTTTCTTTATGAGATTGCATTGCCCTCTCTTTCTCTCACATCCTTAGTTAAACACACAATAGTGAGGTGTGTGGAGTCTTTGATTAGAAAATGCTTCATTTCCAGACTGAGGGTTTTTCCTCCTTTATTACTGCCTGTAACCTTCACTGGGACTAGATTATTTCCCTTGTTGCTGCTTATGATGAAAATACTACTTCGCAATCTGTGTAGGACTGATGGAAGAGAGGAAAAAGAAAGGAAGGTAGGAGGGAAGCTGTAAGTGAAAGTTGACATCCAATCCACATGTCCGCGTTTGTGGATGTAGAGTTCCTGTATGTACAGGAAGGAAGAGGATTAGGTTATCTCGTTTTCCCATTTTGACCCACAATGTCATGACTGAACATATGAGATGTTGATCATCAAGCTGATTGATCCTTGACATGAATGGTATTGGATATCCAAGATTGAAAAAAAAATAAAAAAAATTAATTATTAATTTTGATTCTGTATCTGATGTACTCGAAACCACAGAGGTGAGTGAATTCCCAACCGGGCCTGACATCATAACTACAATAAAGCACAGAAGTGCAGGATTTAGAGTCCCCCTTTCACACAGAAACACTGGATGAGCCCCTAAATAAAAGATGCACTGAAAACAATTAGCAGGTTTGTGTTCTGAGGTGGATCACTTATCATGTATTGATATCTGTGGTCTGCTAAAAGGGAGAGGTAATTCGGTCAACCCCAGTTGTGTGTATGTGTCGAAAGGTAGAAAGAAAGTGTGCATTTAGAAGTCTGTGCTTGTGTTGTTGGTAGTTTGGTCTTTAAAAGTGCAGTGTGTAGTATTTATGAGGATCTATTGACAAAAATGCAATATAATATGGTGTATAAAGACCTTACATAATGTACCGTTATGTTTTTATTACCTCATAATGAGACATTTCTATTTACATACACTGCGGATCTAGACTGGGTAAACCCAGCCTTATCTGCCAGCGATTTGATTTCGCCCTGCAGCTCAGGCTGGAAACCTGTACATTAATTTATCCTGCTTCTGTTACACATTTGCGAGAACCAATCACAGACTGGCTTATCCACCTGGTGCGCTATTGACGGGTTTAACACGATGACGGATAGAGAAGCGATGGATGGATGGCAGTTGATCACGCCTCTTGTGGTCTGATTGGTTGAAGGACTATCGAATAGCATACAGAGTCATTTGAATTATGCTCATAGATCACGCCTCTTGTGCAGTGGAAAATACAGAGCAGACTCCCCAGATCAATGTTCAGTCTTAAAAGATTGAGATTGGTCTTGTGATAGCCAGACAACCGTGTATCCCCTTACAGTGAAATCGTCATTTTGCCCCGTTATGTTTCCACAGTAGCCCTAAACGGACAAATTTCTCTAAAGAATGCTAGTCACTCTCTGCTCTCTGATGACAACATTTTTGTCCTGTGTTGGCCCCCGTAGCTTCTCTATATGCTTCACAACCTTACCGCTAGATTGCGCTAAAATTCACACACTGCACATTTAAATTAAGCTGTTATCAGTCAGTACGGTGTGAAAAAAAATATTCTGTTTTAAATGTTTTTTTTGTTTTGTTTTTTTAATATTGGAAGTTAGCAATGGGGTGATTTTGGCTCCATAAACAGGTCTCAAACATCTGCATTCTTCCATGGTATGTCTTTGCTGCCATATCGTAACATATATATATATATATATGAATATAACTAGTTGGTATTGAGAGAGTCTGTTTGTGATTGTGAATTTACATTACACCATTAGATGACAGCAAAGACAAATAATAATTTAAAAAAACAAGGAAACCACAACATCTTTTTTACTTTAAACAACTCCTTAAGATGCAACTTACAAATGCATTGACTAGTGCTGTCATGGGAAATCCCCTTAACTGTTAAAAGGACAAACTGTGGACATTCAAACTGCTTTTGTGGTTTTGAATATAAGGTTGACCTGAAGAATATCATCTAGATGCAGGTAATACACCCGTTTAGTCAATCTGTCTCTCATAATCCTCTACTCAACACAATACAATCAACGTCAATGAAGCGTTCCTTCCTTACTAGTTCTAAAGTGACCATTAGTTCTAAACAGAGGCTTGGTCACAACTGTCAACTGGAGATTTGAATCTGTGGCTGAAGGAAGTATTTCCGCACAAAAGAGTGTTTTCACTCCGTTGTTGTTTATTTATTTACACACTTGTGCTACCGAAATGTTGTATAAACGCTATATACACTATATTGCCAAAAGTATTGGCAACCCCTCCAAATCATTGAATTCAGGGGTTCCAATCACTTCTATGGCCACAAGTGAATACAATCAAGCACCAAGGCATGCAGACGCTTATACAAACGTGTGAAATAATGGGTCGCTCTCAGGAGTTCAGTGAATTCGTGGTACTGTGATAGGTTGCCACATGTGCAATAAATCCATTCATGAAAATTTCCTCACTACTAAATATTCTACGGTCAACTGTTAGTGGTATTATAACAAAGTGGAAGCAACTGGGAACAACAGCAACTTAGCTACAAAGTGGCAGCCACGTAAAATCACAGAGCGGGGTCAGCGCATGTTGAGGCGCACAGTGCGCAGAAGTCACCAACTTTCTGCAGAGTCAGTAGCTACAGACCTCCAAACTTCTGTGGCCTTCAGATTAGCTCAAGAACAGCATAGAGAGCTTCTTGGAATGAGTTTCTATGGCCGAGCAGTTCATCTAAGCCTTACATCACCAAGTGCAATGCAAAGCGTCGGATGCAGTGGTGTAAAGCATGCCACCACTGGACTCTAGAGCAGTGGAGACGTGTTCTCTGGAGTGACGAATCACGCTTTTTTGTCTGGCAGTCCGATGAACGAGTCTGGATTTGGCGGTTGCCAGGAGAACGGTACTTGCCTGACTGCATTGTGCCAAGTTTAAAGTTTGAAGGGGGGTAATTATGGTGTGGGGTTGTTTTTCAGGGATTGGGCTTCGCCCCTTAGTTCCAAAGTAAAAGGAACTCAATGCTTCAGCATACCAAGACATTTTGGATAATTTCATACTCCCAACTTTGTGGGAACAGTTTGAGGATGGCCCCTTCCTGTTCCAACATGACTGCGCACCAGTGCACAAAGCAAGGTCCATAAAGACATGGATGATCGATTTTGGTGTGGAGGAACGTGACTGGCCTAACCTAGAAATCTAGACGCACCCTAGCTGCAGTAAATCCAATTTGCCGCGAGTGTAGTCTAGCAACTCTCGGTAGACCTGCGAGCTGGAAAAAACAAACTCTGGTCAGGCCAATCACATTGAGCATAGAGTCGGTGGGCGGGCCTAACATCATGTCTCTGGAAGGCTTTGAGTAAAGCTTTTCTTTGAGAAAAGAACAAAGAACGGCACTGAAGTCATTCTTAAGAAAGGAAGATGTGTTCAGAGTTTTGCCAACTGGGTACGGAGAAAGTTTAATCCATCAACTAGCTCCACTTCACGTTGCTCTCTGGTTGGTTGAAGCGCTATCCAATTGCATGCAGAGGGAATTTAAAAGACAACAGTTTGTCCTGCCAATGGTGACATGGTGAGTTCCCAGACCCAACATCTTGATGTGGGTCTAGCTTGTCAGGCTATGACTGGCCTGTACAGAGTCCTGACCTCAACCCGATAGAACACCTTTGGGATTAATTAGAGCGGAGACTGTGAGCCAGACCTTCTTGTCCAACAGCAGTGCCTGACCTCACAAATGCACTTCTAGAAGAATGGTCAAAAAGTCCCATAAACACACTCTCCTAAACTTGTGGAAAACCTTCCCAGAAGAGTTGAAGCTGTTATAGTTGCAAAGGGCCAACTCCATATTAAACCCTACAGATTAAGAATGGGATGTAATTAAAGTTCACGTGCAGGCGTCCCAAAACTTTTGGCAATATAGCATATATATATATATATATATATATATATATATATATATATATAATCCTAGACGGACTCGATGATGGTGAGATCAGATCTCTGTGTGGATCATAGCTGTGCAGCAAAAGATTGTTGAGATTCACAAAATAAAAAGTAACTGTAAGAAAATAGCCATCAGCGCAATAATTAGTTCCAGTCAACTAAAGATGTTCAGAATCGGCCTGGAAGAGGACGTTTGTCTATATCGTCCTAATGCATCGTGAGGAGGAGACTTTCAGTGGCCAAAGATTCTCCAAGGATCCCAGACGGAGAATTGCAGATATTAGTTGAGCCTTGGGGTCAGAAGCCTTAAAAAAAATGTTTCAATCACCACATGTTGTTTGGGAGAGATTCAAGAAAAATCCTCCTCGCTCATCCAAAAACAAATTTCAGTATTTTCAGTTGTCAGACACCACTGGAATATCAAACGGGACCTGGTTCTGTGGTCAGATTTTTAGCAGCAAACACACCAGAGTGGTTTGTTGCAAACAAGGATAAAAAGTATCCCATGCCCACGGTTAAAAATACAGCTGGATCTTTAATGTTGTGGGCCTATGTTTTTGCTGGAGATCCTGGTTCAGATACATGGTTTCGTGGATTCTAGCAAATACCAACAGATAAAAAATCAAAACCTGACGGCCTTTGCTAGAAATCTTATGGGCCGTGGATAAATCTTCCCTCAGGACAACGATCCAAAACAAACATCAAAATCAACACACAAATGTGTCACTGAACACAAAATGAAGCTTCTGCCATAGTCGTCCCAGTCCCCTGACCTGAACCCTATAGAAAATGAGTGATGAACTGAACAGAAGAGTTGTGAATCTGAAGGATCTGGAGAGATTCTGTATGGAGGAAGAGTCTCTGATCTCTTGTCAGGTGTTCTCCAAACTCATCAGGCATTATAGAACAAGACTCAGAGCTGTTATCTTGGGAAAAGGAGGTTGCAAAAAAGTATTTAATTAATGGGAGCCAATAATTATGGCCGACGTGTTTTGGAGAAAATCATTTATTTTATAATGTGATTTACCCCCCACTTCCAATTCTTTTACTTCAATGAAAGATTAGGTTATTGCGCATTTTTTGAATGATAGATTAAAAGGATAAACAATGCAGATTTATTTTTACAGCCATCTATGATCATATTTACCAGGGGTGCCAAAACTTTTGGCCATGACTGTATATATGTATATATGTATCTGATAATCTTCTTGTTTAAATTGTTGTTGAACAGTTTTCCTAAAAGTATTTGCGGACAGTTTTGGAGATTGTGTTTGACTAGGTTTGCACAGCTGTAAGGTTGTGTGAACAACACAAATAAATACTAGTTACTGAAAAACTGCACTCTTTTGAAAACTGAACCGAGCTACTTTCATGCTATTTAAAAATGTAACTCATTATTTCTTAGTGTGAATAAATTATGCACCATATGGATTACAGTGGTTTATTTTTGAAAATCCAAACTAATTAATCCCTTAATTAGCATTTTTCACAATGTTGGACAGACTGGGTCATGTGAAAGAAAACTACCCACAATTTGTTATTAAACCAACAATGAGCACAAAAACAGATGTGTGATAATATTCCATAATTTTATTATATTTTTTAGGGTAAAGCAAAAGCATATATCTCTCATCTGCAACAGCCCTATACCATCTGTAAAGAGCTAGCATAAAGTCAGGGTAGCAGCCGATTCTTGTTTTTAACAAGATTTACTTACAGAACCTTTAAAACAGTTACGCAGAAAATATTCACAGCTAGAGTAATGATCTCTGTTTCTGAATAACTTCCTTTGAACAGTGCCTCTCTATTTGAATACAGATATGAAATACTAAATGTTAATTTGCTTTTTAAATGCAATGAAATTCTTATTCTTGGTGCTCCCATTTCCTCCTTTACCTCCAAGAGCTTGAATTTGGTTTACATCAAATACTTCCGTAGTTAATCATGTTTCCTATATCTTCACTTTAAACAAATATGCAAAGTCCTGAGCAGGTAATAACTTCCAAGGCACAATGAAGGCCAAATACAGAGAGCAGAATATGAATGGATAATTTACCTGCAGTTATAACTTCAAAGCTGTGCAATATTTCTTGAACATACAAAGTGATAATTTACCTTCCAGACTGCAGCAGTGTTTTATAATGTAGGTGCTAGGCACCCATTCTTTCATGGCCCATTGTAAAAGCTGGTATCTACTTTAGAGCTACAAAATTAAAGGCGAAAATATGTTTAGAGCTTTATGTGTAATCATAGAGAATATGAATTCACTAAATTCAATAATCACATTCAAAGATGCATTTCCTGGACCTTTAAAAAGCTTTACAAATGAATGCTATTATGACTATTTTAAAGTTACATTTACACATTTGGCAGATGCTTTTATCCAAAGCGACTTACATTGCATTCAAGGTACACATTTTACATTTTGTCAGTTCTTGCTTTCCCTGGGAATCGAACCCATGACCTCAGCGTTGCTAGCACCATGCTCTACTGTTTGAGCTACAGGAAAGTTATTCTATGAATGCCATTGTCTTTGTAACCACCTGAGTTTTGAAACGCTAAAATTTTGAGGGATAGTGGAAGAACAATGCTCCCAAAACTGTTGACATCATCAATCAACATCATCTTGTTGTTAGTGCTTCCTTATTATTATTTGTGTAAACGTATACACCTGCGGCTCGTTTCAGAAAGGAGATTAAGTGAAAACTCTGAGTATGTTAACCCTGAAATAAGGGAAACTCTGGGATTTCTGTTTCAGAATGGGAGGTATGTCAAACCCGTGAAAGCAGGGTAAGTCAAACCCGTTTCTGAAAGAGAGGTAACTTATACTCAGAGTCAGTTACCATGGTAACTTACTCTGTGAACCTAACCTGGTCAGGAGCAGGTTTTCTTTGGTAAACCCAGAGTTTCTTTCGGTCTCCTTCCCCTTTTTAAAGCGCCAGCGGTGTTTAAATACTTAATTCATTCATTCAAACGCCACAAATGCTTTTTGTGTATTTTGGTCGTATTTCAAGTACAAATATCAAAAAAATTATACATTTAATCTAAATCTAAAGTAAGCAAAGTTTACTAAAAACAAATTATATTTTCTGCCACTTGACAAAAATACATCGTAAGAAAAGCAGTGGAGGTACATTCATTCATTGCTTATATTTTCATCATGAGGACACTGTCAAAGTGACAAAAATGGCATGTCCTGACATTCACTTGATAAACCTCTAGAAGTAACCTAATAATTAGATTTTCCTTTAGGATTTCCAGTGGTTGGACGCATTGATGACACTCATATTCCCATCATCACACTTTCATGAAAACGGATTACTGTATGGAATGGAAGGATGCTACCAGATGGTAGTACGAGATATATGCCATAACCACCACCACAGCAGCTGTTAAATACATTTATTAAAAAATGTTATGGTCATCTTTATTTCCTACAAATACTTTATTCTTTTTCCTGTTGGATGTTAATATTCTTCCTCCATCTCCTCTTCATCTGTCAGTGGTGCTGGTGTTTGGCTGGCCTGAGTAGAAGTCAAATGTTAATGTCATTACCCTAATTAATAAATGTAACAGGTGGGATCATAGAACATTTCATTATGTGAAAAGAGCATAGACCCTCACATTTCCTGGTTTCTCAGAGCGGAAGTCATCATAGTTGGGTTAACTTTTGTAGCGGTGAATGAAAGAATACATTAAAGGGGTGGTCAAACACATTCTTTCGAAGGCTTGATTGTGTTTGTGGGGTACACTGTAACGTGTTCATGCTTCGGTTTAAAAAAATTGCATTATTTTTCATATATTTTACCTTTATTCTACACTGCTCTGTCCCTCCTTGTAAAAACGGTCTGATGGTTTCCGGGTTGTATGAAGCCAGTCCCTCAAAAATACGCAATGGGCTCAGATTGGTTAGCTGGCCCAGTGTGTTGTGATTCGCTAACCACCTAGTGCACGTTTGTCAGAAACATCACGCCCCTTACCTTTACCGGTAGCCTGTGCTTTGGGTAGTACAATGGCGTCAATAAAACCATACCAATTTTAGCTCGAATCAGACCCAGACAATTTTAGTGAAGATGATCGAGCAAAACCTGTTTAGTCCTCAAGAGCCTCAAAACTGCGGATCTATAGTGATCGCAACTGAATGGCACTGGTACTTTTGTATTTTTAGAACGATTATAGTCAAATATCTGTCACAAGAACGAACACTAAACATTGGCTTTACTATAGTATCCAAATCAAACACAGAACCATGTTTAGCATGCCTGTAGATAAACAATACATAAAAGCTCTAATCAAAGAATAATTTACACTAATGCCAAGTTCGCTGTTGAGATTTTGAAAAGTTTGTAATGTTAGGTGTTTGTCGGATAACGTTAAGTATGAATGAGCATTTAACAAACTGGTTTGCAGAGCCAAACAGCGTTGTCATCTGGGTACTTCCTTGCTACAACGTACAATTAACAATACGAACTATTACAGGAAAACACATAGACGAAAAATAAATCATACTTACAGGTTGTGGCCCGTAAACAGCTTCTGTTTTTAAATCCATCTTTCAGGACAAGCCGTTGTGCGAATGCTGCATTGAACTCGTGAAGATTGTGGAAGCTTTCCTCCGTGAAATGTGCAGCGGGAGCCGCCGCGCGCCCGTCTTGTGGCGTTCACAGCGGACGCGATTGACGCAAATAAATCGTGCTATTCGTGCGAAGGTGGACGCTTGAACATTTTGAGTTTACTCGCTTCATTTGCGCGTGAAATTCGCTTCATTCGCGTGTGACATTCACTGCACAACAGACGCAAATTCACGTCATGGGAGGGGCTTCTGCCAGCCGGCTCGTCTCGTTGAGAAATGGCTGACATGGGCTGTGTTTACACATCTTTTTTTGTTAAAGTCTACCGTTAATGTGTGACAAAACGTAGTTTTAAGACTTTTTCAGTCGATAATGTAGTTGTTTAAAGCTCAAATCTGTGGTTTATTTATATAAAGAGTGCCTATTTGTACATTTTATCTGGCGTTTTCAGAGTTGTGAGCTCCAGCCGATCAGCGGCGCTTACACTGGCAGCGTTTGTCTCGTGCAGCTGAACAGCGGCTCCTGTATTGCAAATACAGACGAATATTGTCCATTATGGAACATTTTCCGGTCTTCTCCTCCGACCCCTGTCTGTCTCGTGCTTTGATTTATGATGGGCAGCATATATCTGCTGCAAATGCGACCGTGTTCCCCTCTGTCTCATACACACATGCATATAACATGTTGTATGTTAAACCCCGTCCCTAGGAAGGCTGAACAAAGTGGACCTGCAATCCGGATGAAAATAACAGCGTTTCGTCTGCATTGGCAACAACACTCCAGCCTACTAACTAGACTACCACAACAACTATTCCTGGTGGCAATACAAAATGGCCTCGCCCCCCCTTATTTAATATTCTCGGAGGAGGGGTTTATGTAAATATTGGGGCTGGTGATGTCAGAGACCCTGGAGGAATGTGTAGTAGTCCCTACCGGCCGTTTGCTGTAGTCCTTAGAAATTAATTTCTTTAAAAGCAAATATCTCCCTTTGCTTTAAACTTTGAACGTTGTAACTTTGCATATGTTGTTTATGCTCAAACAGCAACATTACACACTAGCTAAAGTTAGAAAAGTGAAATCGTGGTTTACCACCCCTTTAAATATATATTTTTGGGTCCCCATTTGCTCAAATAGCAAAAGAAAAACTCCACAATAATGAAAAGAGAGAAAGATGTTAATTTTCACCATCCCTCCCATAGACTCTGTATTAGAAACACCCTCACAGCAGCGGTAACTTGTTTTTTTTTGTAATTTGATGCAAAAGTAATATAATACAAAGTATTAGTGTTATAAATGTACATACATATAAAAATAAAAAACGTTGCAGGATTTACGATGACCATTAAAACACGTCATCACAGTCTGTGAAAAGGGTCTATGTGGGAAAAGCTGCTGCACATTGGACACTGAATGATATTTATTTAATATGTCAAATGTTTGTAAAGTCATTAAACCTACACCCATGAACATTTTATGCTTAAAGCTTTACCTTATTGAATTATGTTTTTATTGTTCATTTTTAGCTGCTGCCACATTCTTTTTTTGCCTTTTGGATACCATGGAAATTATATTTAATTAAAATAATTAAGAATTAAACTTAGACCCTGTCCACACCAGTGTTGGGCACGTTACTTTAAAAAAGTAATTAGTTATAGTTACTAGTTACTTCTTACAAATAGTAACTGAGTTAGTAACTGAGTTACATCATTATAAAAGTAACTAATTACCAGGGAAAGTAATTTTCTTTTTTTTTTAAATGTTCAAATATGTCAAATAACTTGGATGCCCCCAATATTAAATGTTAAATGAAGGAATTGGACACTAAATATAATAAATTATTATTATAAATCATTGTACATTAATGTAGGCTACACTATTGCTGTGGGACAATGTGAGAGACACCTATCAAATTCAATACATTATTGTAAATATTATCTGTAGACCTACTATAGTGTAAATTTTGTGTAAATATTAGCAGTACTATACTACTCCTTTGGTAGTGGAGCTCACGTTATCTCCTGGGTTTTTAGCCACTCATGTTGTGGCGGCATGTGATGATGTGAGGAGCTTCATTAGATTAGAATTACTTGCCACAGACGTGGAGAGACTCTTTCTTCCTGGGCATAAGTTGCACATTACATAAACATTCCTACCTTTCACCTCAACGAGGGAAAAGTTGCTCTTATACTTCGTTTGCGAAAGCTACCTTTGAAGTCGTTGGAATTGTCATCGCTCTGACTCCTCCTGGTCGTGTGTAACTTTGCATATATGTGTGTGCGTGTGTGAACTCAACCTATCAACCTCAACCTTGTCTCCCACCCACCAATCATCATCAGTTATGTGTATCACCCTACCTACCCCCTAACACGCCCGCCCGTACGCACACACATACACACACACACACACATGCGTTGCAGGTCCGACTGACAGAGAGCCTGTTCAGATGAAAACCGCTTCGATGAGCTCAATTATAGTAACGGCGCATTTTATTCTCGGTAACACTAACGGCGTTGTAACGGGAGAAACAGTAATTTGTTTGATTACTCGTTACTGAAAAAAATAATTCCGTTAGTAACGCTGTTTATCTATAACGCCGTTATTTCCATCACTGGTCCACACGGACACGGGTATTTTCAAAACCGCAGCTTTTTCTACACGGTTTGGCTGTTCGTCCACATGCAAACGCAGTATCTGGTTACTGAAACCGGGCTTTTTTGAAAACTACGGCCAGGGTGAAGATTTTTAGAAACTCCGGTTACAACGTTGTCGTGTGGACGGTGAAACCGGAGATTTCGGCTTGTTAAGTCGATGTGTGTGCCATTCTCTCCTTTGTTTGATGTCAGATTGTAGCGTTTAATAACTCTGCTAACAGCACTTATCACATATATACAGGGAGTGCAGAATTATTAGGCAAGTTGTATTTTTGAGGATTAATTTTACAACATTAATAATTAAACAACAACCATGATGTCAATGAACACAAAAAACTCATTAATATCAAAGCTGAATATTTTTGGAAGTGGTTTTTAGTTTTAGCTATTTTAGGGGGATATCTGTGTGTGCAGGTGACTATTACTGTGCATAATTATTAGGCAACTTAACAAAAAACAAATTTATACCCATTTCAATTATTTATTTTTACCAGTGAAACCAATATAACATCTCAACATTCACAAATATACATTTCTGACATTCAAAAACCAAACAAAAACAAATCAGTGACCAATATAGCCACCTTTCTTTGCAAGGACACTCAAAAGCCTGCCATCCATGGATTCTGTCAGTGTTTTGATCTGTTCACCATCAACATTGCGTGCAGCAGCAACCACAGCCTCCCAGACACTGTTCAGAGAGGTGTACTGATTTCCCTCCTTGTAAATCGCACATTTGATGATGGACCACAGGTTCTCAATGGGGTTCAGATCAGGTGAACAAGGAGGCCATATCATTAGATTTTCTTCTTTTATACCCTTTCTTGCCAGCCACGCTGTGGAGTACTTGGACGCGTGTGATGGAGCATTGTCCTGCATGAAAATCATGTTTTTCTTGAAGGATGCAGACTTCTTCCTGTACCACTGCTTGAAGAAGGTGTCTTCCAGAAACTGGCAGTAGGACTGGGAGTTGAGCTTGACTCCATCCTCAACCCGAAAAGGCCCCACAAGCTCATCTTTGATGATACCAGCCCAAACCAGTACTCCACCTCCACCTCCACCTTGCTGGTGTCTGAGTCGGACTGGAGCTCTCTGCCCTTTACCAATCCAGCCACGGGCCCATCCATCTGGCCCATCAAGACTCACTCTCATTTCATCAGTCCATAAAACCTTAGAAAAATCAGTCTTGAGATATTTCTTGGCCCAGTCTTGACGTTTCAGCTTGTGTGTCTTGTTCAGTGGTGGTCGACTTTCTGCCTTTCTTACCTTGGCCATGTCTCTGAGTATTGCACACCTTGTGCTTTTGGGCACTCCAGTGATGTTGCAGCTCTGAAATATGGCCAAACTGGTGGCAAGTGGCATCTTGGCAGCTGCACGCTTGACTTTTCTCAGTTCACGGGCAGTTATTTTGCGCCTTGGTTTTTCCACACGCTTCTTGCGACCCTGTTGACTATTTTGAATGAAACGCTTGATTGTTCGATGATCACGCTTCAGAAGCTTGGCTATTTTAAGACTGCTGCATCCCTCTGCAATATATCTCACTATTTTTGACTTTTCTGAGCCTGTCAATTCCTTCTTTTGACCCATTTTGCCAAAGGAAAGGAAGTTGCCTAATAATTATGCACACCGGATATAGGGTATTGATGTCATTAGACCACACCCCTTCTCATTACAGAGATGCACATCACCTAATATGCTTAATTGGTAGTAGGCTTTCCAGCCTATACAGCTTGGAGTAAGACAACATGCATAACGAGGATGATGTGGTCAAAATACTAATTTGCCTAATAATTCTGCACTCCCTGAACAGATACATGCACAGGTATCTCATTGTATTGCTGAACAGAGGCGCCAGAATTCAATAATACAAAATAGTAAGGCAAGTGTGTGAAGCTACAGTCCACTTGTTACCTGTCACTGAGTCCAGTAAAGGAAGGGTGTAGAAGGGTTTGACTGAGGCCATGGCATCCCTCAGTGCATCAGTGCCGTGGATGGGACCCATGTGGAAATCAGGCAGCCAATTATAGCGTGGTTTTGCGTTTTCATGTGGACAAAGATTTTTTTTAAACCATGCTTGTGTGGACGCGATTGTTTTTTAAAACGGAGGAGGAAAAACTCTGGTTATAAAAATACTCATGTACGTGTGGACTAGGCCTTACATATTGACCCGGAAGTATGGGAATGTCTTTTTGTTGGATGCTGTTGCCATGGTGAATCGTAATTTCGGAGCTCCATTGATCGTGGCTTTTCATAGTTGGAGTGCATGTGCTTAACTCAGAGTCCATCTACTCAGAGTTGATTGAACTACCTCAATTCAGCTGTTCTGAAACCCAAAACTCAGAGTTTCCCATCTCAGAGTAAGTCAACACAGAGTTCAGGTTTAAACTCAGAGTTGGTTGAACCTCCTTACTGAAACGGGCCCCTGATTGACCATTTTCATATAAACACAAACATTTAGACACAGGAAGAAATCTTATTTTAAAATATTTAACACTTTATTTCACAGTGTCCTTGTTACAAAATGTACATGTACTTACCATAACAGTAAATTATGCATAATTACATGCAAATAACCCTCAACAAAACCCTAACCCTATAGTAAGTAGTTAATTATTATTATTACTCGGTACTTGAATATATCATTTCACTGTAACAATGACACCTTAAATATAGTGTATAACAAGTGTATAATAAAGTGTAACCATATTTTCTAGTGGAAACAGACACAAATCTGCATATCATTGATCTGCTTTAGTTTGGATAGTTTTATAAGGGACAGTTCACCCAAAAATGTTTACCATTAACTATCCCTTTAAGTACTAGGAAATAACTCAAAAAGTATAATTTACATATTAATTGGCATACATTTAATTTAAATTAATTTATTTGATGCATTTTATGATGTTTTTTCCTGGGGATCAAAATGATCACAGCCAACATTTAGATCAGTGTTCACGTTTCCACTGAGCCAGAGAAATCAGTTGTCATGTTTAGGTATGAAAAAGCTTCACAGCACTTTGCTAGCTGTTAATAAAGATTAATTAGATATAGACAACATAAAAGTAATCTTACAACTTGTGTCTGCACAAAAGGATTCAAGAGCGCACGTCTTTACACAAACAGCCTTTTCAACCACACAGTATCATTATGTTTATAATTCAGATATAAGCACTGATGTCTATGGTAGTGATAGAGCGAATCACCTTTTGAAAGTTACTTGACGCTTCAAATAACCAAATATCAGCGCGCTGTTAAAGGAAATCCACAACAAGAGTTACATCAGTCTAGCAGTCTATATCTAATTAATCTTATATAGGACGCGTTTATTAACCAGCTAGCAAAGCGCTGTTGTTATACCGACTGGTGTTTATTCACTCTTCAATTTCCCTTTCAAACCATACTGTAAAAACCAGCACGGTCAAGTTCACATGCGCATTCCCGTCCTTTTTGTGGAGATGTAAGTTGCAATAGGAATCTGATTAATCGAATATAGGATGTGTTTGGTTGAGTTTATTAACCCTCAGAGACCTAAGGGTATTTTTACAATACATTTTCCGCCTGGTGTTATTTACTAAAAAAGCTTGTAAAACATCAACCCTGTTGTGCACAGACAATTGACACACCTCTTTTTTTTTCAAGACAAGTTGCACTGTCAGTATATTTGTGTTGCATTGATGTCACCTGAATGTAAAATAAGTTATGGGACCATAAAGACAAATGAAAACATAAAACGGAAATTGAATCCCTCAAATATTTATTGAAAACACACACAAATAAATAAAAGCTAAGCATATTTCCTCTGGAAAACTGTTTGTTCAAGTCTTTGGAGTCCTGGAACTCAGGAATAAACATGATAACTTATACAGAACCAAAACTATTTACATTTTTCCAAAAAAAGTCCGGGCGCTTTTGGCCTCTTTGGATTTTGGATATTTACTGGTGCCAAGCCTCAAAACAGTTCCTATCAGGAACTTCTCCTCAAACTTTCTCCTCAAACTTTTCCTCAAACTTTCTCCACAAAACTACTCAAAACTGCAGCACGTCTCTCACTCTATCTCCTCAATACTAGCCGTGCGTCTGTATCTCTCCACAATAACAGAGCTGTGGTTCATGCGTAATGACGCACACCAACGTGGATGACGGATCAGCCTGTCATTGGTCAAACCCTCATCCAAAATGGCAGCTAGCATCGCGCTAGCGGCAAAAATGACGGAAAATGTATAAATTATGGACATCAAGTGGATATATCTTGGATGTAAGCGTTTTGATTTATTGCTGAACAACTCCAAAAAGATGCACATGTTCCAGGCTGGATAGAAAACCTTCTGTAAAGGCTACAAAGACACCAAAGACACCCCCGTGATGGCTAGCTCGTTAGCTTTCTGCTGGAAAAAACGGTAAGAAAATTGATAAAAGTTTCATGAAATAATATAGATTTTTATCGGAGGTGCCGTGTGACGTCGTGGGCGATGCCGTCGGGCTCTGAGGGTTAACCCGTTACCCGTTGTGTATGCTGTTTGCCTTGTTCCTCGTATCATTAAACTCATCTATTGTGGAAGCTCCGTATCTTCTCTTCCCTGCTGCACTACACATCCGTAACAATGTGCATGTTTTCACATGTATTTGTCAACATTCATTTTCGTAACAGTCTTAAAATATTTTCATTATCTCCATGACGGGCATGCCCCTCAAGTAACCCTGAGTACTTGCGTACTAATGAGACCTATTAATGACCGAATGAGAAATTGCCCATCCTGTACAGAAACATGGTCTAAAGTCAATAGCGCAGTATTTTTTGTGTTATTTAAAGGGCACATTAGAAATATACGCCTATAGGAGGGTGCACAATGCACGTACACTCTGCTTATTACACACACAGGAATGCGCAGCAGCACACAAACATTTTTAAATGTTAAAAATAAAAGAATTCCTCTCCAGAGAAGCATTCAGTCTTTCCGCTTGCAAATTCCGTCATGTAAATAGCGAATCCGCTATGGTGCAAGCACAACTGGCTTTTAAAGGGAATGGGAGATGAGACTCTGATTGGTTTATTGCACGGTTTGCTCAAAACACACCCATGACTCTAGGTACAACCCTTTTGGACCATGCGTCTGGTGCGCCAACTGTTTTTTCTTCCGTTAAACTAGCAAAAATGGCTTCGGACACACCCTAAGTGCACCTGCGGCATGCGCTTCAGACCATGCACTCAGATCGTTAAAATAGGGCCTTAAATCGTCCAGTAATGAAACAAGTGAAGTCTTTATGAGCGAGTAAAAAATATAAAACTGCAGCAATTAACATTTTGTCAGAACCACTAGACATGCTATTTTATTTAGTTGTCTTTTCAGAATCGTGATCTCTATTTGAAACAAAAATATTGTGATTCTCGGTTTATGCAAAATTGTGCACCTCTACTCTTATATTCCAATTATTTTGTTTTCCCTTCATTTTCTATAGCTAACAATCACATATCCATTATCTAATAATAGTCTAATGTTGTCCGGCTAACATATGAGAAATCTAAGTAATTTTACTCAACAGAGTAATAAGTTACGGTTATTTATTTCAATAGGCATTTTGTCTTTATACAACATGGTTATTCAGAGTTATGATAGGGAGTGAACTCAGATCATCTGCATCCAACGATTTGGAGCGAATGTACCATTTCTGAGCAATATGTGCATGATGTGTTTCTTGCTTAAAAAGATACACCTGAAGAATTTTGCATATTGTAGAATCAATGGACCTCAGATTTATTGCAGAGACACTGAACATACAAGGACAGTGTATTTACTTTGCCCATTATGTTTGACTTTATCTGAAATGAGTAGTTGTAGGACATCCTTATTAACTAGTCCTGCACTGGTTTTGGCAAACATCCATGACTGAATTTGGCTGTATGCCTCGCTTGGCAGGATTATTAATCATAATTAACTTAACTGTAAGCTGTACAGGTCTTCCAGTGCCCTAATGATAATTAAATGAGATGGAGGTCTGTGAAAGAATATACGTTAGTAATGAGGTGGCCTTTCCTGAACGACAATGTTAGTGTATCATTAGTACAGTTCCCCATGTCTACCATCATTTCCAAATTGCGTATAGTTTCTGGTTTAACTGTGTCCAATGATGCGAAGTATTTTATGCAGCTTTATAAAAACATAAATATTTCAAAATTCAATGGGTTTTCAAGAGAATAAATAATTGCATGAAATTGATTTTATTAGCATTGTAATTTCCACTGCTTTTTAGTAAGCAGCTATTGTCTGGAAAAAGAAGCAGGTGGATATTACCTCAGAGAAAGAGGGACCTGCAAATCAAAGAATATCAGGTTTATATCCAGCGCTCCACACGCACACCCACACACTCACACCCATGAAGTATGACACTGTTGCTATGGGACATGAACTACCCACTCGGGGACTAAACCAGGCATATCAAGTTCTAGAGGTCCTTGTTAGCATAGCCTGAAAGCATACTACAATATCATATTCCACAAAAGAGTCAAGACCCGCACATTACATTTAGATTCTATTACACCAGCGACTGAGCAAGGCCTATGGTTTTGTATAGCTTGCGTCGCTACATTACTTCAGAACAATAAGAAATCTACTTAACCAGACCGCGAAGAATTGTCCCTGCAGCTATTGCAATAGGATATAGTGTTATGTATCAGTTCAATGTGTTGTCTGTCTGTCTGTGTCATACAATTCATGTAGTGTGTTGGCATGAATTGAGAACATTCAAGCTAGAACAATATACATACACTACCATTCAAAAGTTTGGGATCAGCAAGATTTATGCTTTGAATTGATCAAAAGTGACAGTAAACTTTACATTATTACAAAATATTTATATTTCAAATAAATGCTGTTCTTTTGAATGTTATATTTATCAAAAAATCCTGAAAAACCAAATGTATCACTATGGGCCCTATTTTAACGTTCTGAGCACATGGTCTGAAGAGCATGGCGCAGGTGCACTTAGGGCCTTAAAAATGGTCGGCGCGCCATGTGCATGGTCCAAAACGGTTGCACCTAGTCTAATAATGAGTCATAAGTGTGTTTTGGGTGTAATAAACAAAACAGAGTCTCATCTCCCATTCCTTTTAAATGCCAATTGCGCTTGCACCATGGCGGATTCACTATTTACATGGCGGAATTTGCGAACAGAAAGACAGAAGTCTTCTCCAGAGGGGAATCCTTTTATTTTTAGTTTGCTGCTGCGCATCCCTGTATGTGTAATAAGCAGAGTGCACATGCATTGTATTTAGGCGAATATTACTAAGGCACCCTTTAAATAACACAAAAATACTGCGCCATTGATTTTAGACCAGGTTTTTGTTGGTCAATGGTACAGTTGATTTCAGTTGCTCAAAATATAAAAACACGCCAACAATGCTCCTGAACTCACCTCGTTTTCAGACCAGCATGCCCATGGGTGAATAGATGGGCGCGAGTGCATTTGACATTTAAACTACGTGGCGCTGGACGTGATAATGATCATTGTGTTGGGCTGAAACTAGCAACAAACACTTGCGTCACATCTGCCTTCGTATTGCACCGGGTGTATGATAGGGCCCTATGTCCACAAAATATTAAGCAGAACTGTTTTCAACATTGATAATATTAAGAAATGTTTCTTCAGTACCAAATCATTAGAATGATTTCTGAAGGATCATGTGACACTGAAGAAATATTTCACAGTGTTTCTGTTTCCCCCCCTGTATTTTTAATTAAATAAATGCATCCTTGGTGAACAATACAGTCAGAGACTTTCACTTTACCAACCACAGACGTTTGAACGGTAGTTTATATCAAACATTTATTCAATAAATGTAAACACATCAGCACTTATCAGTATTTGCTAAGAAAACTCCCAAATTAAGTCAAGACATTACTGTGATAAATACACTATTATGGCAGACAAGTAAAGCTTTGCATAGACAAAGAGTGCATATAGAGGTCAATATATGTATATATGTCACTAGCCTATAGTCCATAGCAATCCATTGTTTAGTCAGGTTTGACAATCTGTCCTATTTTGTTATGAAGTTGTCAGGGGAAGTTGTCACGTACAGTTAAATTAAAACAACAACAAAAAAAAACTATAATTTGTTGTTTAAAGCAGGTTCCATTGGGACAACTGCTGGATAAAATGAGCTTGATGTGATCCTGGGCTGTCAAGCTTTCAGTTGTTGTAAAAAAAAAAGTGATTTTCTCAGCTGGTAATGTGGCTATTGAGGCAATCACACCTGTGTCTTTAAAGCGGTGCTCAATCAAGGTTGCTGAATGGCATCCCAGATAGCTCAGCGAATAGTCCTCCATTATTGTGCCAGTAATGGCTTCATGCCTAGCATCTTATTTTAAACCCAATTTCTTTCTGAAAAAAAAGAAACACTTACAACATAAACTGCACCAACATAGAAAAGAAAGACAAAATAATAATTCTCAGTATCTCAATGTCCTTTGGGTGCAGTTCTGTAGTTATATGTGTCGAGGAGTGTAATGGTATAATGACGGTTCAGTACTTACCTCAGATTTAAGTCACTGTTCAGTATGTTTTCTGTACAGCAGATGTGGAAAAAAACAAATCACGTTTTTAGTTTATTTAGTTTTTCCTCAATCGCTGTGGCGCATTTTTCGAAACGGTCTTAACATCTTTTGCTGGAACATCAGAACTCTACTGCATGCCTGCAAAATGGAGTTACTCAACCAAAATATTTCATTCATGCTTCAAAACCTAGTTTTTGTATCAGTAAATTGGCCAGTGCCACCAAAATAAAAAGTGTTTTTGTAATCGTGTGAGCCACACTGGTTAAAATGTTTAGATGTTTTTTTACCATAACAGTCAACTGTGGAAATTATTGTTATATAAAAATTGTGAAAAGTTAGTTTTTTGGGAAGAGTTGGTAGTATACAGGGAAAAAAAAGAATATGAACATTTGTATTTATACAGTACATGTATACATTACATTTAAACTGAAAACCCATTTTTTTATTTCTTTTATTTTATGATAAATTTCACATTTCTTACATGTTATTGTAAATACTGAACAGGAAATTGCTACAAAATGACATCCATGCAAATATATATATTCTTTGGTGGACATCCTGTCGCTCTTGTTGGTCTGGCCGCAGATTTTCATCAACATCACATCTGATGTTTTCGCTTGCGATGCACCGGGAGAAAAATCTCCTTGAGTGCCGCAACCATCCCCTACAATGATGTCACCTGTCCTCACAAGCAGCATTCATGGCATCTAACAGAGACATCTGATCTTGTGGTCGATGGTCATATACTTTCCACCTCCATGCTGTAAAAAAAGGAATGGAGGAATGGAGAGTATGGTGGAAGGAACTCCGTTGTAATCCTTTCGTGTGCAGCAAACCATTCCCTAACAATGTTGCTTCAGTGGACGCTGATGTTATCCCAGATAATAACATAAATTGGCAAATCTGGTCTCTGTAAAGTGTGTTTAGGAAGGCCAGGATAAGTTGGGTGTTACAGGGCCCAATGTGTGGAATATATGTGCTCACACCATTCTCTGAAATGGCAGCACACATTGTAATATTGCCCCCACATTGGCCTGGTGTGCCAGTTGTGTCTCTGTATCCAATGAGATTGAGGCCATGTCTCCGGCCTTTGGCCAGATTGAACCCAGCCTCTTCCACAAAAACAAGAATGTGGGTTGTTTCATGCCCTTCTAACTCCATTATTCTCTATAAAGTAACAGAGACAAAACAAAGTTACATTTCCATAGCTTATTCTAGACAGTTTAGTATTTATTTCTCTTCTGATGGGTATCTAAAACTTCAAGATTATATATATATATATATATATATATATATATATATATATATATATATATATATATATATATATATATATATATATATATATATATATATATATATATATATATATATATATATATATATATATATATATATATATATATATATATACTGGTACCATAGCTCCTTCACTCTTTCACTATTCGTCTCAAATGGGACCTTGTAGAGATGTTTCATAGTCATTTGATGTCTCTTCAAAACTCTGTCTAAAGTGGAAATGCTGACAGAATGTATATTTGCGAATACATCATTATCATTTTATGATTGCGTTTTGGACCTCTCTTAGCCTGATGGAATTGTTGACCATGATCATGTTTCAATTTTCTTGTTCTTGCTGATGGCTAAATACTGCTGCTCTGCCACCAGCATAAAGTTGTGTGGTCCTGTATACATAGGATGTACTTGCATTTACCTTTACAATATTGTTGTGTATAAAAATGCTGGAATACATTCCTATTACCTGTTTTCTCTATGAAAGGTTTGCTCAGTTGATGACACCATGGACTTGTTTACATTAGGCTGTACTCTTCAACCAGCCTCTTCCATTGTAAGACCATGGTTTATTACATGATCCACAAGTGTGGCTCTGATTTCATCAGGAACTCTAACTCTTCTAATTCTACCTCTTTCTCTATTATGCCTTCCCCTAACACCACCACCACGTATTCTTACATGTCTTCCTATTGCTCTTCCACGAGCATGTTGCTGCTGTTCAGGGATGTGACAGTCCTCCACTCTCAAAAACGGTAGTGGTTGTGCTGTGGGTAAACTCTGGTTGATTGCGATTTCTTTTATATTACAATGTCAGATAATTTGCCAATTTAGCAGACATTACAAACATTCCATGTCAGATCAAATATACATGCATGTCTGATAGATTTTGGTATTTGGATAATTCTGCATGTGATGGCTTACACGATGAAAGCATGTTTATAAGTTGTGAAGAGTTTGACAGTTTCACTGAGAATCAACTCATCAGTTTTGATAAACAAGCCCTGTGCAATTATTTATTGTGCAAATTGTGCCAAATCAGTAAGAAATTCTAATCTGATGTGAACAAGAACCAATTGTTCAGAGATCTGAACTCATTGTTTTGAAAACAATACAATTCTCATTCGAGCCAAAGCAATTGAGGAGAGAACTTTTTTTATTTTTTATTTTAATTAAAGAGTGATTTACTGAATACATGTCTGTCTTTAAATAAAAGTGTCTGTCTATATGACTACAACTGGCAGCAACAAACACTTCAGTTTATGATGCTGTTGTAATTGAGGGAAGAGATTTGAAGTACACTTTTGGATAATATTTTAGAATAAGGTTAGAATTATTAACCATTCTAATCCCCTCTGTCTATTTGACACACATGCGCACCGGCACTCGCTCAATAAAATCTGTGAAGGTAAACATAGACTCTCTTGCTGTCGGTAACAAATCAGAAGGAATCAAGGAATCAAGGATCATCGAAGGAATCAAGCCAACAATAGGGCAACAATATGCAAGTGCTGTGACTAGTCCCAGCACAGTCTAGCACAGCGCACATAGCAAGTAAAAAAAAAAATAGATAAATAGAATAGTAACTGTTAGCATTAATGCATCTTCAGACCTTTCTTTAGTGTTAGTATTAATGCATCTTCAGATGTTTCTTGGAAATTGCTAAAGAAACAGCAGCTCGTGTTGAGTTAGGTCCACCAGCTTGGAGCAGTCAAGGTAAAGGTCTGTGAAAGTGATTTTGTGCCACTTTGGGATGGCACCATAAGGCGCCGTTCACTTGCAGAATGCAAGCTTCTGGAGGGCACATAGGTCTGAAATAGTGAGTTTAGGGCTAATGGAGGTTCTGTTGGCAAACATCAGTGCCTTGAATTCGATGCGAGCGGCAGTTGGCAACCAGTGCAATTTTATGAGGAGAGGTGTGACATATACTCTCTTAGGCTCGTTAAAGACCACTCTTGCTGCAGCATTCTGGATCATTTGCAGGGGTTTGACAGTGCATGCTGGAAGGCCTGCCAAAAGAGCATTACAATAGTCCAGTCTGGATAGAACAAGAACTCAGACAAGTAGTTGTGTAGCATGCTCCGATAGGAAAGACCCGATCCTCCTAATGTTGTTTAAGGCAAATCTGCAGGACAGGCCATTTCTAACAATGTGAAGTTTAACTGCTCATCAATCACAACTCCAGGGTTCCTGGCTGTCCTGGATGGAGTAATGGTTGACAAACCTAGCTGCGAGGAGCTACTCTCGGATCATATGGCTGGAATGAGAGGTAGAGATGTGTGTCATCAGCATAGCAGTGATAGGAAAAAAACATGTTTCTGTATGACATATCCTAGAGATGACATGTAGATGGTGAAGAGAAGTGGTCCAAGCACTGAGCCCTGAGGCACACCAGTAGCTAGATGTTGCGACTTAGACACCTCACCCCTACACGACACCCTTGACCTACCTGAGAGGTAAGTATTGAACCATTGGAGTGCAGGTCCTGAAATGCCCTTCGTCATGAGGGTTGACAGGAGGATCTGGTAGTTAAAGGGATAATTCACCCATGATTTACTTAGATGCACTTTTATGGACTTCAAAACAGAAACCGCTATTCACTGCCATTATAAAGCTTGGAAGAGCCAGGACATTTAAAAAAAAAATATAACTCTGATTGTATTCATCTGAAAGAAGAATGTCATATACACCTAGAATGATTTGAAGGTGAGTAAATCATTGGGTGAACTATCCATTAATCTGTGTCAAAGGCAGCTCCAACAAGATGTTTTCCTGTGCTCGTTTTGCTGGATCACGTCTCAACAACATTAAACAACACGCAAAGTATATCGATATTAACTATATTGTCCCATCCTAAGAGGGCAACACTGAGTTTGAAATTGCGTTCCACACACAGAGGTTCCACGTGTACAGCGAACTGCATTCATTCAGTAAGGATGCAAAAATGTTACTATTACACCTATGTCCTATAGCTCATTTACCATCAGTTCTTCATTTTCATCCCACCAATGCTGATCTTTGAATTATATATATATATATTTATTATATATTTATTATATATATTTATGCATTTGGCAGAAGCTTTTATCCAAAGCGACTTACAGTGCCCTTATTACAGGGACAATCTCCCTGGAGCAACATGGAGTAAAGTGCCTTGCTCAAGGACACACTGGTGGTGACCGCTGGGCAGAACCAGCAACCTTCTGCGTATCAGTTCAGTGGTTTAACCCACTGGACCACCATCTTACATTAATTATGTGTTTGACATCACGTTCAGTTCTGCTGGTGTGTGTGTATTTGTTAGGGCTGGGCGATATGGCCAAACAATCATATCTCTGTATTGTTTGGTTGAATGGCAATACACGTTATATATCCCGGTATTTTCTACTTTTTCCTATTGGGATAAAAAAAAAAAAAAAAAACATCTGTATTCATTTTAATCATAATTTTCACATCCTGCCTAATGATGTCCTAAAAACAATGTTGATATTGAAGGCTATAAACAAATACAGTGAATGTAATGTAGGCTATGCAATATATTATGTGCAAAAAGGGGGTTAAAATTACATTACATTTTAACATCAAAATTAATAATTCACTAAACTAAAAATGAAAATGAAAACATACGCATATTAGCCTACATTTGATTACCCCATTATAATGGTCATTTTCATAAAAATGTACTTGTACTTACTTAAAATTCCACATATGGCACATTTATTGTCCAACAACAAATATTTTAGAAATATGTATATTTTAGTCCGAATTATTGCGCTCTTATTCTATTGCGCTCTGCTGTTTGCCGCGCATGCACATGGCGACGCTCATTCACGGAAGCCTGAATTTTAGCGGAGATTCACATGCAGAAGGCTCGTCCTCTCCGGACAGTAAAATGGAAATATTTGCATGACTTTCTAACATTTACAGATGGAGAATATACCTGTAAAATGTAAGTTATGCACTGAGGAAAGCACCACAATTCAAACGCATTAAAAACCGCACGTATTTATCTGTCTGTCAGCACAAGTAGCCTATCTGACAGGGCAAGCTGCTTTAAACTATACGTGTTAACTATATCTTACCAGTTATTTTGAAGCCCTTAATATAAAGCCCATATCATGTTGAGTACAAGTTGTATCAAGCACTTTCCCTGCATCAGCTCACTCTGCATACTCCGCTATTTTTCAGATGTGCTCGTATCAATATACTGTATATCGACATAAACGGTATTGCCTCATTCCATATTGTTTCTAAAAAATATATCGATATGTCATACAAACTCGATATACCGTCCAGCCCTAGTATTTGTGTGTCAGTGTCTGTCTTCTCTGAGTGAAGCAGCACTTCCTGACATCCATTTTCTTGCTGCTGCCTCTCCTGACCTCCATATTCTCCACCATGAGATTATTAGTACAATTTGCCACCATTAGCAGCAGTTATATCAAATAATAGGTCTGTGTTCCATCTTTAAATCAAAGCTAATTACAGCCAGGAAAGAGGACCCAGTGCCAGAGGACAGGTTGTCCTCATCCTTGAACAGACACTGCCTTATTGGCCCCAATCAGAGTGCAAAACACAGAGCAGCTCCAGTAATGCTACAGTAAGCAGCCCCCATCACACACCCGTTACCCCATAAGGGCAGATTTGATAAAGAAAACATGCTCTGTGTGACCCTGAATAGATTGGGACCAAAAAAAAACCTTTAAAATGCAAGTCGCCATTATGGGGTTCAAGCACAATAACCTCTTTAGCTTATCGGCTCGTACAATTGTTATTCTTATTTTTACAGGAAATTGCTATTAACAACTTATGCACATTAATACTATTTTTTGCATGTAATAATGGATGTAATTATTTTTTTCTTTTTTTTTTACTGTTATATACTGTATAAATGGCATACAACTTGCTTCTTCATACGTATATCTTAAACCTGTATGATTTTCTTTGTTCTGTGGGACACAAAAGAAGATATTTTAAGTAAAGGGGATTCAAAAAGCACTAAGCCATCTTTCAAAATATCCGCTTTTGTGTTCGTACAGGTTTGGAATGACATGAGGTTGAGTAAATGGAAGAAGTTTTATTTTTGGGTGAATTATTCCTTTGGCCATGGCTTGATAATATAAGTAACTGATAATATGATAATATAAGGCTCTACATATACATGTAGTATAAGAGGCTCTACATATACATGTAGTCCAAAAAACTACGGAAAACTGTCGGAAACAAAAAAAAAGAAAGATTTCCCCTAGAAACATTTACTGGAATATTCCATTTACATTAAAGGGTTAGTTAACCCAAAAATGAAAATTTTCCCATGATTTACTCACCCTCAAGCCATCCTAGGTGTATATATTAAAAATGTCCTGGCTCTTCCACTTTATAATGGCAGTGACTGTTGGGTAATTTTTGAAGTCCATAAAGTGCATCTATCCATCATATAACTGCTCCACATGGCTCCGAGGGGTTAATACAGGCCTTCTGAAGTGAAGCGATGCATTAGTGTAAGAAAAATATCCATATTTAAAACTTTATAAAGAAAATGATCTAGCTTCCGGAGAATCGCCTTCCGTATTCAACTTACGGAAAAAGAGTACCTCTCGCAGTTCAAAATGCTTACGCTACGTCTGACGAGTGTAACTGGTGTGCAATGTCGAAATAGGCTGCCTTGTTTACTAATTGTCTGGTTAGGCCAGACAAAATTACGTTAGACACCAAACTACTTACAGCGGCACATGGCAGAAAGTCTTGATGCAGATCGACCCACGGTTCAAATTCGCTTTTTGCCGAACTTGAGAAGAGTCTTGTCCCACCCACATACAATGGTTCTGACGCCCATGCATTTTGTTTCAATTCGATTAAACATGTTTTGATGACTGAAGCAAAATCTCTAGGGGATGAAACATTTGTTCCATCACACCTTGCCCTACTGCCATATTGAATATACTGTATTTGGCAGGGCAGGGTCCCCTAGAGATTTTGCTAGAAATTGTTAGGAATCTGAGAATATAATACTTGTATAAGCTTGTGATAATAATATTTCAACTGATGCAACATGAATTAATTTGTCAAGTGAATAGCGATTTTGCTTCTTTTTAATCTTTTTCTAAATGTTTCAATTTCGTTTGTTGTGTTAGTCTTTTTCAATGCATCACTGACTGCAGAGAGCAGCTGCGGTTATGAAATGAAAATGAGTGGAAAGCGATGAGGAGAGTGTGTGATTTATTGTGGTGATAGAGTGACCATTTGATTACACTTCCCATAAAAGATGAGAGTGAGTTACAGCCAAAGCTGCACAATTACAAGCTAATAGCGTCCAGCCATCATTACTCATACTTTCAAGCCAGCCAGGGGAACACTGAATTAAGCACTAGAATATTTGTGCCTTCCATATACTTTGTTAAAAAATCTAATGTCTGACCACAAAAGACCATTGACACACTGAATATGGCAGTGTGACTTATATCTGAAAATTATATCTGTTGAAATGTTGCTAAACAACAGACGATGAACAGCTTTCTTTGCAAGCATGCTCATGCTGTGTGGTCATAGTTAAGTGCATTAATCCTTAATGAAGGAAATCAACTCAAGGTCAAGTGCGAGGGCTTGTTGGTTTATTACAGTTGTTGATATTGGATAGAATCAAGGTGTAAGTGCAGTCATTAGATGCTTTTAATGCTTTTAATTGGCCAGACAAAAGAGTATGATAATTTAATAGGTCAAGTGCTTTGCTGGTTTAGTACTTGACTGTGTAAAAAAATAAATAGTTGTATTTAGTTGACGATGCAAGGCAAAAGAAAAATGTGATGGCGTGGTCTGAAGTTACAATGGCATATTCATTGAGTTATTTGCATATAGATGAGCTCTTTTTTAAAATAAAACAAGGGGGGTAAAAAAAACTCCATACAGAAACGTCCCAGCGGTCCCAGGACTGAGAGAATTGTTCAACTGAGCTGGAGGAGAAAACCGAACCGGAATGTCATGATCTTCCAATAAATCGAGTTAAACTCAACCTTAAACGGCTGAGGAATTTGACCCCAGTCCCTATACAGGACTATGAGAGAGTGACAGGGAAATGAAAAAAAGAAGAAAAAAAATGCTTAATCTTCCCACTTTTGGATAAAAATGCCAGAAGTGTGGTGTCTATTGAACGGAAAGTGTGTGCCTGTAGGTACTATCACTCTTCCTCAGAGACCTTGCCTGAGGCAACCATCCAACTCCTCAGGGAGAATCATCTCCCACAGAGGTTCCTGGCTGCACCATCGACAAAAAAACTGTCAGGACATCTTTCATTTTTCATTCACAGTCTAGTCCTCGCTGCAGATATGACGAAATACAAATAACCCTGCATGCCGCCGAAGATGTGCAAAGCTCTAAAACTTTAATTAGACTTCATTGAGAATAGTTTTTTTTTGAAGACTGCCGGAATTGTTGGCCTATTGCTACTGTACTCTCCGGCAGTGTAAAAACTTCAAAACATTGCAGTTTAATAGGCAGGGATTCCTGTGATGTATTCGTTGTCATTGTGTCTTTTTCCATCATTAATTTTCTGTGCTTTTTGTGGCCACGATGCAGGGAAGTTCCTACCTGCTTAACTGAAAGTAATTGTGCTGAAGGCTGTAAAAGTGAGTCTTTCAGCCCACCTCAGCTTATGGCTGATCATTATGTGCGTTGAATACTGAGAAGGCTCTTTTGGTTGGAGGCCCCGGTCATCTCGTCCTCAACTGTTTGAGTGAAATTTGATTAGGAGTTTAATTATGTCCAGCAGAAAAATGAGGCTGGAGGTCGTTTCATAGTATAGCTTGAGCTTGTTCTTGTTCTTGATTTAGACATACCTCTACATATTTTGCCTGCTATGAAGATGAAATTAGTGTTAAAAAGTGTAGATGATGTCCTTCTTACCATATAATCTTGAACAATCAACAGGTCAGAGTGTAGTTATTAATTGTCCTAGAAGAAGCTATTGACCTGTACAATAGCAAATAGCAATGATTTTGATTGCGCTTTTGTCTGACTCAAGGTTCTCCTGATTGCAGACTGGCGGAAGGTTATGACGCTGCCCTTTACACACCTTTACCAGACGCAAAGAAGTTTCCAGTCACAGGCAATTTGCCTGTCCACAATTGAATGTGGAAGTATACAGTCATGATCAAAATTATTGGCACCCCTGGTAAATATAATATCAAAGAAACCTGTAAAAATATATTTTCATTGTTAATCCCTTTGATATTTAATAATAAATAAAAAAATCACAAAAATCGAACCTTTCATTAAAGTAAAATAATTGAAAATGTGAGGAAAATATCTTTATGAAATAATAAATGTTTTTTCTCCAATACACCTTGGCCACAATTAATGGCACCCTTTTATTCAATGCATGTTGCAACCTACTTTTGCCAAAATAGTCTTCTATAATGCCTGATGAGTTTGGAGAACACTGGACAATAGCTTAGAGACCATTCCTCCATACAGAATCTCTCCAGATCCTTCAAATTCCCAGGTCCATGTTGGTGCTTCTTCTCTTCAGTTCACCCCACTAATGTTCTATAGGGTTCAGGTCAGGGAACTGGGACGGCCATGGCAGAAGCTTAATTTTGTGCTCAGTAACACATTTTTGTGTTGATTTTGACGTTTGTTTTGGATCATTGTCCTGATTGAAGACTCAACCATAGCCGATTATAAGACTTCTAACAGAGGCAGTCAAGTTTAGATTTTTTTTTTATCTGTTGGTATTTGATAGAATCCATGATGCCATGTATAGCCAGAAATAGGCTCAAAATTTCACAGATCCAGCAGTATATTTAACCGTGGGGTACTTTTTATCCCTATGTGCTCTGCCAAAAACCTATTTTTTTAAGTTTCATCTGACCACAGAAACCAGTCCCGTTTGAAGTTCCAGTAGTGCCTGACATCTGAATATGCTGGAGTTTGTTTTTGGATGAGAGAGAGGAGGATTTTTCTTGAAAGGTTTTCTGACCCCAAGACTCAACAAATCTCTGCAATTCTCCAGCTGTAATCCTTGGAGAATCTTTGGCCACTCAAACTTTCCTCCTCACTGTGCATGAGGACTATATAGACACGTCCACTTGCAGGCAGATTCTTAACATCTTTATTTGATTGGACCTTCTTAATTCAGGGCTCCAGACTGCGACCAAAAATGGTCACATATGCGACAATGTTTTATAACTGTCTTGGCTACCTTGCACCAATGGGTTACAGGAAATAAAAGGGAGGGATCATATTTGCAAAATACCCAAGACTGGATACAAAGTATCTCAAAAATCAAAACAAAGAAGAAATGAAAAAACAACCACAATACCAGAAATCCACAAATATACTATTTTATAAGTGATGGTTACATAAACAAACAAACCCTATAACCAAAAAAAAACAAAAAAAACAACAACAACCATAGCCTGTTATAGGAGGGTTCTGGAGAATTAATTAGTGATTGGAACAGGACATCAAATACCAGTTTCTTAAGGATGAGATCAGTCTTTGTTAATAGTTGGTAAGATGGTGTCTAGATGTTCTTACAGAAAAGTTATTTTCATTACAATCCTTTGGCCAATAGCTTAACCGCATCCAAAGGTACTCAAACCAGTAGGTCCTCTGGCAAATAATCCAGGATTAAGTATAACATAAAAATCCTAGTTGGGCAGCAAACAAACAGTTTCCCAAACAAGGATTCAAAAGTGAGTGCAGCAGACGGCAAACCAAACTGGATCTGATTCTCCTTCTGCTACTTTTCAAACTTAGACAAAACATGGAATACTACTAGTGACCCCTAGTGGTGAGGATGAACATAGCCTCCCAGAAAAGATTGTATGCCTTGTAATAGGCTGTGACTGTTACATATTCCTCCCCTCAATTAAAATGATTATCAACAGTCCCATAAAAAGGCTTCACATTTTGTACATGAAATGTATCAACGTGATTAGAGTCATCTATAAATGACACAGAACAATTAAAAGGCCCAAGACATTTGACAATCCTGGCAGGACCTTTCCACTTCACAGCAAGTTTAGCCATAAATCCCTCCCCAGCACATGACAAAGGATGAGTGCGCACCCAAACCAAATCCCCAACCTGGTAATGAGCAGGCCTTCTACGACGGTCGTAGTACCGTCTCTGCTTTGCTTGAGCTCGATCCACGTTCTTTCTCACAGTGCTCATCAGTTCTCTCTGTCTTTCTAACATGGAATATGCAGGACTGTCTGGATCTGGAGGTCTTTGAACAGCTCTTTCTAGAGGTCCTTTCAGTTTCCTGCCTAGCGCTACTTCAGCTGGAGTGAACCCCATGCTCTCCTGCCAAGCTGTGTTTATGGCATAACGAAACTCCGCCAACCATCTGTCCCAATGCCTGTGGCAATCTTGAACATAGGACGATATCATGGTCTTTAGAGTGCGGTTGACTCGTTCAGTAAGGTTAGTTTGAGGATGCGCTGTGGTGGTCAATTTCTGGATGACACTCCATTGTTTGCACACTAGCCTGAGGAGTTGGGAAGTGAACTGGGTTCCTCTGTCAGATACTAAATACATTGAAGTCCCCCACCTGGTGAATATTTCTTCTACCAAAATGCGAGCAATTTGAGGTGCTTTGGCCACACGCAGAGGAAATAACTCCACTCACTTCGAACAGTAGTCTACTACAACAAGAAGATACTCATTTAACTTAGAACTCCTAGGAAATGGTCCCATGAGGTCGATCCCTAACGTATGTCCAGGTTCCCCCACAGGGGTTGACTGCATATGTCATAACAACTATTTCCCTTTATATCCTTCAACACTAACTCCATCAGTTGTTGAAATGAAGCAGCGGCATTTTTGAGCCCAAAAGGTAAGCGAAGAAATTCAAACAAGCCTGATGACGTGACAAACGCAGATTTGGAGATGCTTTCGGGTTCCATTTCAACCTGCCAATACCCACTTTTTAGATCTAATGTACTGAAAATTCCAGCTCCATGAAGAGACTCAAGGATATCCAGTATTTCAATTTCAATTTCAATTCAATTCAAATTTATTTGTATAGCGCTTTTAACAATACACATTGTTTCAAAGCAATGTTTTACAGAAAGTGCATTTCATAAATGTACAGTAAAAATGTTAGAAAGACAATGTTAAAGAAAAATGTTCTAAAAAGTTAATCAATCGTGTATTAATTTAGGCCATAACAACGCTGGCGTTGAGTCGTCTCTTCACAGGCATGGAGTCGTCTCATCACAGGTGTCTCCATGAGAGGCTGGATACAAACTGGAGCTGACAAACTATTTACCTCGGGACTAGTGTCCCGAGATAACAACAGAAAAGCAGATGGGAAATAATTAGCATAGCTGCTGTTCAGAATATTATATTAATGCTTTTGATCCGATTTAACTGTAGTATAAAAGGTAATTATAATGTGAATGCTTGGCTAAAGAGATGCGTCTTTAATCTAGTTTTAAACTGGGACAGTGAGTTTGAACCTCGAACAATATCAGGAAGACTATTCCAGAGTTTAAGAGCTAAATGTGAAAATGCCCTCCCTCCTTTAGTAGACTTAGATATCCTAGGAATGACCAGAAGCCTAGAGTTTAGTGACCTTAAAGAGCGCGATGGATTGTAGGGCGATAGAAGATCCGTTAGATATACTGGAGCTAAACCATTTAGGGCTTTATAGGTCAGTAGCAATACTTTGTAATTGATACGGAACTTAATAGGTAACCAGTGTAGAGATGATGAAATTGGTGTTATATGATCATATTTTCTTGACCTAGTAAGAACTCTAGCAGCTGCGTTTTGGACTAACTGTAGTTTGTTTATTGAGGATGCAGGACAACCAGCTAATAAAGCATTACAGTAATCTAATCTCGAGGTCATGAATGCATGAACTAACTTTTCTGCATCAGAAATAGATAGCATGTTACGTAGCTTAGCAATGTTTCTAAGGTGGAAAAATGCCGTTCTTGTAACATATGAAATATGATTTTCGAATGACAAGTTGCGGTCTAATATAACACCCTGGTCTTTTACTGGATAAAGTGACAAGACATCCTTCCAAGGTAAAGTTGTATTGTGAGAGGTTTTGTGGGCAGTTTTTTGGACCAATAAGTAATACCTCCGTTTTATCTGAATTTAATAGCAGAAAATTACACGTCATCCAGTATTTAATATCTTCAACACACGCTGTCAGTTTAGATAATTTAGCGTTTTTATTCTCTCGTGATGAAATATATAATTGAGTGTCATCAGCATAACAGTGGAAATTAATTCCATGTTTTCTTATAATATTACCAAGTGGCAGCATATATATTGTGAATAGCAGCGGGCCTAACACGGATCCTTGCGGCACCCCATAGTCTACTGACGCCATCTATGATTTTTCCCCATTTAGACAGACAAAATGGTAGCCGTCTGATAAGTACGATCTAAACCAGTTTAATGCCTGTCCCTGAACACCAGTATAATTTTGAAGTCGATCTAAGAGTATTTTATGATCTATATTATCGAACGCAGCACTAAGATCGATTAGAACTAGTATTGAGATACAGCCTTGGTCAGAAGCTAGTAAGTCATTTGTGAATCATTTTCTTGCAAGAAAGAGCACAATTGAGCGGACACAACTTTTTCTAGTATTTTAGACATAAATGAAAGATTTGAAATTGGTCTGTAATTTGCTAGGTTATTATGATCTAATTGTGGCTTCTTAATGAGAGGTTTTATGACTGCCAACTTGAATATTCTTGGAACATGACCTAAAGATAAAGACGAGTTAATAATATTGAGAAGAGGCTCTTCCACTACAGGTAACAACTCTTTCAGTAGTTTAGTGGGTATTGGATCTAATACAAATGTTGTTGGTTTGGATGCAATGATACGTTTATTTAGCTCTTCCTATCCTATAGTTGTAAAGCGGTGTAGTAGTTATTGAGGGGCGATAATTGCGGTTGAATTATAAGACATCATTAAAGATTGTACATTTACAATTTTGTTTCTGATGCTTTCTACTTTCTCAGTGAAGAAATTCATAAAATCATTACTACTAAACTGTAACAGAATATTTTGCTCAGACGATGCTTGTTTATTTGTTAGTCTAGCCACGGTGTTAAATAAAAACCTTGGGTTATTTTGATTATTTTCTATTAGTTTGTGGAGATGCTCAGCCCTGGCTGCTTTTAGGGCCTTTTTATAACGTGACATACTATCTTTCCACGCGATTCTAAAGACCTCTAAATTAGTTTGTTTCCATTTACGCTCTAAGTTACGAGTTTCTGTCTTGATAACATGTGTAGCACTGTTGTACCACGGTGCTTTAGTTTTCTCTCTAACCTTTTTTAATCTAATTGGTGCAACAATTTCTAATGTGCTAGAGAAAATGGTGCTCATACTGCTAGTCATTTCCTCTAGTTCATCTGTTTGTTTGGGTTCACTGAGCAGCTGAGACAGATCAGGTAAGCTATTTGCGAATCTATCTATAGATGAGTGGGACCAGTGACGTTTTGCTTGATCCCAAAGGAGTTTAATAGATCTGTAAACACAGCCCCTAATGCATCATTTGTGTTATCTATGTGTATGTTAAAATCTCCAACAAGTAATGCTTTATCGACGTTGACCAATAGATCTGAGAGAAAGTCTGCAAACTCTTTTAAGAAATCAGCATAGGGCCCTGGAGGTCTATACACAGTAGCCAAGGCTAGAGATAATACGGATTTCTTTCTTACATCTAAGAGCGTAACATTTAGCACTAGTACTTCAAACAAATTAAACCTGTGACCTGTTTTCTGAGTAACATTAAGAATATCTCTATAGATTGTTGCAACACCGCCGCCACGACCAATCAGACGGGGCTCATGCTTATAATAGTATCCTGGCGGAGTAGACTCATTTAGACCGAAATAATCATTTGGCTTAAGCCAGGTTTCATAATATTTACTCTATTTAATTTGATGTAAGTGTGAACTCGTGAAGTCCTTCTTCAGAACCTCCGTCTGCCGCAGCCTGGTGTCGTTCGTTCCTGCGTACAACACGACAGCTCCGATGCGCTCGTCACCGTTCAGGATCTCGGGAACCTGCACAGCGATATCGAGAACACGAGCACCCGGAAAGCAGTGAGTGATTACCTTGCCTTTACCTGAGGTAGCGTGGACATGCCGGACGATGGAAGTACCGATGACCACAGCACCGCGTTCCATCTCGCGAAGAGGGGAGAAGCGGTTCCGGGTGGAGATCTCGAAGACCGGGAGGGGCGGAAAGGTCCTAGCTCTGGTCCTGGCTCGCGTCTTCCGCTGTGGAAACACCCAGGGTCCATGGTGCTGTGTCGGTGCCGGAGTGAACGAAACCAGGGATGATGATCGCATCCTGGGTGCTTGGGTCCTGTGCAAAGAAACACACGGAGTAGACGAGGTCGGAGTCAAGCGGTTACTAACCACTGACTTGTGTGCACCGGCATGTGATGTTTCAAGCGCTGATTGTCGCTCTCTCAGCACGGCTTGTCTGTCTAGTAGGTCGCAAATCTGCTTCTCCAACGACTCCAACCCCAACTACACTGAATGCAGCTCGAACGTGTCCTTGCCTGCACTCAAAGGTAACATTAGACACACATCCGAGTTATTCGCCATTGTAGCGGATGTGCTACGATGGCGAATTGTAGGTTTCAGTGGTGACGGGTGTTGACGTGCAATGCTAGCGGGCTACTGCTAGTAGCGGAAGTTCGGATATAAGTAGTGATATCAAAGCAATTCGATTGTTTTTTATAGAGAATCGTATCGGAGATATATTCACACGCTGTAAATAATAGAAAATATTCGTTTGTAAGCGAGTGTTAAGGAGAAAATCAAGGATTATGAATCAGTTCGACGGAGCTCTAACACCAGCAACGCGCTCACAACCTGCGCATGCAACCTATTTGTGGCATGGGATATGCATCGAGAAAGGTCTTTGAGTTCAATCCTCTAAAGTGAACACAGAATCTTTGTCCCCCTCCTTTCTTGGGTACCAGGACAATTGGAGCAGCCCATGGAGATGACGAAGGACGAATAATTTTCTTATCAAGCATCGCCGTTATCTCTTGATTGATAAAAAGCTGTTTCTCAGGAGATACTCGATATGCTTTCTGGCGGATGGGTACCTCATCAGTGGTTATGATACGATGTTTAACTACATCAGTATGTCCTATGTCATTAGTACACACTGTTGGCCAATCTTTCATGAGCTGCTCAAGGCTGGACTTGAGTTCTGAAGACGTATCTGCATTTGCCACTAGTTGATGGATGAGGGAGCGAGTTTCAGATGACTCTTCTGGGATGTGTAAGGCCTGTAGATGGGTAAGGCTCTTCTGGGATGGTGTTTTCCTGTAGCTCAAACAGTAGAGCATGGCGCTAGCAACGCCAAGGTCATGGGTTCGATCCCCAGGGAAAGCAAGAACTGACAAAATGTAAAATGTGTACCTTGAATGCAATGTAAGTCGCTTTGGATAAAAGCGTCTGCCAAATGCATAAATGTAAATGTAAGGCTAGGTAGAAAGACAACAAAGTGTTGGTAGAATGGGCAGGGATGAATGAAAATACTTCTTCCTGGAATCCATTTGTGGCAGGCAGAGTATATTGGGCTTTATTAAAATCCAAACAAATTCCAGACAACATAAGGAAATCCATGCCTAAAATTATAGGCACAGTAAGATCAACATCCCTCATTATATACAAAGACAGTGCAAGCTTTCTCCCTTGTAACACGCAGTTACACCTCCACAAACCTGAGGCACTTAAAATTTGTCCATTGGCCTGTTGGAAAGTTTGCCCACGACTAGAATCCAACTGTTCTGTGCTTCAACTGATTCCAACAAGACTCTTGCATTAGAGTCAGTGAACTCCCGGTGTCAATCATGGCCTGGAAATATCTCCCTCGGATCACCATCGGTAGGGACACCATCTTCAAATTGTTCTGGGCAGGGGAGGGAACAGGTTGAATAATACGTGTGGTTGAAGGTTTTGACTTGGTGTAAATGTCTCTGTCAGTTTGGGGTTTGCGTTTCTGTATATCTGCATTGGCTTGACTCCAATATTTCTTGCCTTCTTCCAGATCTCTTTCGATTTGAGTTCCTATCCTAACTAACTCACCTACTTCCTTGACAGTCCCTCTGAGGAGGCTGGCGAGACGTGGGTTACAATTTCTTAAGATGGACTGGACAATCTCTTTCTCTGTCATCTCTTTTTTCCACCGTAAATACAGGGCTCTGTAATGGTAGGCAAAATCCTGAATAAACTCTTTTTGGGACCTTGCTTCCTCTCCAACAACCGCTTAGCAGATTCTGCCTCAAAGTCATCGTTTAAGAAAGCTTGAAGAAAAGTTTGCTTGAACTGGCTCCAGGTGAAAATTAATCGCTGCTCTGCCAACCACCAATCCTTAGCGGTTCCCTTCAAAACTGAGGTGAGAGAAGCTAAAATCTCAGAATCCGTAAGAGGTCTAAGTGCAAGACAATCTTCACAATGTTCAACAAATGATATAGGATCATTTTCTTTGTCAGAACCGAACTGTGGGAATTGAGATATTGAGAAACATGAACACTATCCTGGTTGGCAAGAACAGGTGGCTGAAGTTGAGTACTGAAAGGTCTGTACTGTGGTAACGTAGGAGTGCACACTGGGGGCACAATGGGAGTAGACGCAAAACGAGCATGAGATTTTAATTTGGCATCAATTTGCACATCTCGTCTTTTCATACAATCCACCACCGACTTGCCCAAATCCCGAATACTCAACTCAAGAATGTTTTTGACTCTCTCACACTCTCGTTCTATATTATAGTTTAATTTCTCTTCCAACAAATGGCACTGATCAATGCACGCAGTTAAGCAGCATAAACTCACTTTTTGTGCACAATCACGAAGATCTCCTTCCAATGTTGTAATGCGACAGGTTATCTCATCCATTGACTGAGCCGATAAGTGGAGATCAGGTAAATCAGGAGGTGGAGGAAGTTGGAGTAGTCGCTCCAGAATGCCAGAACACCGTTGCCGTTGTATCAACAGCTGCTGCAGTCCGTCATTTTTTTGTGTTCACAATATATTTAATGCATCATGAATCCATTTTCCAAACCGTGTTTTTGTCTTATCCTGAATCACTACGGTACACCTCCCCCTAATAAAAGGCCATGTTATTGGCCTTTTATTATGGTCAGCCTAAGGCACACCTTTGCAATAATCATGCTGTCTAATCTTGCATCTTAATATGCCACACCTGTGAGGTGGATGGATTATCTCGGCAAAGGAGAAGTGCTCACTAACACAGATTTAGACAGATTTGTGAACAATATTTGAGAGAAATAGGCCTTTTGTGTACATAGAAAAAGGCTTTAGATCTTTGAGTTCAGCTCATGAAAAATTGGGTCAAAAATAGAAGTGTTGCCTTTTATAATTTTTGTTAAGTTTGTATATTCTTTGGTTTTACTCATTGTGATGAATGATTAAGGGCATTGGGTCTCTGTGTCTCCTCATATTTATACTCCTGTGAAACAAGAAGTCATGGCTGGACAACAATGCTCTAGTCACCCTGGTGCGCTAAAATGTTTAAAAATATGAATGGGAATATACTTTAATTACTCATAAGAATTTCTAGGGGTGTCAATAATTGTGGCCAACGTTTGTAGAAAAACATTAGTGTTCATAATGTGATTTCAACCCAACCCCCTACTAGCAACTAGCAACTAGCAACTCCAAGATTTGATACATAAGAAGTGCAAGAAACATTGTTTGACTTCAATGCCACTTCACTTTGGATAAAAGCATCTGCCAAATGCATAAATATAATAAAAATGCTATTGTTTATTGCCTAGTCTGTGTTAGACCGAAGCTTCAGCATGGATAAAGCAGACACTTTTCAGTAAATTAAATCAAGTCTGTTTGGGACTGTTATGGTCTGGTGATGGTCAAAAGGTCATGTAGTCCAGACAGGGTCGTCATCTCCACTGTCTGACTGACAGCAGCCTTGTCACTGCTATGATCCAGTGCAAGGAAATCTAGTTAGTGCAGGAGGCTTTTTAATAATAGCTTGCTGTGCTGTGATCAGGTGTTGGTGGAAACGTTCTCCCTGTCCAATTTAAGAGGCCACCGGACAGCCTTTCACACAGTTGCTCTGCCCATCACTACCTTTCGTCTGGGGAGAATTGGAGGGTCATCTCAGACTATTGATTTGTGGTTTTATATAAGATTTTTCATTTAGTTATTTATTTGGTAGCTTGTGAATCAGTGCTTGAACCTGGCTGTGAAATCCATACTGTGTTACTTTTTTCTATGTCAGGTTATTTCCAAATGATGAAAGTGTCAATTTAAAGTTGATCTGTGCAGGATTGATTGATTGATGGATTGATTGATTGATTGGAGTTAGTTAGTTAGTTAGTTAGTTAGTTAGTTAGTTAGTTAGTTAGTTAGTTAGTTAGTTAGTTAGTTAATAATAAGCAGGACTCTTTGTTTGACCGACCAACAGCAGACAATGTGCTGAGGAACTTGTTTGGAATCAGTCATTATTTTTCCAATTTTGTTTGTTGACGATATGGAGAATAAATTATATCGGTATCAGTTAACAACTAATATAATTTTTTCATATATTGATATTGACTGCTATTGGGTTTTTAAATTATGGATGCTTCTAATTTTTTTTCTATTTTTACATTTACATTTTTACATTTAACACCCAATCAATCTTACAAAAATCACTAATAATTTAATAACACTATTACATGTAAACTTTGGAAAATCTCAAAATAAATACCCTTTTTAATACTGTACATTATACAGATGTGATGCCTAAATTAATTTATAGCATTTAAAATAATTTATTTTAGTGTTTAATGATCTATAATGTAGACTTCTATGCAGATTCTAAAATGTTGCAATAATAAAATGGCATTGACTATATGATCTTCCACATTATCTGAGATATGACTTCTTTTAATGTGTTGGTCTCACCAAATTTTCAAATGGCTTCAGTTGACTTGGGATATAGTGCACAAGTCATATGGGCCACATTTATGATTGTTTAATGGTGCTTTTTGTGGTGTTTTTTCTTTTTTGGGGGGGTCTTAATGAAGTCACTGTGAACTGTTACGTTTGTATAGAAAACTTCTTCATAAAAATCTTCTTTTGTATTCAGTGAAGAAAAAAAATAATACAGGACTAAGTCCCATTCACAACAAGGACTATAACGATAACAATATAGATATAGTTCTAAAAATCATTCAAAACACAATAATGACACAGAGGAATGATATTGGAATCACTGATGAATGCTAAAAACATTGACAGTCAATCAGAATCCATCTTGCTTTAAAGAGCTCCAGCATTTAAAGCGACAGGCGACAAAACTGCAGTGTGTGCTTAAAAAGAACATTATTTTGCATTGGTGTGGATGCTAATATAGTTATCAATATGGTTATCATTCTTGGTGTGAACGGGCCTTTAGAATGAAATTGTTAATGGTAATAATAATACATTACCTAAAACAATACCTTAATAATTGAAATGCTTTCAGAAGTCTTCTAGTTTTAAGGAAGTGAAAAGCCCTCAGATTTCTTTCTAATCATCATAAGGTGGTGGTGGGTGGGGTGACATTTCAAACGGTAATTTATATGATAAGTACCTACACAAAAAGTGAGTTTTGACCTTGTGAGTGACACTTGAAATGGCTATGGTGATGATGTGATTGGTAAGCTTTTGTTAAGCAAGATGCTGAGGTTTACTGAGGACTGCAATAATGAAGGGTCAGCTGCTGGTGAAACTCAAATTATTCCTAGATTGCAGCATAGCTCATATATGCCAAACTGATGCTTACATAAATAATTAGTTCTGCTTTTTTCTTCAGTCCTGTAAATGAGAAAATCATTTACATCTGCTTGTTATATTGTCAACAATGAAAACAGATAAGACAGGTGTGTGTCACACATTTAAATTTAAGCATTTGTCAGATGCATTTATCCAAAGTGACTTTCAGAACATTTTTTATCAGTACTTGCATTTTCTTATCAAAACCTACAACCTTAGCATTGCTAGTACATTGTTCTAGCAGTTGTTGAGAATGTTTTTTTTGTTTGTTTGTTTCTTTTTTTTTTTCAGATTTAGTTGCTATATCTTTTTTATCGTTTGTCAAAAGAACTTTTCTTTCTCAGAGGTTGTTCTATAACAGTCAGGAGACTTAAAGTTCTCATGTACTGTATGTTTCATTCATTGTATTCTTGTCTCAGATGTTTCTCCTTAAATAATAGACACACACAACGTGTGTATAAAGCTATCAAATTAACGTGGAAAGTATATCTCAGATAATTTGCTCCTAGAAGAAATAAATGAGAAATGTTGAAATATGAGCACAGTTTGAGATCTTTTCTACAACTCTTACAGAGAGACCTGAGTTTGCTGGGTTATTTTTTCTTAGAACACAAATCTGACAAGTTCTCTATTCGCTTTTCATTTAATCTTGTTTCTGTCTAGAACAAACATTCAAGAATTGATAGCATTTGTGATGTTACTTGCCTATGGGAATAGACGGATTGTTTGCCTTAAAGGGATAGTTCAGTCAAAATGAAAATTCTGTAAAAAAGTTGTTCCAAACCTGTATGAATTTCTTTCTTCTGCTGAACACAAAAGAAGATATTTTAAAGAATGTCTGTAAGGGGGCAGTCGAGGCCTAATGGTTAGAGAGTCAGATCCGAAAGATGCGGGTTCAATTCTCAGTACGGACAGTAAAATGTAGGTGGGGGAGTCAATGAACAGCGCTCTCTTCCATCCTCAATACCCATGGCTGAGGTGCCCTTGAGCAAGGCACCTAACCCCCAATTGCTCTCCAGGCGCCGCAGCAAATGGCTGCGATCTGTGTGTCTCCATGGTTTGCAGTGTGTTTGTGTTCACAATTCAGTACTTCTAATGTTTGTGCCGTGCATTAACTTGATTGGGTTAAATGCAGAGGACAAATTCCGAGTATGGGTTAGCATACTTGGCCTTCACGTCACGTCATAAGTCATACGTTAACCAAACAGTTGATGTACCCAACTGACTTTCATTGTATGGAAAAAATCTGGAATACTTTGTGGCATACCTTCCTAATATTGTGTTAGTCCCACTTTTGCTGCCAAAACAGCCCTGACCCGAGACATGGACCTCAATAGATCCCTGAAGGTGTGCTGTGGTATGTTAGCAGCAGATCCTTTAAGTCCTGTAAGTTGTGATGTGGGGCCTCCATGGATTCAGCACATCGCGGATGCTCGATTGGATTGAGATCTGAGGAATTTGGAATCCTGCCTCCTACACAGGACACAATGTTCACTTGCTGCCTACTATATCCAAGGGGGTAATCCAGCCCCCGAAAGCGTACCTTCCATAGGGGCAGCCATTGCTAACCAAGCCATCACCTGCTGTTAGCATCCCATTGACTCCCATTCATTTTGGCCTCACTTTGACAGCGAATATCTTTACATCTGAGGCGTTTAACGACTCCATTCGTCCATTGTTTATTTCTAAACAAACACGACAATGTATAAAATGCTCCATTACCTTGCTTCTTACACTATCGCCCTGTAGAAGCCGTTTTTGTAAAAAATAGGCTAAAGATTGCGTCATAACCACGCGCTGTACCGTATAGACCCGAGAGAAGCTCGTAGGCAATCTTTTACTGTCTATGAGGCAATCGGGGGGACATGGAGGCATAAACACCGATAGAGATGTCGCAAATCCTGCTTCATTCATCAAAAGTTGCTCCTGCTCAAATTCACTTTGCACAACTACTAGAAGTCTTAGATCTGTCAGACAGGTTGGTCACGTCACATCAACGTCGTCAAGCTCAGTCTGAGGCTGCGCAGTACGCTCAGCCATCAGGAAGTGAGTGCTTCTACCTGACTTCAATTTTCTCTGTTGAAGTCTATGGGGTCGCTGTGTCCATTTCTTTTACTGTCTATGGATATATCCCACCCACTAACAGGTGCTGTGATGAAAAGACAATCAGTGTTATTCACTTCACCTGTCAGTGGTCATAATTTTATGCCTGGTTGGTGTATGTGTAATATATATATATATATAAACAAGCTATATACAGATAGACTATTTCTTCTGACCAGCCAAGCCTTGTAGCCCAATCTTAAAATGGAACTTTCTCCACAGCGAGTTGAGAATACATTTTGACACTAATGTAAAAATCCAATCTCAGCCAACTGCCAGTGTATATTAGTGGCTGATGGAGTTTTGTATCACCTGTTTAATGAAAGAACCTGTTTTGACTGGACTGTTGATCTATATTTTGCTAGATGTCACGCACAGATTTGGACATGTTCCATCAATTTCACTTTGCAGTGGTATGTTAATACAGAATTTGAATAACTTCCTTGGCAAATGGAACTTGGTAAGTATGGACTTGATAAGGCCAAATTTATTATACACAAGGTAAATTGAATGTGCAGCTAAAATAAACCGGACAGTGGGACTGGGTGGGGGGTTATCCTCTGTGCTCTGTTCTCCTCGTTTTGGGTGGGCTTGACCTACTAATACCTTTACAATTTGAACTGTATTGTTTTGCTTTTAATAATATTGTTTTTGTTGAACCTTTTAAAAGGTGTTTTATTTTATTGTGTTTCTCAGATTGTACACTTCTTAGGTTGCTGTCTGACTGTAGTTATACATTTTGACTAACCCTAAAATTAGTATTTGTATTAACATTCAGTCAAGAAAGCATTGAGCATCATTACTTTAAATACATTTTTGGCTATCCAATAAATAACATTTGCAGCACAGATTAATTTGTTTTTCCAAATTAATTATTGATTGTCAAATTGATTATGATGATTAAGCAAATTAATTAAATCAGAGTACACATTTAGGTTAGACTACATACTGAGATAAATTAAAGAAAATATCATAAAATATTGTTTACAATTAAAAAAAAATTATATAAAGATATATAATAAAAAAAATAATTAGGGATAAAATGGTTGTTTTTTATTTGATTTATTTTTTAATATGGAAATAAGCTACACTCTTGGCTCGTAATCATAGGGGAACCTTTTTAAGTGCTATATAGCACCAATTTTGGTGCTTTAGTGGTTCTTCGGCGGTTCTTCAGAGGTTCTTCACCGGTTCTTTGATTAAGGTGCTAAATAACACCACTAACTAAGGTGCTATATGCTACCAAAAGTGGTTCCTCTATGATTACAACAAAGAACCATTTTTGGTGCCATATAGAACCTTTTTTTCAAGAGTGTGGCTATACTGCTCTGTATCTTGCAAAATAGTAACAAAACAACAACATGAAAACTAATTGTGATAAGATTGTGGATAGTGATCTTCTCTGAAAAAGAAAAAAAAAATACATATAAAATACAAAATATAATATTTTATATATATACACACATATATATATATAATAACATGAAGTATTTTTTTATAATAACATGAAGTATTTTTTTATTTTATTTTTTGCTATTCCATCCACCCTAGTTTTTTCCTTGTGAAAATTAATTTCAGTTGGTTAATGCATATATCTATCGGAGACCTTCTGTACTCAGATTTCATTGACTGGTGCAGACACAAAAGAGAAGGGAACCGACATCTTTAACTATAAGAAAAGTTAGTTGAGAAGTAGTTGAGAGTGTACATACTGTTACCCTTTTGTCCAAAACCTGACCATACTCAATAGGAAATGGTGCAGTTCAAAGTGTTCAAAAAATGGGTTTTGCTGCAGTGGTGCAGGAGGTCTGTGCTAGTGTTCGTTCACAGTAACAGATGTGATGTTCTTGGCCCATTTGAGATCTTTTGGGTTGTACTCAAGCCCAGTAATTTGCATGATGTGTTGTGTCCATGTTTACAACTGAGCCGAGGGGAGGTGGAAGGAACGTTTCCTGATGTCTTGTGCCAGCCTCACAGTGTCAGGATAATATTCCTTTCCAAGTTGTTTCCATGGCACCTGGACACCAGTTGTTCAGCATCCCTCTGTGCATGGACACCACACTTGGAAGTAATTTATGGCAGTTATGCTCTTGCTTTGGTTATTTGCTGTTACCATAGATGTATAAAGTTCGTTGTCGTTTTTTTTTTTTCTAGTGTGCCTCGGCAGAGCATAAAAACCGCAGCCAAAGACTGGAACAGTGCTTTTAAATGAAACAACTCAAGCGTCAGATTCATCTGTTGGTTTTATTGCTAATTAATATGTATAGGATTATACATTTTGTGTAAATGGAGAACCTGTTCAATGCTCATTGGGCCACATTTGCTGAAGCATTTAATGCGTTTCTAAGTTTTCAGTACGTGCTATTTTAGAGATATGAACAGTGTGCAGAAATAGATCCCACAAAAATAAAAATGTGTTCATTGTTTACAAAGCCTAATATGTTTCCAAACCTGTATGCTGTTATGTTTGCAATGGAAGACAGTTTTCTGTATGACAGTTCATAGTGACCAGGTCTGTCAAGCACCGAATAGACAGTCATAAATTTCAACTCACTACTCATGCACCACCAGTTCCTCCACCTGTTACCTTCAGGCGAAATCTGCGCTCACTTTCTCCTTCACATCTCTCCTCTGCTGTCTCATCCTCACTCCCCTCATCCTCACAATTATCCTCTATGGATGTCAACACTGCAACCGACACTTTATGCTCCACTTTAACTTCTTGCCTAGACAGTATTTGCCCTCTTTCTTCCAAGCCAGCACGAGCCACTCCCTCTAACCCTTGGTTATCTGATGTTATCCGTGAACACCGGACGATACTCAGGGCAGCAGAGAGAACATGGCGTAATTCTAACCACCCATCCGATCTGAGTAAGTATCAGTCCCTGCTCTCATCCTTCTCGGATTAAGTACATGCAGCTAAATCTTCTTATTTCCAAAATAAGATCAACAGCACCTCAAACTCACGCACACTGTTCAGAACATTTAACTCTCTCCTCTGCCCTCCCCCACCACCTCCCTATCTCCATACGATTTTGCACAATTCTTCACAAATAAAACAACAACCATCAGCAGTCAGTTCTCACCCACACGCACTGTGGACTTCAGTTCAGCCACATCCACAACCAAACATCCTCTCTTCTCATTTTCTACATTCACTGAGACTGAAGTATCTAAACTTCTCCTCTCTAGCCATCCTACCACCTGTCCTCTTGATCCCATTCCCTCACACCTCCTTCAAGCCATCTCTCCTACAATCCTACCAGCACTCACTCACATCATCAACACATCTCTCAGCACCGGCATCTTCCCTACCACATTCAAGCAGGCTCGGGTAACTCCACTGCTTAAGAAACCCACGCTAAACTCATCACTCATAGAAAATTACAGACCTGTTTCTCTACTACCATTCATAGCAAAAACTATTGAACGAGTTGTTTTCAACCAGGTTTCATCCTTCCTATCACAGAATAATCAGCTGGACATCAACCAATCAGGTTTCAAAAGGGGCCACTCCACAGAGACTGCACTACTGTCGGTCACTGAAGCCCTGCGGATAGCTAAAGCTGACTCCAAATCATCAGTCTTCGTCCTGCTCGATCTATCTGCGGCCTTTGACACGGTCAATCATCAGATTCTTCTGTCCACCCTCTCATCACTGGGCATCACAGGGTCTCCGTTCCTTTGGTTTGAGTCCTATCTCACAGGTAGGTCTTTCAAGGTTGCCTGGAGAGGTGAGGAATCCCAAGCACATCCACTGACCACTGGGGTTCCCCAGGGCTTGGTGCTTGGTCCTCTCCTCTTCTCCATCTACACTACTTCATTGGGACCCATCATTCAGGCACATGGCTTCTCATACCACTGCTATGCTGATGACACTCAGCTCTACCTTTCATTTCACCCAGACGACCCCACAGTAGCTGCACGAATCTCCAGCTGTCTGGCTGACATCTCTGCATGGATGAGAAAACATCACCTGCAGCTCAACCTGGCAAAGACTGAGTTTCTCATCTTCCCCGCCAGTCCCACCATACAACATGACTTCACCATCCAGTTAGGTACATCCTTGATTTCCCCATCAAAGTCAGTCAGAAATCTTGGAGTAACATTTGATGACCAGCTATCTGATGGACAGCTCGCTCATGCCGGTTTGCACTCCACAATATCAGGAAGATTAGACCGTTCCTAACAGAGCACGCAACACAGCTTCTTGTGCAGGCCCTGGTTATTTCTAGACTTGACTACTGCAATGCGCTTCTGGTTGGACTCCCCTCTTGTGCGATCCAATCACTTCGAATGATCCAGAATGCAACAGCACGTCTTGTCTTCAACAAGCCCAAAAGGACCCACGTCACACCTCTCTTCATCTCCCTGCGCTGGCTACCACTCGTTGCTCGCATCAAGTTTAAGGTGCTGACCCTTGCATACAGAACCACCACACGCTCAGCTCCGACTTACTTTGACCCCATTCTACAAATCCACACCCCAACCAGAAGCCTTCGCTCAGGAAATGAACAACGGCTTGTGGTACCATCACAGAGGGGGAAAAAATCCCTTTCCAGAACATTTTCATTCAACGTTCCCAGCTGGTGGAACTATCTTCCCAACACCATCCGTAAAGCAGAATCATTGACATCATTCAAATGTCAACTTAAAACTCAGCTCTTCCGTGAGCACTTAACCTCACTTAAAAAAAAAAAAAAAATCCTCTTTCTTCTTTCTCTTTCTTCTTCCCTCCCCTAGCCTGTGCTACACTGAGCAATGTACACGGTCTCAGGATTTCAGGCTCTTATTGCGCTTCTCGACTCTTCATGACATATCGCTTCATGTTCTCCCAAGTTGCAAGTCGCTTTGGATAAAAGCGTCTGCTAAATGCATAAATGTAAATGTAAATTGAACTTGTAAGTGATGTTTGGTCATGCACAAACCAGTAACGTATGGTGCTTCTAGCTTGCACCATAGACTGCATATTTGATCACTTTCATGATTAAATATTAAATGGAGGGTCTCCTGAACTGTAATTTAATTAAATGAGCAAGGGTAGAGAAAGGCATTTAAAACTTAAAGCTGAACATTTTTGAGTAGCTTTGAGCCATACTACTCTGCATTTGTGGTTACTAGGAACTGTCATTTTATAGAGAAGAGCTCTTTTTGTGTTCCACAGGGGAAAAAAATAACAATTCCGGTGGTGGAACATGAGAGTGAATAATGACCGGATTTTCATTTTGAGGTGAATTATTCCTTGAAGTAACACTCAAAATTGCTTTCTATTTTACTATATATAAAAATAAACAACAGTAAAAGAAAATGCATCTGCAAGTGTTCCGTCTCCACATCCACTTCCTTTTTGGTCTCGTCAGTCATTGTTTCCCATTGGTATGCAGCAGTTTGGCTGCCCAAATAGGTCAGCCACTTTAATTTCCCCTCACTCTCCCATGTCTGTCCGATCGCAGTGTCATCGCTCTTTAGAGGAGAGAGCGAGCTCACTGTCCCAGTGTCCTCAGAAAATGCACCCATTTTTTAGTCTTGTTTATCTCTCACTTAGGTACTCTAGGCATTACTGCACTGACATTGTCATTGTCATTTACTTGCAAACATTAGTTATTTTTTTACCAATTTAATCTTGGATTTTTCTCTGGTGTTTACATGTCAAATCAAATGTTTTCTAGATTGCCATTTTAAATGTACAGTTCTCTACTACAGTATGTGAGTCTTTGTATAGGGATGTAACGATTCAGTCGGAGCCGGTTGAAAATTGATACAAGTGTGAGACAATTCAAGTCGGTTGAGATGTTAAACGATACACGTTTTAAACAGCCTCACTTTACAGGCACGACAGCAACGAGCAAGTTGTAGATAGCGTTATGGACTGTGCATGCACACTGGCGAGAAAAAGAGTGAAGTATGTTTTCAGTTCATTCATATGGAAGTTGGGCGTGAGCGCACCCGTGTGCACGCACCGTCAAACAGAAGCATGGCGAAGGCAAGCGCATAGTTTACATTGATTCATTCAAATCGGAGGTGTGGTGGCATTTTGACTTTCCGAAGACTAATGCAGACAACCCACGTTTTTTTACAACCTTCTACCCGTGAAAGTACACTGGAACGACAGTCAAACACATGACTTCCCGCCCGTGAACTCGTACTAGATTGATGTACTTCCAGTCACGCTCTCTGATGTCACATAATCTGCGAAACAACAATGGCAGCCCCTACAGATGTACAAACATATAGTAATGTAAAATAAAAGGTATAACAGCTTCTCTTGCCTTAAGGCCTGTTCACACCAGGACAAATTTTTCTGCGGGCATTTATCGCTGACGTTTAACGCCTTGTGACTGAACAAAGGGCGCCAATGTGAGTGTGCACACCAACGCACAAAACGGCAGGCGTAAAAGCATAATAAAAAAAAAATGCCGTGGGTTCGTTTTTTTGGTTTTGCATCGCTGCATTAAAAACTGGCCGACCAATGAGATCGGCGCTTTTGTTCACTTGCCTGGAGCTGCTGAAGTTACAGTAAAACATGACTTGGTGGCGCTCAAGCACAAAATGGTCTTGTCGAGCACACATTGATATGACGAAGAGGAAGTAAGTAGACAAAGAAGAAGATGAGCTATTATGCTGCTTGCCAGTTAGCAAAAAGTGTGTGAATGGTTTTGGCAAGCACGTAAATACTGTCTCTCTTTTTCTTCTGTGTGACAAGCGAGTGTCAGAAGCATAAAGGGGCGCAGCACCCCCTTGTTTACCGGGAGTGCCATCTACTGAATTTGCACGTTCACTCGACGCATTGACACTGAAAATCGCTTGGGTATGAACACAAAGACGTGCCGATAAACATCTCACTAAACTTGGGCTGTAATCAACCAAAGAAAATCTTGGTCGACTGAAGTCCTGAAATTTTCGACTAAAAATCAACTAAAAATGACGTTAGGAAAAATTAATTAGCTGCGCACTGTGCGCAGTACTTGGTAGCCTTGTTGTCTGCCTAAATGAATTATAAATAAACATAAAAAACTAGTAGGCTATTTACAGTATATTAAATCCTTTTTGATTATTTTGCACTGAAATCAGTCTGACACACGAGTCTGTCGGCTCTGACAGCGCTGCATCACGTGCATCTGCACAATATCATAGCCTATGATTTCTGAAAATATAGTACTATGTTGTCAACTAGTGATATCACAATAACTTTTGAGGTATATGCAACATAATTTAGACAATTGTTTTTGTCATATGTATTATAATAACTGACAGACTGTAATTTCAGCCACTCTGTGCAGCTCGAAACATAGGAGCTCAGCTCAGCTTCGCGGCTGAGACACAAATAGACTATTAACTTAAAGCTTTTACTCTTAAACACAAAAGGCACGTCCACTTTAATAAAAAAGGAATATTTATTAAATAAGCCATATCAAGAGCAGAAACAAAATAAAGTGCATACCTGAAAAATAAAGCATAGGCTCAAAACTAATACATGGGGTGCTCTGAAAACATCCTCATTAGCAATTAGTGCTTTCCACTTGATGAAATGAACGTGGCAAAACTGATGAAATGATAGCGGCAAAAAATCGACCAATCAGAATTTTGGTCGAGCCAGAACGACCAAAATTTTTCTCTTCCGTTTCCCTCAAATAAGCAAGGAGTAAGCACCTTTGGCAATATAAATTAGTGTAAATTAGCATAAGCCTCGCACGTCCGCCATGGTTTGTTCAATTCCTTGCGCTCAGGCAGTTTGCCGTGACTTTCCCTGGAACGCTACAAAGTCGTGAGTCGTGGTTTGAAGTCGTATCTTATGGGCTCAAAAACCTCCATCTCTTTGTAAAAGATAATAGGCCAAACCACTCTGCAGCCCCACTCGCGCCGTTGAGGGCGATTGCCGTGGAAATCACAAGGTGCATCCGTGTTTTCACAGCGAAAGATAGGCTGTTTTCTGCCATAGTAAATTCATTCTAGGCTCTTCCTCATCAAGAAAAAGACCAGCGCGAGGATGCCTATTCCACAGACTAAAGGAGAAATCTGTGCTGTTGCAGAACCAGGTGTTGTATTTATTTTACTATCTCTTTCTCTAAATGTGTTCATTTTTTCAATAATCCGTTGATTTATTATGGCATATTTATCTAAATGTCTTCTGTTTTTCTAACTCCTTGCAAGTGTAATGATACAAATTATAATTCAAATCTTGCCTTTATAACAATGTGTACTTAAACTTTACCTAGTCTTTTTATTTCTGCTCTTCCTCAGTGCAGGATGAGGGGGAAGAAGCTGAAACAACCTCCTCCCAAGAAACACAATTGGAAGATCTCCTTGAAGGGACTTTGAGGATTTTTTTTTTTATTATTTCAATTGAGTTATCATTTTACATAAAATATAAGTATATATATATATATATTTTTTTTTTTTTTTTTTTTTTGACAAAGAAATATGCAGAATTTTGTCTGAGAAAAAACGGACACTTTTATTTTATAATTTGTCTTAAATTTAATTTTTAAAAAAGTGAGAAAATCGTATCGTGAAATCAGTATCGTGAATCGGAACACATAGTGAGTTGAGTAAATCGTTGCATCCCTATTTTTGTATAGTGTTTTATTTAGAATGTGTGTTGTGTTCGTTAACCGTTAAATCCATGTGTACCTTTATTGCCTGTTTTAGCCCTTGGTTACACTGAGTGTTGCCTGTGGCCAAGGGCAGATGTCATCAGATTCAGGATAACTTTCATCATGTATTTTGACCCTTATCCAGAATGCCCTCCAGCTGGTGGGTCTGTGGTGGTGGCCAAGTCACTGCCTGTCTCCTAGCCTGCAGCTGAGCTCTCCTCGTAAGTTCTCGTGCCAGTGCAAGTACTTTTTAAAATATGTTTTTGTTTTTCTTTACCTCTGTCTCAAGACCACAGCTGACAGAGTTCATTATATTCACTCTGAACTGACTTGGTTGCAACCTACTTGTCTCACTGTTGCAACAGATGCTTGAATTTACCTCTCCGGGTCATTCACTGAAAGAAACATTTGTGTCTATCTCTTTTTATGAAGCGCATTAAACACACACACACAAAAGTCTGGTTTGTTATCTTTGTGGGGACTTTCCATAGTAACGTTTTTATATTGTAAAAACTGTATACCCTACCCCAAACCTGTCACAAACCAGGGAATAAACAGACGGCAGGCAGAGAAGTAGGATCCTAGTGCAGGGGAGATTTTTAATGAAAATAATCAAAAACCAGGAACAAAATAACACTGAGGAAAAACACAAAAGAAAACATGGGTAACAGAGAATGGGAAACATACCAAATAACCATGACATCAAACAACAACCAACTGAATAACTGGGATATATATATATCCGGCACAGCAGCGACCACCGGACCACGATCCACCAACGGAACTGGGACCACCGGAACACGATCCACCACCGGAACTGGGACCACGATCCACCACCGGAACACGATCCACCTTCGGAACTGGGACCACCGGACCACGATCCGGGACCACCGGAACCACGATCCACCACCGGAACTGGGACCACCGGGACCACGATCCACCACCGGAACTGGGACCACCGGAACCACGATCCACCACCGGAACTGGGACCACCGGGACCACGATCCACCACCGGAACTGGGACCACCGGAACCACGATCCACCACCGGAACTGGGACCACCGGGACCACGATCCACCACCGGAACTGGGACCACCGGGACCACGATCCACTGGAACTGGGACCACGATCCACTGGAACTCGGACCACGATCCACTGGAACTGGGACCACCGGACCACTATCCCACTGGAACTGGAACCACGATCCACCACCAGAACACGATCCACTGGAACTGGAACCACCATCCACTGGAACTGGGACCACCATCCACTGGAACTGGGACCACCGGACCACGATCCACTGCAACCACCGGACCACGATCCACTGGAACTGGGACCACGATCCACTGGAACTGAGACCACCGGAACACGATCCACTGGAACCACCGGAACACGATCCACTGGAACTGGGACCACCGGACCACGATCCACTGGAACCGGGACCACCGGACCACGATCCACTGGAACCGGGACCACCAGACCACGATCCACCGGAACCACCGGACCACGATCCACTGGAGCTGGGACCACCGGAACACGATCCACTGGAACTGGGACCACCGGAACACGATCCACTGGAACCACCGGACCACAATCCACTGGAACTGGGACCATGATCCACTGGAACTGGGACCACCGGAACACGATCCACTGGAACCACCTGAACACGGTCCACTGGAACTGGGACCACGATCCACTGGCACTGGGACCACGATCCACTGGAACTGGGACCACGATCCACTGGAACTGGGACCACCATCCACTGGAACCACCGGAACACGATCCACTGGAACTGGGACCACCATCCACTGGAACTGGGACCACCATCCACTGGAACTGGGACCACCATCCACTGGAACTGGGACCACCGGACCACCATCCACTGGAACTGGGACCACCATCCACTGGAACTGGGACCACCGGACCACGATCCACTGGAACTGGGACCACCGGAACACGATCCACTGGAACTGGGACCACCGGAACACGATCCACTGGAACTGGGACCACGATCCACTGGAACTGGGACCACCGGAACACGATCCACTGGAACTGGGACCACGATCCACTGGAACTGGGACCATGATCCACTGGAACTGGGACCACCGGAACACGATCCACTGGAACTGGGACCACCGGATCACGATCCACTGGAACCACCGGACACAATCCACTGGAACTGGGACCACCGGAACACGATCCACTGGAACCACGATCCACTGGAGCTGGGACCACCGGAACACGATCCACTGGAACTGGGACCACCGGAACACGATCCACTGGAACTGGGACCACCGGAACACGATCCACTGGGACCACCGGACCACGATCCACTGGAACCACCGGACCACGATCCACTGGAACCGGGACCACCAGACCACGATCCACCGGAACCACCGGACCACGATCCACTGGAGCTGGGACCACCGGAACACGATCCACTGGAACTGGGACCACCGGAACACGATCCACTGGAACCACCGGACCACAATCCACTGGAACTGGGACCATGATCCACTGGAACTGGGACCACCGGAACACGATCCACTGGAACCACCTGAACACGGTCCACTGGAACTGGGACCACGATCCACTGGCACTGGGACCACGATCCACTGGAACTGGGACCACGATCCACTGGAACTGGGACCACGATCCACTGGAACCACCGGAACACGATCCACTGGAACTGGGACCACCATCCACTGGAACTGGGACCACCATCCACTGGAATTGGGACCACCGGACCACCATCCACTGGAACTGGGACCACCATCCACTGGAACTGGGACCACCGGACCACGATCCACTGGAACTGGGACCACCGGAACACGATCCACTGGAACTGGGACCACCGGAACACGATCCACTGGAACTGGGACCACGATCCACTGGAACTGGGACCACCGGAACACGATCCACTGGAACTGAGACCACGATCCACTGGAACTGGGACCATGATCCACTGGAACTGGGACCACCGGAACACGATCCACTGGAACTGGGACCACCGGATCACGATCCACTGGAACCACCGGACACAATCCACTGGAACTGGGACCACCGGAACACGATCCACTGGAACCACGATCCACTGGAGCTGGGACCACCGGAACACGATCCACTGGAACTGGGACCACCGGAACACGATCCACTGGAACTGGGACCACCGGAACACGATCCACTGGGACCACCGGAACACGATCCACTGGAACCACCAGAACACGATCCACTGGAACTGGGACCACGATCCACTGGAACTGGGACCACGATCCACGATCCACTGGAACTGGGACCACGATCCACTGGGACTGGGACCACGACCCACTGGAACTGGGACCACGATCCACTGGAACTGGGACCACGATCCACTGGAACCACCGGAACACGATCCACTGGGACCACCGGAACACGATCCACTGGAACTGGGACCACCGGATCACGATCCACTGGAACCACCGGAACACGATCCACTGGAACCACCGGAACACGATCCACTGGAACTGGGACCACCGGAACACGATCCACTGGAACTGGGACCACCGGACCACGATCCACTGGAACCGGGACCACCGGACCACGATCCACTGGAACCACCGGACCACGATCCACTGGAATTGGGACCACCGGACCACCATCCACTGGAACTGGGACCACCATCCACTGGAACTGGGACCACCGGACCACGATCCACTGGAACTGGGACCACCGGATCACGATCCACTGGAACCACCGGACACAATCCACTGGAACTGGGACCACCGGAACACGATCCACTGGAACCACGATCCACTGGAGCTGGGACCACCGGAACACGATCCACTGGAACTGGGACCACCGGAACATGATCCACTGGAACTGGGACCACCGGAACACGATCCACTGGGACCACCGGAACACGATCCACTGGAACCACCAGAACACGATCCACTGGAACTGGGACCACGATCCACTGGAACTGGGACCACGATCCACGATCCACTGGAACTGGGACCACGATCCACTGGGACTGGGACCACGACCCACTGGAACTGGGACCACGATCCACTGGAACTGGGACCACGATCCACTGGAACCACCGGAACACGATCCACTGGGACCACCGGAACACGATCCACTGGAACTGGGACCACCGGATCACGATCCACTGGAACCACCGGAACACGATCCACTGGAACCACCGGAACACGATCCACTGGAACTGGGACCACCGGAACACGATCCACTGGAACTGGGACCACCGGACCACGATCCACTGGAACCGGGACCACCGGACCACGATCCACTGGAACCACCGGACCACGATCCACTGGAATTGGGACCACCGGACCACCATCCACTGGAACTGGGACCACCATCCACTGGAACTGGGACCACCGGACCACGATCCACTGGAACTGGGACCACCGGAACACGATCCACTGGAACTGGGACCACCGGAACACGATCCACTGGAACTGGGACCACGATCCACTGGAACTGGGACCACCGGAACACGATCCACTGGAACTGAGACCACGATCCACTGGAACTGGGACCATGATCCACTGGAACTGGGACCACCGGAACACGATCCACTGGAACTGGGACCACCGGATCACGATCCACTGGAACCACCGGACACAATCCACTGGAACTGGGACCACCGGAACACGATCCACTGGAACCACGATCCACTGGAGCTGGGACCACCGGAACACGATCCACTGGAACTGGGACCACCGGAACACGATCCACTGGGACCACCGGAACACGATCCACTGGAACCACCAGAACACGATCCACTGGAACTGGGACCACGATCCACTGGAACTGGGACCACGATCCACGATCCACTGGAACTGGGACCACGATCCACTGGGACTGGGACCACGACCCACTGGAACTGGGACCACGATCCACTGGAACTGGGACCACGATCCACTGGAACCACCGGAACACGATCCACTGGGACCACCGGAACACGATCCACTGGAACTGGGACCACCGGATCACGATCCACTGGAACCACCGGAACACGATCCACTGGAACCACCGGAACACGATCCACTGGAACTGGGACCACCGGAACACGATCCACTGGAACTGGGACCACCGGACCACGATCCACTGGAACCGGGACCACCGGACCACGATCCACTGGAACCACCGGACCACGATCCACTGGAACCACGATCCACTGGAGCTGGGACCACCGGAACACGATCCACTGGAACTGGGACCACCGGAACACGATCCACTTGGACCACCGGAACACGATCCACTGGAACCACCGGAACACGATCCACTGGAACCACCAGAACACGATCCACTGAAACTGGGACCACGATCCACTGGAACTGGGACCACGACCCACTGGAACTGGGACCACGATCCACTGGAACCACCGGAACACGATCCACTGGAACTGGGACCACGATCCACCGGAAGGAAGTCCACCGGAACTGGGACCACCGGAACACGATCCACCGGAACTGGGATCACAGGAACCACCTCTGGAGCTTTGGAGAGCCCTGTGCTCCTCCCAAGCACACAGAACTGCCTCCACGAAACATCCCATCACAGCCCTCCAGGCCGTGTCCGGACTCGGGACCACCGGAGCAGTGACCACCGGGACAGGGACCACCGGAACAGGGACCATCGGAACAGGGTCCTCCGGAACAGGGACCACCGGAACTGGGTCCACCAGAATCTCCGACCTGGTGAACCTTGCCATCCAGCCACTTAGCTTCAGTGCATGAGCAGCTTAGCACTCCATTGACCCGTTAGGGTCCCAGTTAGGCATGCATGACCGGAGGGGCTCTGACAATCCCCTCCTAAAGAGGAGATTCAGGCATGCCTCACCCATCTGAGTCAGGTGAGCCAACCTGACGAACTCCAACATATAGTCCTCTATGCTGAGCTCTCCTTGGTGGAAATGTGATAATCTCCCCGCTGGATCCATTCTTGGGTCGGTCGTTCTGTCACGAACCAGGGAATAAACAGACGGCAGGCAGAGAAGTAGGATCCAAATGCAGGGGAGAGTTTTAATGAAAATAAACAATCAAAAACCAGGGACAAAATAACACTGAGGAAAACCGCAAACGAAACTACAAAACTACAAAACTTCACAGGAACAGGACACACAAAACACAGAACCTAGTCACAAATAACCTTCAACATAAAAGTCCCAATCGTGCAAGACACAGAACATCGCACATGAATCAGCGAATCGAATCATGATTCGGATCGCGTGTCAAACCATCAAACTGCTGAAATCACGTGACTTTTGGTGATCCAAACCGCTGAATCGACTCGCTGATTCATAACGCTTCGAAGCTTCATGATGCTGTGTTTTGAAATCTGTCATCACTATATAAGTTGTTATTTGTGTTCCGAAGATGAACAGAGGTCTTACGGGTGTCGAACAACATGAGGGTAAGTAATTAATGACAGAATTTTCATTTTTGGGTGAACTAACCCTTTAAGTTTTGATCATTCATATTTCACTTACTTCGTATTGTTATAATAATCAATATTATTCTATTAATGATCAGGCAAGTTAATATATGATGGTGGTCTATATGATGGTGGTCCGACAGTGAGCCTGAAGTGGTGGTACGATATCTGGGAATCTGACCTTACTATCTGGGCTTTTGCTTACTGTTTGGTCCTCCACACTTTGAAAATGTCTCCTGTGCCCCTGTATTGAAGGATCATTTATCTGTGCCTGTGAATTACCCCATTACTGTGAATTACCCCTTTAATTACCCCATATCATATCTCAAATTTACCTAATAGTAAATAGTAAATGGTTTAATAGTAAACTGTCATTTTAAATTGTTCAAATGTAGGAGACCATAATATTTCAAGTGTAATTGAAATATCACCTTTCCAAAATGGAAAAGTCTGGTTCATAGAATGACTCAAAACTATCCTTTCTCCTCTGTCCCTCTTTCAATTCCTCTTCTATTCTCTCAGAATCTCTATGGTAGCCAGGTTCCTGTCCAGAGTCAATGAGGCAGGACTTTGTGGCATTTACAGACTAACCACATGTTTTTAAAAGGCATATTGCAATAACCACATGCCACAAAGGACCATGTGGCCCTGCGCCATGTGCTTGAAATGCAAGACATGAACTCACTAAGATGAAGTAAAAACACAGAAATGAATAGCAGCTAGCGCTTATTAGGTACATATAGTGCATTCTCTGTCTTTCTTTGTGTGTATTAATTGTATTACATTAATTCCCTTTGTAGGATATAAACCTCTCTCCTTGTCTATTCCCTGTGTAGTTCACCATCCATAATCTCACAAAGTGCAGTCATGGCTACCTGCAATTACATTAGCTTCTGAAAGCATTCGTAGCCGGCACGTCTTAAAGCCAGAATATTAAAACATCAAATAATTTAGACAACATGGCCTTGGGAAGACAATTATTGTTTTAAAGAAAATAAGAGAGGACTTCATCTCATTCCGGAACGTTGTGAGCGTGGCACAGCAGGTGCATTTTTGCCTTTGTTAAAATTTTCAGCTTTTTCTCTTTTGTTCCGTGTTGGTGGAAATGTTTTTGTCACTTTTTATAGAGGCTGGTTAATCATTGAATTCTATTCATGCTGGTACCTTTTGGTTGGCATGTGGGATGTTGGCAAATGACGTGTAACCGTAGTGTGTTTTCCCTTTGGATATATTTAAAGGAGTCATATTGTGAGGAATCACTTTTCTTTTTTTTTGCGATGACAATAAAAAGATTTTAGAAAAGTACTATAAAAACATACTGGAACTTTTAGAACTCAAGACTTCCCTAGTGAAAAGACTAAAATTGCTTGTTCCGAACGATATTTGAACGTTTAACTGCTCACATATAAAAGTTACAGTATGTTTTTTTTTTGTATTTTTTTTGCCGTCATGTAGCTTAAACAGTAGCAACACCAAGGTCATGGGTTTGATTCTCAGGAAAAGAAAGAACTGATCAAATGTGTACCTCGAATGCAGTTCAAAAAGTCTCTCCCAAATGAATAAATGTTTGCACGTGTCAGTAATGAATGCCTATTGGATGTTCAGATACAGTACCTGGCCTACCCAGTCAGAGCATTTAGTCTTAAAGGCACAGTAGCATAAAAACCTTTGTTAATCCTTAGGCTCAGGAAGAAAATTGAAAATGATGATTAAAAAGTGTTCATGTTCAAATATGATCAACGTTGTCTACGGTATCAGAGCAGGATTTTTGCAGATGTGCCATGCATTGTGAAAGGTTCATTTAATGTTAGAGTTGCAATGCAATTATCCAACTGATCTTTGTTGACCAGGGACACCAGGCATCAGGTGAGAAAAGAAGATCTCAATTCAGCCCCTGAAATGGAGGTGGAGAGAGCAGCTGTGGTTGGCATAATGATTGACATGTGCCAGATTGCAGTGCCGTCCCTCCATGTTGCGTTCTGACCTCTAATGTTTTCGGTGTGTGTTCTGCAGTGCTGCAGAGCCAGATCATATCAGTTTACTCTTATTGGATTAACTCTGAGCTGCCCTTGAGGTAATGTTATCTCTGGAAGATTTTATTGTTTTAAACCAGACCACCTGCTTGAGGACATATTTATGTTCGCATATGTGTGCAGGACTGTGCTGTGTTTATTTGGTGCGGCAACACATTGGTTTATCTTGCATTACAGTCCTTTTTTTTTACTTGAGTTTCCCTGTATAAGTATTAGGAGCGTCACTCTTTGAACTAGTGTTAAATGAATAGTTATGTTTCATTCCATTCAGATCATAAAGATGACATTTCTACTTGGAAAAATATTATGATACTTTTAGTTGGATTTTGAAAGTTTGAACGTTAGCAATGGAGATTTCGCAAAGATAAAGGTACACTACTGTTCACAAGTCTGGGGTCAGTAAGATTTTTAAATGTTTTTTAATGAAGTCTTTTGAGAGAAATTCAGTCTTGCACAATAATGCAGCTTTTATGAATAAAACAGTAATTCATAGCTGATTTCAATGTTATTATCGATATACACTATATTGTCAAAAGTTTTGGGACACCTGCCTTTACATGCACATGAATTTTAAAACTTAGGGTTTAATATGGAGTTGGCCCACCCTTTGCAGCTAATAACAGCTTCAACTTTCCACAAGGTTTAGGAGTGTTCTTCTAAAAGCGCATTTGTGAGGTCAGGCACTGTTGTTGGATGAAATGGCCTGGCTCGCAGTCTTTGCTCTAATTCATCCCAAAGGTGTTCTATCGGGTTGAGGTCAGGACTCTGTGCAGGCCAGTCAAGTTTCTCTACACCAAACTCGCTCATTCATGTCTTTATGGACCTTGCTTTGTGTTATGTTGAAACAGGAAGGGGCCATCCCCAAACTGTTCCAACAAAGTTGGGAGCATAAAATTGTCAAAAATGTCTTGGTATGCTGAAGCATTAAGAGACTGGAACTAAGGGGCCAAGCCCAACCCCTGAAAAACAACCCCACTCCATAATTCCCCCTCCACCAAACTTTACACTTGGCACAATGCAGTCAGGCAAGTACCGTTTTCCTGGCAACCAATCGTCCATCGGATTGCCAGACAGAGAAGCGTGATTCATCACCCCAGAGAACACATCTCCACTGCTCTAGAGTCCAGTGGCGGCGTGCTTTACACCACTGTATCTGACGCTTTGCATTGCACTAACTTTGTAAGGCTTGGATGCAGCTGCTCGGCCATTGAAATCCATTCCATGAAGCTCTCTGCGCACTGTTCTTGAGCTAATCTGAAGGCCACACAAAGTATTGTCTGTAGCTATTGACTCTGCAGAAAGTTACCGACTTTTGCCCACTGTGCGCCTCAGCATGCTCTGACCCCACTCTATGATTTTATGTGTCTTCATGGCTGAGTTGCTGTTGTTCCCAATTGCTACCACTTTGTTATAATACCACCAACAGTTGACCGTGGAATATTAGGTAGTGAGGAAATTTCACGAATTGACTTATTGCACAGGTGGCACGGTACCACGCTTGAATTCACTGAGCTCCTGAGAGCGACCCATTCTTTCACAAATGTTTGTAGAAGCGTCTGCATGCCTAAGTGCTTGATTGTATTCACTTGTGGCCATTAAAAAAAATATTGGAACACCTGAATTCAAATATTTGGAGGGGTGCCCTAATACTTTTGACAATTTAGTATAATTTAAACTGTAATTGATTTATTTTATGGCCATTACTCCAGTCTTTAGTGTCACATGGTGTAGCAAAACAGTGTTTTTCAGTTAATAATAATAAAAAAAAAAAAGAATTTCAAAAGTTACCTACTATTTATTTTTTGTGCATCTTTAATCAAATATGGACAACTTAAGCGTCTGTCTATCAATATGTCATTAGCATTTGTAAATTCTGAAGTCTTATATTTGTTTGAATTTATTTATTTAGAATTTATGCTTCATTCAAAATTTTGGATAATTACTTCACTTGACAGCTCTGACTTTCGAAGCGGGCAGTTTGATTGTCAACAAAGAAGTCTCCTAGTAACCAAATTGCAGAAGATAAACAATGCTATACAACACTAGCATTTGTTCTGCAGGTGTGCAATTACCAAGAGAGAGGATAATTTGTGGTGTCTCTGCAAACATTTTATAAACAGTTTTTTTTTTTTTTTTTACATAATGTAAGAACTTAAGCTGATGGATGTTATTTACTTTTTTTAGTTTTTAGTTAATTTCTCATTTTTCTAAATACATTTGTGTGTGTGTGTGTGTGTGTGTGTGTGTGTGTGTGTGTGTGTGTGTGTGTGTGTGTGTGTGTGTGTGTGTGTGTGTGTGTGTGTGTGTGTGTGTGTGTGTGTGTGTGTGTGTGTGTGTGTGTGTGTGTGGTCTTGGTAAACCCTACGATCATTATGGAGACCATATCCCTACAGTGATGGCAATATCCAAAATCCTTGTCCTTGAGGGGAATTTGTTTGGTCTCCATAGAAAAAAACAACCTATAATTTATGCTAATTAATGTTTTTTTTTTTTAAATGTAAAAATTCTGATTTTTTTTTTTTATTCTGATGGGTTTAGGGGTAGGGTTATGATGAGTGGATATAATAGTCCTATACAGTTTTTACAGCATACAAACCATTATATCTATGGAAAACATGGAAACCCAATATGTATGTGTATATGCATATATGTGTGTGTGTGTGTGTGTGTGTGTGTGTGTGTCTCTCTGTGTGTAAACTATCCCTTTTAATGCATTTAAACCTTATATAAAAGCCAGTAGATGATACCCGTGAACGATTTTTGTTTATCACAAGAAAAACTACTGTGTGCATAATGTTAGGCCAGCTATTTGACAAGATAACAACAGTACGGAGTCAGTATCCATCAAACATACAAGTGATTAGCAAAGCAGCCGACTTGCTAGCTATCTATTTCACTTCATTCTCTGAGCTGTCCGCTGAGCACAGCAACATTTGCGTTTGTGCACTCGTCGAAAACAAAGACATCTGGTTTGCCTTCTGCCGTCAACCATGTGTTGTTTGAAAGCAGCATAAGGACAAGACACTGTCCACAAACTCGACCCAGACATGCTAAAGGTCACTGGCATGAAGCTGCAGAGAACTAGCCAAGACGAAGAGACACGCTGATGACCCAAACAATATATACATGTCTCTAATCTGATTTTATGTGATTTTAAGATCTCTGTATTATATAGGCCTATTTAGCAGATCTTTCTTTGTTGTAAACTTCTTCACATCACAGAAAAAAAAAACATTTAAATACTTCAGTCAAAAGCCCATTGTGATATATTGAATATTTTACTTTTTATAATTAAATATTTTATTGTTTTTAGGAATGTTTTATTTCCTATGTAAAACATTTAGACTACCTCTGTGCAAAACAATGCACCTGATGTTTCATAATCACCTTGCAACGTGCATTATCAGTACCATTCATTATGAATAGTGTAGTTTAATTTAAGCATGGCCAAACAAAGGGCATTTTGATTGCTTTGAATCTTTTTTTTCTAAACAGATATGTGAATCCTAAGTCTTGTTTGATTACAGAAGACTCGATTTGATATGCCCGTCTCTGTAATTTAGATGCTGGGCACATCTCAGTAGCTTTAATTGCCAGGTATTTGTACCTCAAGAGGTTGCGATGCTGGGAAATAATTAATTCCTGATAGACTGAGAGATCAATAATAACCCGCGCCGTTAATAAAATAATTATACACTGCCCAACTATGTAAACAAGGGACTTTATAAACAGCACAGAGGCACATATGATCGAGGAGACACATGCCATTTGTGAGAGAAGAGAATTTGAAATTGCAGTTTGGGAGTTGGATACATCCATTTAAAGATGCGTACATGGTTGTCAAGCCCTCTAATTCTCACAGTGTGAAATATTAGCCAGAACCAAGAGAATTGATCACATTCCTCCAGTACATTATTAAGGAACTGCATTTTTGTTTGTGTGTGTTCACTTTTTTAATAATTGAATTATTGTAGAAACGAATGAGCGAGGGATTTGCTGATTATTTAATCCCCAGGCTGGTCGTAAGGTTTTGTTAAAGATTGCATACTAATGTTTGCAAATAAGGTTTGAACAGTACTGTACTCAAAATATAGATAATATTTTTTACAGGACACCTGATGATCTCCAAGTCACATACTTAAAGGTATAGTTCATCCCATAATGAAATTTAATTTCCAAGCTGCTTGGACACTTTGCTAAATATTTCCTTTTGTGCTTCACACGAAATTGGATTTGGAAGACTACATACTTAATTTAGGGGTGAAGTATCCCTTTAAATTATAAAGTATAAGTAGATTTCATGTGTCTTGTTGATAGAGAAGCATAGCCTTGGATGCAAAGAGAAACATTTATAATTAATTCAGTTACACATTCTGCAAGAAAAGTTCCTTTGTGGATAGAGAAATGGAACTTGGTAGATTGGTCTCTGGCATAAGTCATGATAAAGCGCAGGATGGTGTTGGTCACAAAAGCTTGTTTTGATTCCATGTGGAAGAAATATTGAGATCCGAGTATGCCCTATTGCCACTCTGTCCTTGGCTGCAGGTTTTTCCCAGAATCCTCCTCGGCTGGCAACCCTAGATCTCAGAGTTCCATTCAATAGCACATGACAGCTAAATGACAAATAACTAAATGACAAACTGCAACCTCTTGTCCCCACAAAGTGCCCTTGACAAGCAATTTGTCCTTGTAGTTTTCTAGCGTTTTCTAATGTTTATGTGTCTTTTGAGCACAGGTTTCTTCACTAGAATCTAAGAAAACAAATATATCTTTGCACAAATTAAAAAATAAAATTAAAAAAAGTGTTGCTGAAGTATCGCTGAACTTTGTGCACACTTTTTCAAGAATATCTTCCCATTCAAGTGACTGTTTGCTATTCAGTCTGCTATGAATGCCTCAATCTAGTCAGGTTTTTACAGCTTTTGCAGTAGCTCTGGCTTTTTCATCTGAAGTTGTGAAGAAACTGTTTGTCTGTTTTGCTCAATACAACGGAATCCATCTCAGGTCAGGCTAGGTTTTTATATTTCGTGTCTCCACGAACAATTCAGAGGGAGGTTGTAACTGAATGGGCGATCTTTTATTTCATCACAATCGTTTGTGTGTGTGTGTGTGTGTGTGCGTGTGTGTGTGTGTGTGTGTGTGTGTGTGTGTGTGTGTGTGTGTGTGTGTGTGTGTGTGTGTGTGTGTGTGTGTGTGTGTGTGTGTGTGTGTGTGTGTGTGTGTATTTGAACAAACAGTTCACATGGAGGCTATATCCCGAATTGACGATCTTGCCCGCAGAGAAAGGTTAATGCCATCTTCAAAGGAACTATTGACCTATACTGTGCCCATAGAAAACTTGACATCGTACACACTGCGCATTGTACGTTGTCTGTTATTTCAACCTACTGAAGACAGAGTCACGTGGATCTGCAGTAACGGTAACGTGAGGGACAGTTTTCCTTTGCTGATGTTATCCAGCCCATGTTGAATTATGCCTTCTGAGTTCAATATCTCTTGTTCTCAGAAGTCTGTATGGCATTGTGCTGTATATGCCTTTGGATTTTCAATTCTTAACAACAGGAACAACATAGAATGAGGGTTGATTGCCAGATGTACTTTATTGGTGTATGGATACATTATGTGAAGTCAACATTTTAATTTTACGTTTTAAACGTCCAGATCTGCTATGAATTATTCTTTTTAAGTTTTTTTTTCTGTTTTAGCATGTGCTGTTTATTGTTTTGTAGGAAATCCACCCATAGGATACCTGATCTGGCTAAACAATGAGTCAGGGGCGGTTTCTTCATTAGGGCGATAGGGCAACGCACTACCAAAATGCGAAAGGGACCGATTTTTCAATCACATTCAACACAGAGTTACGCTAGCTGTCACTATTCTAAACTGTTCTTCCTCAGGATATATAGTCCAATCAGTGTCAAGTCACGTTCTAAGGAGTACCTAGGGTGGCAATTTCCATAACACCAAAAAGGAGGACACTTTGCAGCATTTAGTGAGGCAAGAATAATTGCATAGGACTCTGGTGTACTCGCAACTACAATATCATTTTGTCCATCATATCGATGGTATCATGAGACAGTGATTCTGAAATGGCCTACTCTATTCATTACCAGACAAATTTGATCTACGATATATCTTGATGTAGACCTATGTGTAACAGAAGAGGCAAAACATTTTTGTTCACAGTATTTGTATTTTTTCAAGATATTGTAATGTCTGTTTCAAAAACTGACCACTGAGAGGAACCTGTCTTGCAAAGTGCAGAGTGCCTGAAAATATAACATTTCTGGACTTCTGGAAATAAAAGACATACATAGGCCTAAATAAACATAATCTGGCACAGTGCCAGAAAACATGACATTTCACAGCGACACAGTGTGCAAAATCCATGAAAAGCGTCTCTACTGCTTTTTGATATAAATTTGTGCTCTTTTGTCGGTTAGGCTCGTGGAGGCTTGTTTACGCTTTCAACCAATGATATATCAGATATTTATTTGAAACCGCTTTCAGCCAATCATTTGTTTGACCAGAGATCTTACGGCATTAGATGCTAATATGCTGCTGCATCCCAATAAAGATTCTAGAGCGTGGTTTTTTTAGGCCAATTCAGCGCAAATCCAAAGGACAAATGAGTGTCCGGCTTGAGGCTGGGCCGGACGCCGGACAGGGGGCTTAAATTCCGGACTGTCCGGCCAAAATGGGCGGCAGACGTATGGCCACCCTAGGAGTACCGCCCCTTGTTGGGCGATTTCACTCTGGCCAGGAATCGGCCAGACTGTTTTTTTTTTCCGAAATGCAGGCACTCAATGCATTCTCTATGGGTTCCGCACTAGGCAAGGCAAGGCAAGGCAAGTTTATTTGTATAGCACATTTCATACACAGGGGCAATTCAAAGTGCTTTACACAGAAATGAAGATAAAATATTCATAAGTGAATACAATAAAAATATACATAGTATAACAGTTATAGTGTGAATTAAAAGAAAATATAAAATAAAGATGAAATCCCCTATCTGGGGTGGAAGAAAATGGAGAGTCAGGTTTACTTTAAAAATATTTGTCAGGTAACTGTGCGTTTAGACAGTACCCTTACAGACAAATCTTCTTGGCCTAACTTGAGGGCGTTCTCTAGATGTTTTACCCGTCAGAGCAGATCTAAACGGGTCTTCCTCGCACCGGAGCGAGTACTCAAAAAATATTTGTCAGGTAACTGTGCATTTAAACATTACCCTTACAGACAAATCTTCCCGGACAGGAACACCGGGGCTATCTCTACTTTGTTCGACCGTCAGAGCGGATCTACACGGTCCTTCCTCGTACTACCAAGGCTATACAGATCTATATCCGTCAGAGCGGATCTAAACGGATCATCCTCGCACCGGAGGGATTTCGATTTAGCGCTCCCCCGTCTCTCAACCTCTTCCACCCTAGTCAGCCTTAAACAAAATAAAAAATAAATGAATAAAAAGTATAATTAAAACAGAAATAAAGTTAAAATATTCATAGAATAAAAAGTTAAATTAACACAGTAAAAGCATAGGATAAGGTGCAATCAGTCGGACATACAGTAGCAAAGCTCATTCATTAAATGCACAGCTAAACAGATGTGTTTTGAGTCTGGATTTGAAAGTGGCTACTGTTGGAGCACATCTGATCTTTTCAGGAAGCTGGTTCCAGCTGCGGCTGGCATAACAGCTAAAAGCAGACTCTCCTTGCTTTGAGTGAACCCTTGGTATTTCTAATTGACTTGATCCTGATGATCTGAGTGATCTGTTGGGTTTGTATTTAATCAGCATATCTGCAATGTATTGAGGTCCTAGGTCATTGAGTGACTTATATACAAGTAATAGTACTTTAAAATCGATCCTAAATGTAACTGGAAGCCAGTGTAAAGACCTGAGGACTGGTGTGATATGGTCATATTTTCTGGTTCTGCTCAGGATCCTGGCAGCAGCGTTCTGTATGAGCTGCAGCTGTCTAATGGTCTTTTTGGGAAGGCCGGTGAGAAGACCATTACAATAGTCCACCCTGCTGGTGATAAAAGCATGTCTTGCCTGGAAACAAAGCATCTAATTCTTGCAATATTTTTGAGATGATAGTAGGCTGATTTAGTTATTGCTTTGACATGACGACTGAAACTCAGGTCTGACTCCAAAATCACACCCAGATTCCTGACTTGATTTTTTGGTTTTAGACCTTTAGCCTCAAGATATGCGTTCACCTTGAGAATTTCATCTTTGTTTCCAAATGTAGTGATTTCAGTTTTGTCTTTGTTTAACTGAAGAAAGTTTGGGCACATCCAACTGTTAACTTCTTCAATGCATTTACATAGAGAGTCAATGGGGCTGCAGTCATTAGGCGATAGGGCTAAGTAGATCTGGGTGTCTAACATGCTTCCATGCTTCCATCATCATACGTAACCTTAACTTGTAGAGCGATTTGTGGGAACAGACAACTATTAATAATCTTTAAGTTGAAGTGACATACAATCATTTCCTCAGTGCATAACTTACATTTCACAGACATATTATCCATCTGTAAATGTTAGAAAGCCGAGCAAATATTTCCATTTTGCTGCCAGGAGCAAACGAGTCCTCTCAAGCACAAACTTATGTGAACGAGCGCCGCCATGAGCATGCGTGCGGAAAAGACAGAGCACAATAGAATATGACCTCAATAATTCTGACTAAAATATACATTTTGCTAAAATATTTGTTTGTTGAATAAATGTGCTATGTCGAAATTCGAACCTTCAAGTAAGTGTATATTTTTGAGAGCAGTAAGTGTAAAGTGACATTGTATGGTAATCAAAAGCCTAATAATTAGTCTGTGCTTTTGTTTTTATTTATTATTTTCATTATTAGATTAGTGAATTTAACTTCTGCTTTAAAAAGCATGATTTTGTTTTTAGATTGTAATGTTACAATGTGAGAATGTAATGTGATTTTAGTCCCATTTTTTGCACATAGGCTATCACATATCACATAGGCTATCATAGACTACAAGGTTACATTCACTGTTTGTTTTCATAGCCTTCAATATGAGCATTGTTTGTAGGACAGTATTGGGCAGGATGTTAAATTACATTTTTTAAATTAAATACAGATTTTTTTTTTTAATTCAAAAAGAAAAATGTTGAAAATACTGAGATTATACCGTACATTGCCATTCAATCCAACAATATACTGTAGAGATATGATTTGGCCTTATAACACTTTTTCGCCCTTTTTTTTAGCTAAGCAGTAATGATACATTATTATATATGTTAAATGGTTATTTAAAAATTAGTACATGCAGTCCTGCATTACTAATTTGGTTTGTTTATATATATATATATCAAGACAAAAAAGATCTGTGAGTTTGGTTATTTTTCAATACCTAGTCTGTCTGATTTCTCTAACTGGCCTTTGAATATATCAGAGTTGATGGGAAACAAATTGAGGCTCTTAAACAAGATCTGGCCGTGAGCTTATTGACATGCAGACCAAATCCCCTACAAAACAAAAGATCTTCCTCTGACACAATGCAAAAAGCATGCCTCATTCACGGCATAATTGCTTCTATTATATGCCGTGTCATTTCCACTCCGGATGGATCCAACAATTTCTTGTGATAAATTATTTGCTGCTGACGTACAATTTCTTTCTAGAGGAAGAGACAAAAAAAAAGGTATTTCTAGAGATGCTCAAACTCTCGCTTAGTTTGAATTCCATGTGGAATTTTAGTTTTGTATTATTATTGTTTGGCTTGTTCAACATTTCGATTTACAAGATGTTCTCCTTCACCAGAGGACCTTTTGTTATGTCAAGTGTCACTTTAGTAGTGACACGGCAACAATAGAGCCGAACGGTAAGCAAAATGCTCCAGCAACAACAATGCAAGTCAATAGGGAAAATTACTTTTCACAGAAATCATTTGGCAGAGCAGGCGCTCAAAATATTCTCTCTGGTACAGCGGTAGGACTCTTTGCCGATTGCTCACTTTCATGGGGAGCTTGACTCTCGGCCAGTCAATTACGTATTGATGAACTGTTCTGTAGTTTTGTACTCAGGCGCCATTTGGCACCATACGGTATAACAACAAAAGAGAGGACTGTAGTCAGACTCCACTAGACCCAGAACCCTTTCTCTGAAAACCCTCCAATGATTGAACTGTCAGTCTCTGAGTCAAGTAAGATATTTTAAATCAGTTCTGAGATTCTTTCCTTTGACATCTCCAAGGACAGGTGCCCGACCATGTCTCAAAGGACGAGAAGTCTTCTGGCTGAAGTCGCTGCTGGCTGGAAGACAGTCTTGGGTAAGCATGACAAACTGATTTTGGAGCGGTCTGGTAACACAAGATTAATCTCTGTAATTATCTCCCAAGGAGAAATTTGCTCACTGCATGCAGAGAGCATTTGGACAGGGTTCATAATGGTCTGCTCGCATTTGCCAAGACCCTGATATCACGGAGATATTGGCTACAACCTCAATAGCCTCATCTCAGTCATTATCATTTCAAATAGGCAATTTGTGCGTTAATTTATTTATTTTTCTATCTATTTAGTTATTCCTTCTTTCATTCGCTCAACAGGAGAAAACATTGTTTTGACAACCACTTGTAGTGCTATCTCGGGTAAAAAAAAGAGTGCATTTGAAACCACATCAAAAACCCTTTTATTCTTCTGGAAAAATCTCAATAAAGAAGACATAATCTTAATATCTTACATCTGTTTGCGCCATGCCTTTTTCAAATAAAAAACAATATTATGCTTCTACAGGACACGAACGTCCCCAACCATCTGTCCACAATGCGGAGACGCCTCTGATGGAAAATATGGATCATTTATTTCAGACAGTCTCCCGCTGGTTCCCTCAGACCACATTAGTATGTTAAGATGCAAGATAAAGAAGGGGGAAAAAGTGAAGTTTTGTCACAGGCACATTTTCAATCACTGATGTTAAGGCCATTTGGTACTGCACTACTCATATGTGTTTTCCTCTTATTGATGAGCCAAAAATCAGCATTGAATTGTTTACAGACATCATTTGTTTGTGCAGTAGAGCCTATTTGTTCAAAGTCTTTAAAAACAACAGTGGTAGAATAGTTTGATTGAGCATGCACCCATTGCTTGCATGCTCATTAAGGCAGAGCTTCTGATATGCTTCGTTACTAATGGTGGGTCAGGATTTTTTTGTTTTGTTTTGTTTTTTTGTTTTGTTTTTTTAAATGCCTCATTCACAGGCATGGTGGGATAATAAAGACAATAAAATCCCCTAAGCTCACTATCTGGTTAAGCCACAGATCTTCTACAGACTTTCAATTAGTCCTGTCAGACAAATCTAGTTATTATTTACATTTATTTTGTTTATACTTTGAAAGAACAGAAAGAGAAGCAATTGTCTATTTACAGATAAGAGCTCAACTGAAACTTTGAAATGTCCAAAGTCTGCATATACACTACAATTCAAAAGTGTGTGGTCAGTAAGATTTTTTTTTTTACTTTTTTTTTTTAATAATATGAGTTAACATGTATATCGCGGACATTTATACACACACACACATACATATATATATATATATATATATATATATATATATATATATATATATATATATATATATATATATATATATATATATATATATATATATATATATATATATATATATATATATATATTAATATAATATATGTGTGTGTAAACTGTTTAGGTTGATTTAAACATGTTACCAATACTTAGCAGTTCAGCAAGTGATCAGCGTGGGTTAATTCATTAGTATGTACATTTATGCATTTGGCAGATGCTTTTACCCAAAGTGAGCTATACAGTGAATTTAAGTTATACATGTGATTTGATCTTGCACTCCCTGGGAATCAAACCCATGATCTCTGCAATGCTAGCGTTATATTCTACTTTTTGAGCGTATGCTAACTATAGCCCTATTAACAGAAAACCCTGTAAACACGATTTTGTTTTGTTTCCATGTGGACTGAAAGGTTGTGTCATGTCTTGTGAACATTCCTGTATAGTTCTAACAGTTGAGCATGGTGCTACAAAAGGTCCTGGGTCCAATTCTCAGAGAATGCATGAACTACGATTAATGCAATTTAAAATGCTTTATATCAAAGAGTCTGCAAAGTGCATAAATGTAAAATATAATGTAATGGGCACAAAGACTGAGACTATCAACTGTGTGACTATGGTATCTGAATCCTTTACACTTGTATTAAGTCTGCTAGTATCAACTTTCACTCTTTTTGCTTCATCCCTTTCATTCTTCCAGTCAAAGCTGCAAAGATCAATAACAGGCCACTGAAAGTTCAGTCAGTGTGTATAGATCAGGTGAGAGTTTCAAGGCCTTTATTTAACCTTTAATTTTTGTCTTTTTTTCACTTTGATAGTGCTGCCATATTCTCACTGGTCCAAGTCCACTCTGGTCCTGATGCTGAATTATTTCCCTGTTGAAACCAGTCTTATTTTACAAAGCTACCGGACAAGCTTAGAATTCAAATGTTGTCTTGACATTGTGGAATGAAAGCATCTACAGTATGTGCACAGTTTTAAGTGGCCAGGTTTCCCTGTCTGATTATTTGATAAGCAAAAGAGTGTAATCAAACCATATTAGTAGGCAAGGGATAATTATCATTCCTCTAGTCATGTATATTGTTGTGTCCTCACAAAAATCTAAATGAGCTTTGTTATGATGTGTGTTTCCCTTATAAATTAATATAGATCTCATGGAAGCTAGAAGCGTTTTGCCAGAGCTGTAATGTAAGTGTCAAAAACATGATGATGCTCTCTGTGCATGCCATTTTCCCCCTACGGTTCGAGAGGCGCTTTTTGTTTTCTGGCAATTTCATTTGTGGTCAAAAAGGTGTAGAATAACAACTGGTAAATGATGACAGAAAGTGATCAAAGATGACAACTCATTATTTGGATGTCAAACCTTCAGTCTGTTAGTGTTTGGTCGTTTACTCTGGTATGTGAAACCCTGAAAACAAGCATCTTTATCAATGAGAAGAACGTTTATGGTATGGTTCTAATGGAACAATACGAATAATAACTATTGAGAAAGAACAGCGATTGTTGCAAGTTGCTTAACTTCTTTGGGAATGTTTGTTGAGCAAGCAGTTATATGCAAGGTATTTAAAGCTCTATGAAAAAAATTGCATTTCGAGAAAGCACAGCAAATCTCAGAAATGCAAAACAAACAAAAAAACATTCTCAGCTACCAAAATTTGTGAGAAAATTAGTTTTTCCATCAGAAAAGTGTGAAAGCCTAGACAATTCAGCAAAATAGGGAAGAAAAAAAGGAGAGATGTTTTGTTCTGTTGACTCCTGAGATGCTGCAAAAATAAAAGCTTTTTAAGTGCAATCGGCATGTCAAGGCCATGAAAATCGCATCAAAACACTGTAATTATAGCACAGAGGGAGAAGACTTATAGAAACATTGGTTTCTGTGAATAAATTGACATTTTCGACCCTATAAGCTTATTACTAGAAGACATTCTTTCCACTTTCCCAAAAGTCCTGATTGTTAAAAAAAGATGAAACCCCAGGCAGAATAAATGTGGCCTTTTCCCTTTTGTTTCTTTCTCTTTTTCCCTCATTTCATACATTGTTGGCTGACATACAAGTGCCAAAATGCACTTCGATAAGGCAAAACAGATATTATATAGCATTCAGACAATCATGAAGGGTGCTTTCACACTTGGTTCGATTGCCTGGACCGAACCCGTGTTCGATTGCTCCGCCTTCCCCCTGCCCCCGCTGGACTGTGTTCATATTATATTATTTGGGTCTGTACCGGGTGCGTTTGCATCATCAAAGCAGCAGCTGTTTACCACGTTGCTTGGTAACGACTGCGAGCGAGAAGGTGGCAAAATGCATAGCGTTACTCACCTCACTTTTATATTTTTGTTTTTGAACCATTGGTGTTTTACCAAAGCTTCAGTACGTAATGGCACTTGCGTCTATCTGCCACGAATGTATTGCAAATGCTCCTAAAGAACGCTGAAGGCGAGCAGAAATGAGATCTACAGCTCTCTGCTTGTCAGTCACACTTGTCAGGAAAATGAGTGAAACACACATTTTTATCAGATAATACGTCATTAATAGCGGTTCACTTCCGATGATTTAGTACGATTACGTTCACATCAGCAGCGAACCGTTCCGGAGTTCACATGAACCGAACCCCAGACCACCTTTTTAAGGGTGCTTTCACACCTGCCTCATTTAGTTCGGTTGAATCGTATTAGAGTTCGTTTTCCCCTTTGGTGTGGTTCGTTTGGTCAGGTGTGAAAGCAGCAATCGCCCTCGGGTGCGCACCAAAAGCGGACCAAACAAGCATACCGAGACCTCCTTGAAGAGGTGGTCTCGGTACGCTTTCAAACAAACTCTGGAGTGGTTTGTTTGTGGTGAGAACGTGATCCGACCTCGAACAGACTCAACTGCAAAAAGTACTGATCATTTTTGGACTAAACCACCTGCCGTAGTCAGCTGTGCTGTGCTTTATGGGGTGAGGAAGTGTTTGTTGACAGTTTGCACTTTAGCATGGCAGCTTGCGGACAAACTTGGAGTAGTGAGGAGGTGCGGAGCCTCATAGAAATTTGGTCTGATGACCATATTAGGTCCAAACTTTCAAAAACTCACAAGAACAGCGCAATCTTCTCATTGTTTAGCAAACAACTCAGGGAAAGGGGCATTGATAGTTCCCCTTCGAGGGAACTCGCACTGCGTCATCGTGTGATGACACTCTGGGAACGCCCTCAGCGTTACGCATCTGAAGTATGAATGAAATCAAGCCAATCTGATTGGTGGTGCGTCATGACGTAGTAGATGACGGCATACCCGGAAGATACAAAGGGACGCTGATGCAAACACACGGCAGCTTTTTGCTCTTCAGCTGAAGCGCTCTGTGTTTTTGTCTGAAAATCTGTCTATTTGGTGTTGTTTGTCTACCAACGTTGAAAACAAGTGATGGCCCAGTTTAAGAGATGTGTGCCTCCGTGTCCGCGTTTCATTTCGGGCACGGACACACATCTTATGTGTGTGCAATGCCTGGGCGTGCAGCATGCTAGAGCGGCTCTCGAGGGAGCCGCTTGTAGCGAGTGTGATCAGCTGCCGCTCAGGGTGTTGCGCTCACGGCTGGCCGTGTTCGATGAGACCGGCCAAGCCCGCGATCCCCAGGGATCTGGGCCCGCCGCTGCCGAGGCACGGCGGCGCCGCAGATCATGGGGATCGCAACGGGACCTCGCGACGGGATATGGGACTGCTGAGGCACTTTCCCTATCCTCGTCCGAGGATTCCGATGTTCTCCCGCCCCGTGCGGAAGCCCGCGATGCGGCTTCTTCCCGCGAGGCGGAGAACCCGATGCTTCAGCTGTCCGGCTCCGAGGAGTCGGATGGGCGGAGCATCGAGGCGGGTGACGTGGAAGCTCAGCCATCGCGTCACGCACCCGCTCAGGAGGAGCTAGTGGAGGTTTTGACCCGCGCTGTGGCCAAATTAAGCATTGAATGGCCACAGGAAGAGCCTGAAATCCAGCCACCCAGTAAGCTGGATGAAAGGTTCTTCAAGCGTGGGTCTCAACCTCCACGCCGGGGCCTGCCATTTTTTCAGGATCTGCACAATGAGTTGTGTAGATCCTGGGAAAAACCCTACTCGGCCAGACTTTCCACCCCTCAAGCACTCGAATTTGGGAATGTGCTGGGGGCGGCCGAGCGGGGTTATGGGACGCTGCCTCGGGTGGAGGATGCTCTCGCGAGCTACCTCTCTCCCGAGGCCGCTAAGTCCCTCAAGGCCCCGGTGCTACCCACCAAGCCATGCCGGGACACTTCGGCGCTGGTGGGTAGGGCTTACATGGCGGCTGGGCGGGCTGGTAGTTGTCTGCACACTATGGCGGTGTTGCAGGCCTATCAGGCCGACCTCCTCAAGGAGCTGGATGAGGGGGAGGGTCCGTCTCCGGACGACATCCTAGAGCTGCGGAAGGCCACCGATTTGTCTCTCCGGATCACCAAGGAGACGGCCCGCAACATCGGCCGCTCCATGGCTGGTCTGGTGGTCGCGGAGAGACATCTCTGGCTAAACCTGTCGGGGATGAGAGAGAGAGAGAAACATTTTCTCCTCGATTCCCCGATTTCGCCTTCTGGCCTCTTCGGCGGCGCGGTTAACACCGTTGTCGAGAGGTTCCAGGAGGTGAAAAAACAGGCGGCGGCCTTCCAGCAGTACCTCCCTCGCCGTTCTGGCTCCTCGGGGAAGGCTGTCCAGCAAGGGCAGCCTCAGCCGTCAGGTAGCTCCTCCTCGCACCGACAGGTGCAAAAGGAGAGCGTCGCTTCTCGCGCCCCTCCTGAGGGAGCTTGGCAAAAGAGGCGGCGCTCTCGTGGTAAGCCTTCGGAGCCTAGGGTCGATCTGAGGACCGTCCTTCAGGCGAAGAAGGCTGCCTCAAAGCGGTCCTAGCTGCGGCTGGACCGTTGAGAGCTGTCCCCCCCGGGGTGGAGCGACCGAGGTCGTTTTCCCCCCAGAGCTCTCGGGAGATCAGTGTTGGGATCCTGCCGTCCATGACGCTTCAGGCCTCACTGGTTTCCCGCGCGCGCTCACTGCCTTCGTCGCCTCCGAAAGGACTTGCGACCGGCCAGCGAGCGTGTGCACCCATAGAGCTCCGTTCTCGGCTTCTCCCTGCCGGTCAGCCGCTTCAGGGGGTCGAGAACGAGTCTCATTTAACACCCGAGACCAGCCTCGAGAGGCTGGTTCCCTTAGTAGATTATCTCGGCGCGTGGTCTCGCCTTCCGAGTGTGTCTACTTGGGTCCTGCGGACTGTAGAACGGGGTTACAGGCTTCAGTTCGGTTCCCCTCCCCCGAAGTTTCAGGGAGTGGTCCAGACTGTGGTCGGCCCCGAGCAGGTTCGGGTTATGGAACAGGAAGTACGAGCCCTGTTAGCCAAGGAAGCCATAGAGCGGGTTCCTCTGGCAGACAGGGAGTCCGGGTTCTACAGCCGGTACTTCATTGTTCCCAAGAAGGATGGGGGGTTGCGTCCAATAATAGATCTCAGGCTCTTGAATCGGTCTCTGAGGAGATACAGGTTCAAGATGCTCACAATTCCAGCCATCGTGAGTCAGATCCAGTCCGAGGACTGGTTTGTCACGATAGATCTAAAGGACGCATACTTCCATATTTCCATCCTTCAATGTCACAGGAAGTTCCTGAGGTTCGCTTTCGGGGGCGAAGCGTACCAATATCGGGTTCTTCCCTTCGGCCTGGCACTCTCCCCTCGCACCTTTACGAAGTGTATGGATGCAGCACTGGCTCCTCTGAGACTCCAGAGCATCCGTATACTCAATTACATCGACGACTGGCTCATTTTGGCCAGGTCGCGCGAGATGGCAGTTTGGCATCGAGATGTCGTTCTGGCCCATATAAGGTGCTTGGGGCTGAGACTCAACACGAAGAAGAGCGTGTTGACGCCCTCCCAGCGGACTACGTTCCTGGGAGTCGTATGGGACTCCACGTCGATGCGGGCTCAGTTGTCCCCCGCGCGCGTGGAGTCCATACTGGCGATGGTCTCAAGAGTGAAGCCAGGCCGCAGCCTCACTGTGAAGCAGTTTCAGAGACTGCTGGGACTCATGGCAGCAGCAGCCAACGTGATACCTTTTGGCCTGCTGCACATGAGACCCCTACAGTGGTGGCTGAGGGCCAAGGGGTTTTCCCCGAGGGGAAATCCGTTTCGTATGATCAGGGTAACGCGCAAATGCCTTCGTTCCCTCGTCATATGGCGGAAACCTTGGTTCCTGTCCCAGGGGCCAGTGTTGGGAGCGTCATGTTGCCGGAGAGCCGTTTCAACAGACGCTTCCCTCACTGGCTGGGGCGCGGTCATGGACGGCCGCTTTGCGAGAGGTCTGTGGGAGACCCGGCATTCTTCATGGCACATCAACTGCCTGGAGATGCTGGCGGTCTACAAAGCTCTCAGGAGCTTTTACCCGGACCTCCGCGGCCACCATGTCCTGATACGCTCGGACAACACTTCAGTTGTCGCGTATCTCAACCACCAGGGGGGTTTGAGGTCGCGCCCTCTATGCAGACTGGCGCATCAAATCCTCCTGTGGTCCCAGGGGAAATTATCGTCTCTCAGAGCGATGTATATCCCCGGGGACCAGAATCAGGGAGCAGACGTCCTGTCGAGGCAGGGGCTGAGGCCCGGGGAATGGCGGCTCCACCCGGAGGTGGTGGAGACCATGTGCGAGAGGTTTGGCCCAGTGGAAGTGGACCTGTTCGCGTCTCGAGAGACGTCCCACTGTCCACTGTGGTTCTCTCTCAAGGATCCGGCCCCGTTAGGGCTGGACGCCATGGTGCAGACGTGGCCGAGGCTCAGTCTGTACGCTTTTCCCCCGATCGCTCTGCTCCCGGGAGTTCTGGAGCGGGTCCGCCGGGAGGGCATCAGCCTACTCTTAGTAGCACCCCGGTGGCCCACTCGAGCATGGTTCTCGGACATTATAGCTCTGCTAGACGGCTCTCCATGGCAGATCCCTCTGAGGAGGGATCTGCTCTCGCAGGCAGGGGGCACAATATTTCACCCCCGGCCGGAGTTATGGAGCCTCTGGGTCTGGCCCCTGAGGGGGCTCAGTACCTAGAGGCGGGCCTGTCAGCAGAGGTAGTCGAGACCTTGCTCAGCTCTAGAGCTCCCTCAACCAGGAGGCTGTACAACCTCAAGTGGAACGTCTTTTCCACTTGGTGTAGAGAGCGTGAGGTGGACCCAGTTAACTGCCCAGTGGCTTCAGTGCTGGAGTTCCTCCAAGATCGCTTCTCTTATGGTCTTACCCCGTCCACCCTGAAGGTGTACGTGGCTGCCCTTGGGGCTTTCCACGCACCTCTAGGTGATGGACCCTTGGGGAAGCACCCTCTGGTTGTACAGTTCCTCCGTGGGGCCCGGAGGATGAGGCCGGCGGCTCATTCCAGGGTCCCGACCTGGGACCTGGCGGTGGTACTTGAAGGGCTGGCCGAGGCCCCCTTCGAGCCACTGGAGCAGGCTGAGCCGAAGAGCCTGACCCTCAAGGTGGCCTTTCTCCTTGCCATTACCTCGCTCAAGAGGGTGGGAGATCTCCAGGCCTTGGCGGTTTCGCCAACTTGCCTGGAGTTTGCCCCTGGCGGGGTTAACGCCATCTTGCACCCTAGACCGGGGTATATACCCAAGGTGCCATCGCAGGTGGTTCGGTCTTTGGTTCTTCAGGCTTTCCATCCTCCTCCCCACCTGACGGCGGAAGAGCGGAGACTTCACCTGCTCTGTCCCGTCAGAGCACTTAAGATCTACCTGGAGAGGTCTTCCCAGTGGAGAAGGTCAGATCAATTGTTGGTGTGCTTTGGCTCACCCAAGAGAGGGCTGCCTGCGTCTACTCAGACGATCAGTAACTGGATCGTCCAGGCTATAGCCACAGCTTATAGGGTGCGCAATCTGCCTTCACCCATGGCTGTGAGGGCTCATTCCACCAGGAGCATGGCCTCCTCGGTGGCCCTCCTCTCTGGTGCCTCGCTTCAAGAGGTTTGCGAGGCGGCCGGGTGGGCCACTCCGCACACCTTCATTCGTTTTTATAGTCTGCACCTTCCGGCGACGCCTGGTGCTAGAGTGCTTGCGTCTTAAGTGTGCCTGGTCTTCAGCTTCACACTAAGACGTGGGTGATGTCGGTGTGGCATAGTGGGTATTAACGTTCCCAGAGTGTCATCACACGATGACGCAGTGCGAGTTCCCTCGAAGGGGAACGTCTCGGGTTATGTATATAACCCTTGTTCCCCGAGAAGGGAACGAGACACTGCGTCTCGTCGCCACACCCATCACGGTCAGAGCGCTCGCTTCATCGCGGTAAAGCTGCCGTGTGTTTGCATCAGCGTCCCTTTGTATCTTCCGGGTATGCCGTCATCTACTACGTCATGACGCACCACCAATCAGATTGGCTTGATTTCATTCATACTTCAGATGCGTAACGCTGAGGGCGTTCCCAGAGTGTCATCACACGATGACGCAGTGTCTCGTTCCCTTCTCGGGGAACAAGGGTTATATACATAACCCGAGACGATCTGTGGAACAGTGTCGGGTTAAGGCCAAGAAGCTCCGCCAGCAGTACATCCAAGTGCAGGATGCACTTAATAAAATGTTTGCAGTGCAGTGCAGTGCATTAGAGTGTTGTTTTCAAGCCGCATCCGCACTTCATTATAGAAATGTATTGTTTGAATATTGTGGTGTATACAAACAATGTAATAGATTATGGCCAGGGACAAAACCAGCCCGCTCCATAATTGTGTTGTCTCCGTGTTGTTTGCTGGCTTTTCCTCTTCTGTTGGAATTTTCTGCACGTAAATCGAAAAGCAGTTTAGGAACTACGCCATGGCCAATGAGTGATGTGGATGTTGTCATGTGACTACATTTTGGTTCGTTTCAACTGGTTTGGACCAAAGCAATCAGTGTGGTGTGAAAAGGAACCAAAAAAGCTGAAAAATGCTACAATGTATAATTGTTTGGCCTTGGTTCGGACCAAATGAACCGAACTAGAGATGTGAAAGCACCCTAAGTGGACTCGGGTACGGTTCCCGTGTGCGCACCCGAGTTCGGAAAACAGTGTTCACATCATCCAAATGAACTGAACTCTGATGTCAATCGAACCCACCAAAAGTGCTAGTGTGAAAACACCCTAAGTTACATTTATGTTGACTTGCCTTCCGTCTCTATCTGCCCTAAATAGTATTGACAATTACTAATGTCACACACTATTTAGGATGGACAGTTTAAGAACCTAAAACTTAAGAAGGAACCTAACTAATCATTACAATTGCATGTGTCATTTTTTTTCTTTCATGCATGAAATACAATGTCTATCAAGTGATACATTTTATAAGCCCAGAAGCCTTCTAAGATGAATAAACAAAGCATTCATTTGCATGCATTAATACTAAGTAAGCTGTTTGTTCTCAACCTGCAGCAGACATGATAGGTGTTGGTTAAAATATTGATGATGATATAAAGCTCGTGTTAAAGGTTACTTCTTGATCTAGCCACACATTTACACATGATGCATATTCATGAGGGTCCTTGGATGGCTTAAAGTTTGTCAGTCTCAGCTTGCAGAAGGAAATCTCTCATTAATTAAATGCATTTATTTTGGTGGCATTTTCAGGCTTTGGTCACAGTTCGAACTGCTGATCTTCTGTTAAGTCTGTTGTTTTAGTCTGTTAGATTCTAAATTATGTATTTTGTCTAATCATGGTGCATTCTTTGGTTTATTAGCCTTTATGATGTTAAATATTTGACTGTATTTAAATTGTATTTAATGAATCTGTGAAGAAACCAATGCTAAATCTAATACGTGTTTGTGCTATGTGCTTAAGCTCTCATAAAAGGGACTAAAATGTGGCTCTTTTGTTGCAAGTGAAAAATATTTCCTTATATGATTTGAAGCTTTAATCTATCTGCTTCATGAACTGCCCACAACAGAACAGTTACAGCATTGCAATCTACTGAGATGAATATTTGAAACTGTGATCTACAGACCCTTCAACGGCACTGTGACATCTTTAATAGGATTGGCCCAAATTACAATGTGCAAATCACTTTATGCATTAAAATTGCTTTTCAATTCCTTTAGATGTGTGTGGAGTTGAAATGTCACTCAGACTCTGGGAGCACAGTCGCTTACAGAATTGGATTTGGATGTTCATGAAGGTGTGAGGTGAGCTGGCACAGGGATAAGGCCAGAGATTGCACCCCTTCTCTGTGTAGGAGGCCAGTCCATTACAGGCTGACCTATGTGGGTCATTTAGAGAAAGCAATCAATCAGGCAATCTGGGAATGGATGTGTCCGCTGAATTCTAGTAGGAGGGAGATGGCAAAGTGCGGAGTAAAATAGTGCCTCTGTTATTAAAGGCTTTTCCCAACTGGAATTGTGCTGTAATCATGTGACTGTATGAGCCATTAAAACAAACCACTTTGAAAAAAAAATTAAAACAAATTGAGCAGCACATGGCTACATCGTAGTTGAAAGTGTCTGCCGGTGGTAATTGGCATCCCATGATGTGCTGGTGATGTCGCCAACTCTGTATGAAGAAAAAGTTGGAGCATTAATGCAACGCTGCCATTCTGAAACTCTCACTTTGCACATTCTAGCTGTGACCCCAAAGCACTCGTCCACTTGTCACGGTTTATGACTGTTCATTTTATTTTACTTTTGGGCTTTTGCTACTTTTATTCACAGAGACAGCAAAGAAGGTGAGAAAATTATCGGACAGAGAGAGGGGGAATGAGATTGGGACTCATCACAGACCGAAGCTTTGAAGTTATGACACCCAAATGAGTACCAAGACTCCACAGTCTATCAGCTAGTCCAGGGGTCTTCAACGTTATTCAGGGCAAGGACCCCTTAGTCCAGTGTTACTCATTCCGCGGTTCGCCCAGCTTAATTTGCGGCTTGCATGGCAGTAAATACAGTGAAATGATCATGCAGTCAATACATACAGTATATTTCATAAATACAAGCAGGGCTATAACATAACCCATTAAAAACGTCTCGGTTACGTATGTAACCCTAGTTCCCTGAGAACAGGGAACGAGACGCTGCGTCAGCTGACGCTACGGGGAACGCCTCCAGCGTGACAGGTGCCTGAAATCACAATCAAAAAACGTCAATCCTATTGACCGGCGACAGCCTATGATGTCATCAAGGTGCGACCAGAAAGTATATAAGGTGATGGGACTGTTTGGCAGGCAAGCCCTGAGGCATGGCAAAGCGACGCAGCGTCTCGTTCCCTGTTCTCAGGGAACTAGGGTTACATACGTAACCGAGACGCTCCCTTTCAAAAGGGAACTTGCGCTGCGTCAGCTGATGCTACGGGGAACGATATACCCACGCCGCCATGCCGAGGGGAGTGCATGCCCACTGGCAGTGACAACTGTCAGGACAAGCAAATTCAACTGAAATGCCTGAACCACTCCCCCTCTGGTCACATTAGGCTGTCAGTGACAGTGCTCCCTACGGTCAAAGCCCAAGCTAAAACCTGAGAAGGAACCTTCGCATACCAATGAGGTCCTTCCCTGGCCGCTCGAAGGCCTGGAACCAGCCCATTCAACAGAAGGGGTTCCTTTTAAGGGAACGTGGCAAGGGAACCCGCGACAGTCACTATTCGGGAGGATTTCACCGAATGCCACCAGGGAGGTCTGACCTAGTGGCTCCGTATGGGACACGTCAGTACAGCCAACCCTGTCTGTAAAGTACAGAGCCTCTGGTACTCGTCTCCGAAGAGACATCCCGCTAGGGTACTGCAGAAAAGGCAGTGTCCTCCACCAGCCGGACCTCAGAGATGGGTTATCCTGGAGAGCAGCGCTCAGCGAAGTGCTTTCTAACCCTTGCTAGAGAGGGGAGTTAGCCGCTCGATCCTAGGATCTACCAAGCACTTATTTTAAAATGTGCTCAGGAGGCCGAACAGGCCTGCAGGCTGATCCTAGCTGGGAGGCCCCGAGGGGCCTACGACCGACGGATCAGAGCCAAGCGGCTGTAAGCTCACAGACAACTCTCACTTGAGAGGAGCTCATAAGCCTGCCTGGTAGGTAACCATGCTGTAGGCAATCTATGAAAGTCCCTCCTGCAGGGACCGCATAGCAGCAGTGTTGTCTCGTCATGCTAGGGAATGAAACCTGCCTTCAGGTGCTACCGGCTAGAAACCGGAGCCTGATAGCAGGTGACCACTAGCTGTCAGTGTAAAGCCAGTTATGTGTCCCCTCCTAGGGAACTCGTTCCCCAGGGAGGCCAGAAGGGGCCTCCACCTGGTAACCTGTGCTGACTGCGCGTGCCTCCAAACAGAGGAGCTCGCTCTCGGGGAGGCCTAATGAGGCCTACTACCCAATAGCAGTCAAGCTGGCACTCGAGGTAGCTGGAAGATGGGACTCGCTCTGACAGGGAGGCCTAGTGAAGGCCTGCCACCTGATAGCCATCGGGACTCGTTCCTTCAGGGAGGCTTGGGGAAGCCTGCCACCTGATAGCAGACCATGCTAGCTGTCCGAGCATCCCGACTCCGGGGCTCGCCCAAGGAGACCTGGCGAGGCCTACCACCTGGTAGTGAGACCTGTAAAATGTCCAGCTAGCTTGTCACATTGACTGGAACCGGAATCCCCTCAGGGAGGCCTAGTGGGGGCCTACAACTTGATAGCACATTAAGTGAGCTAACCGAGCATCCATGCTCGAGGCCCCTCCCTCAGGGAGGCCTAGCCATTCGTGCGAACCGTCAGAGATGACTGAGGTCCCAGAGCTCGCCGTTAGGGAGGCCTGCTGGGGTCTACCACCCAGAGGCGAATTTTCAGGGAGGCCTGCTACCTGACAGCGATCCACTGCTAGGTGTCCAGTGACTGAAGACCAGGAACGTGCCCTCAGGGGAGGCCAGGATGAAGCCTGATACCCAATGGCGAATCCCACAGGGAAGCCCCGTGCAGCTTGCTACCTGTTAGCAACCCATGCCACCATCTGTTACCGAAACTCCACGCTCACTCCACGCTTACCATCACAGAGAGTGGGAACTGGGAGCTCGCCCTTAGGGAGGCCTGGCGAGGCCTGCCACCTGATAGCAGAAGGTGCTAGCTGCCTGAGTATCCAAGCTCAGAGCTCAGCTCCAGGGAGGCCTAGTGAGGCCTACTATCTGCTAGCACTCCACGCTCACCGCCACAGAGACTGGGAACCAGGCACTCGCCCTCAGGGAGGCCTAGTAAGGCCTACCGTCTGCTAGCCTTTGTGCGTTCCTTCAGGGAGGCTTAGTTAGGCCTGCCACCTGACGATAGGTGCGCTTAGCTAAAGCTCTACACCGAGACTGGACCTGTCCAGACTGTGACCAGGAACATGCCCTCCGGGGAGGCCGGGTGAGGCCTACTCCCTACTAGCAACCATCCAGTGACTGGAGCCCGGGAACGCCCCTCAGGGGAGGACAAGTGAGCCTGCTTACCCCACAGCAGGCCCTTAGGGAGGCCTGGTAGCGCCTATCACCTACTAGCAGCTCGTGCCAGCCGTCGAGGGACCAATGCCCAGTAATACCCCCTCGGGGGAGACCGGGCAAGGTCTCAGGTCTCAGCCTACCACCTGAGCCAAGGTAACCCAAAAACCAGGAGCCTACCCCACAGGGAGGCCTGGCAGGGCCTACCTCCAAATAGGAGGCCTGCAGATTCTATGAACCCTGCCGCGGTTAGAGGAAGGCTGGCTGCTGCGCCCTGGCTGACGGTAGCGGTCTGCTGCTGACGAAGAACTGGACATCCAGTTATCACCTGGGGACTCATCCCCAAGGAGGCCAAAGAGGGCCTGCTAGTTGACGAGGTTTCTGCTAAAGTCGACATCAACGGAGAAAAATCCTCCTAGGCCCACACGGGCCGCGACGTCGAGACTCTCTTGCAAGGAGGCCTGATGATCCTACCACCTGTCCTGGAGTCTGCTGCCCAGACTGCCCAAGCTGGCTGCTCACAACCAGCTGGCCTTCATACGCCCGCACCTGGGGCTGGCTCCATCCCAGAGGCTAAAGGGCCTCCATGATGGCGCAGTCTCATGGGCAGTGCCTACAAACATGAACCTAATCACACTGTCAATAGCAGTGCACTCAGCGAACAATGCCTAAAAAACCCTCTAGAGCGAAGGGAGTACAACTTATGTCACCTGCTTCGAGGCTGCCGATCATGCAAGGGCGTCAGCCATTGACAATGCTCGGGCCTCAGGGGAGCATCCGACCAAAACCGCCATGCAGAAGGTTGCGATGTTCAGCTCAACCCGAGCCCTAAAGAAGGTGGAGCAGAAGACATAGAGCAAGGGTGAAAATATCATACAAATATGCAACCCACCGGCCATGCCATCCTCCAGGATGAGGCCGGGGGCCGCCAGAAGATGGCGGCCACACAAGCTCTGGAAGGCAAGTTATAGCACAATAAAGTCTAGTCGCACACAAGCGACGGACGCTTGACCCCGCCCCATGACCACTGGCAAGGTCGCTATCCCTGCTGCAACACCTAGACTGCATTACTAAATAACCCCAGAACGCAGAGAAGGGGGCGGGCCTTGGCAGAACAACTCTGAAATAAGAGGAGGCTGATTTAAGGATGCAGAAAACACAGCACTGTACTTATACTTAAAGGACAGGCCCGGGGCGACAATATCTGCCTTTAAAGGAAACACCCCCCATCCTTAGCGAAGCCTAGGCCAAGTGGTGCGGCGCTAAGCTTGCACTCGATCTACTCAGGGCTCGGGAAAGAAATATTATCACCCCTTATAAACACAACGAGACCCCGAAAAAACCCATTCAAAAGCCCAACAAGGCTGTGAGCAGATCACACTACAGCTCATGCATTAGTGCTTACCCGGTCGTAGCTACTTTATACTTAAATCTAGGAAACAAACTCGCCCCCGCACGCCACAAGCCCGCGAGCAAGAGCGGCAAATACAACCACTCACATTAGTGAGAGAGATAACACGGAGGGGCGGTAAAACTCTACTAGCCAAAGTATAACATATATCCACACACATATAAAGTTGCAAAGAAGATTGTTCTTAGCTACTCACGGGGAGCTGCAGGCCCTGCGATGTCCAACGGTGTTCCATAATCCCCCAAACCCTCTCGGGAGAGCGAAAGACGGTCCTGGAAAATATAGAAAATAATGTTTCACCCTAATCGAGGGGGACTCACTGCTCGCTCTTCTGGTGCTTCAAACCTTGAAAAACCAGCCATCAGGCCAGTGTTCGACCACCATCCCGAGGGGGGCGCTCTCACCAAACAAGCCAGGCGGGCCGTCAGATCTTACATATCTGCTCATCATAGGCCCATCGGCCTGATGTAAAGTGCCCGGGGAAAGAGGCAAGAGGAAGGGAAAAACAGCGCTCATCTGCGCGCCCTAGGGGGCGGAGCGCTGCCTCCGTTGGTTCCGGTTTCCAGCTCCAGCTTCCTTCCTCTTCTTTTTGCGGGTGTCCCGCCTCCTCTGCGCACCAGTCCTCCGCGGAGGGGGTGCTCGAGAGGCGACACTGGTTCGCTGATCCCACCTCCAGCCCTCAGACCATGACGGGCCAGGGACACCCAACTGCCTGGGCGCGGTCCCGGACCTCAGCGGAATGCATGTTCTAGATGCTGCCGAGCGCGCCTTCGCCTCTCTGAACCTTCCCACCACCGCCTCGACAGAGGTGCCAAAAATTTCAGATGGCGAAACCGGGGCATCAAGGAGAAAGGACTTCTTTTTCTCCCCGATGTCCACAAGGTTTAACCACAGATGCCTCTCCGTGGTCACCATCAAACGACCGATGGAGAGCGCTATTTGTTTGGTGGCCCGGAGAGTGAAATCCGTGGTCCGGCGCAACTCGACCATTGCATCATTTGGGGGTAGTCCCTCCCCCTGATCGAGGTCCCTCAACAGGTCCGCCTGGAAAGCCTGCAACACCACTTTGGTGTGAAAAGCCGCCGCAGCGTGATCCGCTGACATGTACGCCCTGCCATTCAGACGAGAAATCGTTCCAAATGGTTTTGCCGGCAGGGTGGGAGCCCTCAGTGTCGACAGCCGCCCAGAGGCGAAATAGTTAGCAAACATCTCGTCCACGGGCGGCACTGACACATACCCAGCCTCGGGCAATCCCTCGACATCAGCGAAATTAGCTCGCTGATGTCGATAGATGCGGGCTGAGTATGGTTTCTTCTATCCACCCTAAAGATGTGCTGTTGGAAATCTGGAAGGAATGGAAGAGGTCATGGGCGGAGAGAAACCGATCGTCCAAACTGTTTGGACGCTCAGCCTCTCTCCTCACCCGCCGCCAAGGCAGCTGCAGTCTACCCGCAGCACGTTCCGTCACCTCCAGCAACTCCCCGTACATGGGACAGGATGGTTGAGAGGCTTCAGCCTCAACTGACTATGGGACAGGATGGTTGAGAGGCATCAGCCTCAACTGACTCACCAGCCTCTTCATCCATCCTCTGCTTGAGCGGAAGAGCAGCAGACGAGGAGGAGGAGCCTAAATCCCGCTCCTCCTCCGAAGTCCACCTCTCGCGATCTGGATCGTCCTCCACGAGAACCACACCTGTCTCCAGGCGACGAACCAGATCCACCTGGGAACCCCAAGACGAGCGGGGCCTTTCCCAGATGCTGAACCCTCTCCCCTCGAGAAGAGGTCCAGACGAGAGCGGAGCGTTCTCAGGGGAAAACGCTCGCAGTCTGCACAGGAGGCTCCCTCGAGAGCCTCCCGTGCATGCTCTTCTCCCAGGCAATAGACACACAGTGTGTGTGTATCCTCAGGCGTAAGATACCTGGTACACAGGTCGGCACACTTGTGGAAGTGGCGTTTCTTCTCAGCACACTTCATCCTTCTTATTTTCAGACGCTTTACGTGAAGACAGGCAAAACAGTCCCTGAAGACGAAAAGATGCTGTCATGTTGGCAAGGCGCCCTTATATACTTCCTGGTCGCACCTTGATGACATCATAGGTTGTCGCCGGTCAATAGGATTGACGTTTTTTGATTGTGATTTCAGGCACCTGTCACGCTGGAGGCGTTCCCCGTAGCGTCAGCTGACGCAGCGCGAGTTCCCTTTTGAAAGGGAACTCAGTGTATGCTCTATTACAAATTATTAATATTTTAAAAATCCCCAAAAACAGCGGCATTACAAGATGGAAATATAGACTAGAAAGGATATTTAAACTTGCTCTGCCCTTACATCCACGACTCGCTGCCAGTTTTGTCTGTCTTTCCAGCTTTTAACGCCGAATGTGCTCTCAACACATTCTCATGAAATGCGTATCTATAACACGAATTGTATTTATTGTGCGATTTATACGCCAAAATGACTTTTTACATTCATATGATACGCATTGTCAACTAGGATTAGTGGTGTGGGTTACGTGCCAACAGTACAGACAGCGCGCCAGAATCAATTTCTCTTTCGCTCTTGAACAAACTATAACACAGAATTATGCCTAAATGTCCGTTTTGTCACGTATTCTTATAAGAACAGTTTTAAATTAGTTAAATAATGCGTGGCAGCGCGTCAGATCTGCGTCATGTTCGGCAGCCGCAGATTTTTAAAGTCACAGCAGCAGCCACTAATGATGTCTGTTATTAACCCCTAGGAGTCTGAGCTGTTTTGGGGCCCTTTAGAAGTTTTGACATGCTCTTGCATTTGTGCATTTTTCAGTTGCTTATAAACATATTATGGCAAAAGTGTAATTACACTGTATTCAGCACAAACTGGGCTACCATAATATCTAAGCAACATGTATGTACATGCTTGTATTTTTGAGAGAAAAATGTTTATGCAGGGTTTTTGAAAAAACTAAATAATTTAATCAAAGCCTCAAAACACACAATAGATATGTGTCCACAAGACTTTTGACTAATGGGTGTTGTTGCCTAGAGTTTTTGCTTCAAACTGATGTGAGAATCATTGAGCCTACTCATTCACATAAAACAATATATTAATTTACAATTTATTCACTAAGCTAGAGTTCCTTTTCTGAAGACAATCTGAATGAAGGTCTTTGAGAGAGAGGCTGCATATCGCGTATCATGTTTGTTTTCTTTATTTTGCAAAAAGCAAAACATTTTGTTTTTAATGTGACTGTACACACACACACACACACACACACAAATAGAAACTTAACAGATTATAATGATGTATAACACTTGCCTGAATGATAAAAAACGACAGAGTTATTTGAGTCTCTTGGGCACTGATAATAAAAATGAGAGCCAATCGTGCCAGCGCGACCGCCGACTTGAGGGGGTTAATGTTAATAACTCACTGCTCTTGACTAAAGAACTTTTGTAGCTTTAATACGGATTAGTCTATATTTAATTCATAATAAGTTTTAAGCCTATTACATGTTAAAACGTGTTGCCGGTTCACCACTGTTCCTTTCTTGGACCACTTTTGATAGATCCTGACTGCAGATGGGAACACCCCACGAGAGCTGCAGTTTTGGAGATGCTCTGACCCAGTCATCTAGCTATCACAATTTTTTCCTTGTCAAACTCACTCAAATCCTTAAGCTTGCCCATTTTTCCTGCTTATAACACATCAACTTTGAGGACAAAATGTTCACTTGCTGCCTAATATATCCCACCCACTAACAGGTGCTGTGATGAAGAGACAATCAGTGTAATTTACTTCAACTGTCAGTGGTCATAATGTTATGCCTGATCAGTGAATGTGTGAAGACCCATATTTTTTCCCCCCAAAATCATTCAACCCTAAAAGGATGGTTTGCTCTAAAAAGTCTAAATTTGATTTCATTTTTTCCCCCTATGCAGATCCCCTCCCATACACGATTCTTTCTTTCCAAATATAACTATTTTTCTTTCCAGTATTGCAGCCCTATTGATACAACTTAGGCTACCTTTCTTTGTGTGTCTAATACATTCAGTGTTTCTTAGTCATCTCGACTCCCTTTTGAAATCAGCATTGCTGCCAGCCCATAACAGGCCAGGAACCTCTCAATCAAAACAACTTTAAAACTTCTAGAAATAAATGTGTACTCGCTGAGTAAGTTGTGAGGTGAGGACCCATGTGTGCATGCTTTCCTGGGCTACTTCTTGTCAATTTGAACCTTTCAAAATCTGCTATTATTCTTTTTTCACAGAGAGTGATCTAATTCTCTTCAGTGCCACTTTCTATCCCTGGAGTTGTGAATCAGCCCAGCTTTTCTCTTCCTTGATGAGGGTTTTGAACATGATTGCTGACTAAATCAAGTGGCTAGTTAATCCATCTTGCACTACGATATTCTTCATGGACTTCATTTCACACGGATGGACAATAGCTCATGAGGAGATGCACTGTTGATAGAGGACATATTCATTCATCAAGGGAGCCTTTAGTTGATGGATATGCAGCTATCACTGTTGGACTTCACCCATCCATCATCCTCACAGGAGGTCAGGCCGAAAGATCAGAGCCCAGTCGCTGGGTAACACTTCCATTCAACCATGACATAGAATTAAAGTCACCTTTATTTCAGTAGTTCCTTCTTTCCTTGTATGTTTAATTGGTTCCTTGTTTTAGTCTTTCCTATCTTTGCTTGCTTTATTATTTCCTTCCCTCATTTCATTCCTCCCTTATTTCCTGTCTTCATTTGCTTCCCCATTTTCTTTCCTGTCTTCCTCTTTATTTCCTTCTTATTTGTTTGCTTTCTTCTTTCTTTCTAATTTCCACCCACCTTTCCTTCCTTCCTTCCTTCCTTCCTTCCTTCCTTCCTTCCTTCCTTCCTTCCTTCCTTCCTTCCTTCCTTCCTTCCTTCCTTCCTTCCTTCCTTCCTTCCTTCCTTCCTTCCTTCCTTCCTTCCTTCCATCCTTCCTTCCTTCCCCCCTTATTTTTGTCCTTCTATTCTTATTTATTTCTTTGCTTTCTTCTTTCCTTCCATTCTTCCTTATTCCGTCTTCATTTGCTTTCTCTCTTATTTCCGGTCTTCATTTGCTTCCACCTTCATTTTTCTTGTCTTCATCCTTATTTCCTTCCATTATTTGCTTTTTTCTTTCTCCCTTATGCCCTTCCCAGTTCCCACCTTTGTTTCTGTCCTTACTTTCTTTAATTTCCCCATATGTCCTTCCTTCCCTTTCTTTGCTTGCTTCTTTCATTTGGTTCTTCCAAATTTAATTCCCTCCTTTGCATCCTTCCTTTATATTCCTTCCTTTCTTCCCTCCTTCCTTATTTCTTTATTTGCTTTCTTCTTTCCTTCCATTCGTCCTTATTTCCTTCCTTGCCATTTAGGTTTAAAACAATACGCTGGAGTTTATGGTTCATCTGTTTGTGGTTAAATAGCCTCCAAAGACATTCTTTTGATAAATGAATTGATGGCTTGTCTGTTTATTTGGCATACTCATAGGAACAACAGTCAACAGAGGCGTTACCACCGTCTTTCTCTGTGTAGGAAGAGTCCCTCATCACTGAAGATGGGTAATATTCTCTCTCTTTCCCTCTTTCCCCACAGTGCATCCACAGTGATTAATACTACACCTCTCCGCAGTGCTTGAAAGCCCTTTGATGTATTTTACATTTGAACAAAATATAAAAGCCAATGGGGCAGATGAAATTGGCTGTAGTTTCTCACACTCATTACGTAGTCACATCATCCTATGAGGCTTTGAGACTTCCTGTTCTATCTAGACTCACCATCAGCTAAAAGACTGCAGAACTTTGTGAGAAGAGATTATAAAATATATGCTAATTCATATGATCAAATATGAAATAAGTTATATATTAACCCTTGTGTGGTGTTCATATTTTTGTTATTCAGCCAGTGTTCGTGGGTCTGGTGGACCCGCAGCATTTTGGGGTTTTTAATTCAACACAATCAAAAATTTTATGTTAAAATACTCAACAGATGTTTACTTCATCCCAATTACAAGCAATATAAACAGCATATATGGTTAATATTTTCTCTTTACCTTTGTTAGATCACATTTAAGAATTGCAACCTCGTGTGGGAACGGCAGGGGTAGAAACAAAACTCACTCTTGCACTCTCTCACACTAACAAACTCTCTCGGACACACGCACACACACACACACACACACACACACACACACACACACACACTCATGCACGCACACACACACATACACCCATAACACACACACACACACACACACACACACACACACACACACACACACACACACACACACACACACACACACACACACACACACACACACACACACACACACACACACACACTCACTCACTTGGCTATGTGGCATAATGGTTTTTCTAATGTACAAACTGTATAATCTATCCTCCTACACTAACCCTACCCCTAAACCTACCAATCACAGAAAACTTTTGGCATTTTTTGAATTTCAAAAAACACCATTTAGTATGTTTTAGTATGAGGACACAGATGTCGTCATAAACCATGTTTACGTTGTAATACCCATGTCATTATACACATTTGTGTCCTCATAAACCATATACATGAACATACACACACTAACAGTAGGCCCTGACAGGAGGAGGACAGAGTACACAGGACCTACAATTTCCACACTTTTATTAGCCAGTGGACCCGAACATCCTGTGTGTAATATAAATGTGTAGGGGGGGTGTACAGTTTGTGGTCATTGAAATGTGTTCTGATATATATTCCTCACAGAAAATGCCAATGAGTCTCAGTTTGAAAAAATAATCAATCGTATCATTTTTCTTTTGATAAAAAATGAAAACGGGTCCAACAGACCCAAACACCATACAAGAGTTAATTTACTATTAAGTGGACACTTTCTGTTGAGACCAAATATCATCTGATTATTTACCTAGGCAAATATGTTAGTCTATTACTAGTTTTGGCCTTGAAGATAATGTTTATATTCCTACAAATCTTCTCACTTTATCTCTATGTATTAGTAGACAATGTTTAAATGTGGCGGCTTAAAGAAAGGGAAGGACATTTCTTGATTTAATGCTGGATTCCATTTTATTAGGGTCTGAGGACATTGGAACATTGGCATGCATTTTCTATAAAGCTGCTTTGAACAAATATGAATTGGGAATGGTGTTATATAAATAAACATGCCTTGATTTGACATGTATATTTGATGATTCAACTCTCTAGGAAACATATGTGCTTGCTATTTTATCTGCAGTTTCATTGTTTCCACAAAACGAGCAGCACTGCATAACTTTCAAAACAACATTTATTCAAGTGCAGTTTCTGTAATTAATTTCAGCTTCAATAAGTGGTGTGTGGAGGGAAAGTTAGATGAGGTTAGTGTATCACTAGTTGAATTTTCAGGCCAAAAGCGACCGTGCTAGTGCGTGCCAAGAGCAGTCGCGTTTCCGCTGTCACTTCCAGGGCTTGATCAGGCCTCCTCGGTGCCAGCGGCCAGGGTTTTTTTGGCCCGCCAAATACCTTGGTCCAAATTGGGATGACTGGAGCTTGAGGAGTGGTCATGAACCAAGGTCTCAGCCTCGGACGTCATGCCCACAGACCGTTGGCTGAACGTCTGACGCATATGGCACACAAAATGGGAAACATTTTTGGGAGTTTCAAAGTCATGATCTAATTCTACAGGATTTCTGGGAGATGTGCATGTCAAATTCTTTAACGTTCCTCCTGGAAAGTGGAAACACAGCCGGCGTGACGTCAAACCCTTTCAAAGAAGAGGAAAGCAGTCACGATAGAGTCCAGACCTTCATATCAGGCTTTCATATCAGAGTGTGTGTGTGTGATACAAACCTCCAATTGCGATCAAATGGGTATTCTGATCACAGTATGAGGCAGAAATCTATTTATGTACTCATGCTAACCATTGTCATAATAAATGCACGTATGTTCATGGAAAATACCATAGACTACTTGAGGGGCGTGTCTTCTGTGAGACTTCAGTGTAAACGCCCACTGCTTTGATCGGCTAACATCTTTGTAGATTAAATAGCTAAGTATTGTGTTTAACTCTCTTGAAAATGTTTAGCGTGTTTTTACTATTACAGCTGAATATGAGAATGAATATGAATATGAATTTGACTGTTTGGTCACTGGTTTGATTTATACTGTCACATGGACAAAGAACATCTGCAAAGCTGAAGTAAGCGTTGATTTTCACTGCAGTGGCGGCCTTTCACCCATTATAGACACATTCCCCAATGATTCGTTCACTGGGCTTGGTAACAGTAAAAGATGTTGTTGGACTAACAAGGAAGTTTTTAGTTCTGAAACTTACAGGAAATTATGATGTGATGATATGATGACCTTTATTATGTCAAAAGAACATTTTATTTCTCAGTTCATGACCCCTTTAACCATTTAATTTTTAACCATTGAGGCTATATATACAGTATTTATCAAATTCAAAATACATTTTATGGACGTACTGGATATTATTTGCCGCTGTGATAAACATCGCAATACTGGGTTTGCCTACACTCCCGTCTCGTTCTGGATGAAGATACAGAGCAGAGACTGCGCAGTGAGTTGTGTTGACAGAGTTTAGTGATTTGGAGAAGAGAAAACTTCAGAATAATGTCACAGAGTTAATTTATGAAGAGTTAATTTATCACATCCGTGTACGTCCACACACATGAGCACTTTGGTTAGATGTGATTAAGGTGTTTACATGCCTATTTAGTGCGATTAAAATCAGCGGATGCCACATAGTTTAATGTGACTATAGTTACTACGATTATGAGCTTAATCGCATTAGTTTAATCGCAGTATTGCAAAAATCCCATTATAATCACATTATGAGAGTGCATGTAAACGCACTGACTAACATTTTTAGCATTAATCATTGGTTGATGCTGAGTCTTAGGTGTTTAAGTAAAAAAGTCCACTTCTGTCATGTTCTTTTGGGATCTAGCTAGTTTTCAGTCAGTGCACCCTATGCCTTGTGAAATGGTGGAGTTGAGTGATGTTGTTCTATGGAGGCGTGTTGAGGGCAGGTTTTAGGGTAATATTGTGGGGCTACTGGTCCGACAGTGGAACACAGCTTGATTTTGGCCTTGCGGCTCGAGGTCTGAAGCTATTGGACCCCACCCGGCATGTTGTTAGCCTTGGCTTGCACTGGCCCGACAGTGGAAAAGTGGTTACTGAGAGTGAAAAGAACCAACTAGTCAAGTATTTTAATTTGTTGCAGTTCATACAACAATACTGAAAATCTCCTTTAAGTATGTTTTAATCACTACACAGACCGATTTCTCTGAGCTACTGTTTCTCTGAAAAGAGAAGTTAGTTCTGAGAAAAGCTCCAGCATCATTTACTTTCATATTCCACTTGATTTATCTAACTCTGTCCTCGGCCACTGTCCTGCAGAGTTTAGCTCCAACTTGCCTTAACACACCTGCCTGGAAGTTTCAAGTATAAGACCTTGATTAGCCAAGTGTGTTTAATTGGGGTTGGAGTTAAACTTTAAAGGATAGTGACCCTCCAGGAGCAGGATTGGACACCCCTGATCAATATTGTGAGATGGTAGTCAAGTGGGTTAAACCATGGAACCGATACGCAGAAGGTTGCTGGTTCGACCCCAGCAGTCACCACCAGTGTGTCCTTGGCAATGCAAGGCACTTTACTCCATGTTGCTCCAGGGGGATTGTCCCTGTAATAAGGGCACTGTAAGTCGCTTTGGATAAAAGCGTCTGCCAAATGCATAAATGTAAATGTAATACATTGACATTCATACATTTTTTTAAACGTAACACAAGTGTCTACATTTACATTTATGCATTTAGCAGACGCTTTTATCCAAAGCGACTTACAACTTGGGGGAACATGAAGCGATAGGTCATGAAGAGTCGAGAAGCGCAATAAGAGCCTGAAATCCTGAGACCATGTACATTGCTCAGTGTAGCACAGGCTAGAGTGGGGAGCGAAGAAGAAAGAGGAAGAGGAGAGGAAAAGTTTATTTTGTATTTTTTTATGAGGTTAAGTGCTCACGAAAGAGCTGAGTTTTAAGTTGACTTTTGAATGATGTCAATGATTCTGCGTTTCGGATGGTGTTGGGAAGATCGTTCCACCAGCTGGGAACGTTGAATGAAAATGTTCTGGAAAGGGATTTTTTCCCCCTCTGTGATGATAACACAAGCCGTCGTTCCTTTGCTGAGCGAAGGCTTCTGGTGGGGGTGTGGATTTGTAGAATGGAGTCAAAGTAAGCCGGAGCTGAGCGTGTGGTGGCTCTGTATGCAAGCGTCAGCGCCTTAAACTTGATGCGAGCAGCGAGTGGTAGCCAGTGCAGGGAGATGAAGAGAGGTGTGACGTGGGTCCTTTTGGGCTCTTTGAAGACAAGACGTGCTGCTGCATTCTGGATCATTCGAAGTGATTGGATCACACAAGAGGGGAGTCCAACCAGAAGCGCATTGCAGTAGTCAAGTCTAGAAATAACCAGGGCCTTGACAAGAAGCTGTGTTGCGTGCTCTGTTAGGAACGGTCTAATCTTCCTGATGTTGTGTAGTGCAAACCGGCATGAGCGAGCTGTCTTAGAAATCTGTTCTCTGAAGGACAGCTGGTCATAAAATGTTACTCCAAGATTTCTGACTGACTTTGATGGGGAAATCAAGTATGTACCTAACTGGAAGGTGAAGTCATGTTGTATGGTGGGACTGGCTACTGGGACTGGGTCTAAATACTTTTTTGTGCCCCTAGTATATACTTCAACCTACGTTCATCAGCCTTTCTCTCTCTCTCGTTCTCTCCTGACAGAAAGACAGCAAATCACAGAGACAGCTTTATTCTCCAGCTGACACCACAGAACAGTGAGTACATTATAAGACAGCCTCCAATAAGTTGTTATTCCTTATAAAACAAGAGGAGGGGCAACCAGGATTGATGGGCAGCTCTTAAATGCTGGCATGAAAAATCATACACTCCTGAGAAAGAAAAAAGTGGAGGCAGATTAGGGCATAAATTTATGTCCGTACCCTACAACGTTATCTGTTTCTTTCAGCGCTGCAGTCACAAGCGCCTTCTTTATCATCGTCCTGCATCAGGCAGGTTGAGTGATGACGCTGTATACAAGCATATGTGTATGGTAGCATGCAGCAGATGACCAGGGTTAGAAATAATAGTCCACAGCACTGCAAATAACATTACATTTATGCCTTTTAGTGCGGTCTCTCCCTCTCTTTAATGAATGCTAATGGTTCCTGATTGACAGAGTGGATATTTAAAACATCACTGTCAAGAAATGTGAGAAAAGGCTGGTCTTGGTTCTAACATAAAAGCCTTCACTCTGGACATTGAAAGTGAATTTCCACCTGATTCACACAGCATGTTAATTCGCTGGCCTCTTCCTCGAAGCTACAAGTAGTGCCACTAAGTGGATTGATGTGTACTGTGGGTTTGACATCACATTTACATTATATTGATGTTCTTGGCAGATGCTTTCTAGATAAAGTGACACGCAGGAAAGTAGACATGTTGTTTTTACCCAGGTGACAGTTATCACAGTAAATATCTGAAGATGCCCATCATGTACAAATTAAAGGAGAACTCCGGTGAATTTTTAAGTTAATCTTGATCGTTATACCTTTGTGAGTACTGTCTATAGAAAAAAAAAATGAACCGGATTGGTGCTTGCAACACGGAGCTGTTACAGTTAATGCCCAGAGCTCCCACTCAGCTAACACGGCAGCTATGGGGGCAAATACATAAAGAGTGTCTTTGTGCCTCTTAACAGACACAAAGTGCAATTAAAATGTCTGTCCAACATGAACAGGGCCCTTACATGACAACGAGATGCGTTTAGCAACTTTGCCATTGTTTAAACTCACCGAGATAGTGTTTTAGACGGCAAGCAGTCGTCTCGCGCTGAAGTCCCTTTGGAACTCAGTTGTAGCCGGTAAAATGTAAATAGTCCAGGGGGGAGGAGCGTCATATGTGTGAAGAGTGATGATCGGCTCACAAGTGAAGAAGAAATTGTTCGTAACGCTCCTCCCCCCTGGACTATTTACATTTTTCCGGATATTCCCACGGGACTTCAGCGCGAGACTACTGCTTGCCGTCTAAAACACTATCTCGGTGAACTCATCTCGTTGTCATGTAAGGGCCCTGTTCATGTTGGACAGACATTTTAATTGCATTTTATGTCTGTTAAGAGGCACAAAGACACTCTTTATGTATATGCCCCCATAGCTGCCGTGTTAGCTGAGTGGGAGCTCTGGGCATTAACTGTAACAGCTCCGTGTTGCAAGCACCAATCCGGTTCGTTTTTTTTTTCTATAGACAGTACTCACAAAGGTATAACGATCAAGATTAACTTAAAAATTCACCAGAGTTCTCCTTTAAGGCTTGCACGAGTACTTGTTTTTACTGTTTGCCTTAAGTAAATGACCCGTGTAATGCCGCATCTGCGGTTTGACGATGTGGGTGAGAAATGAAAGCTTTCAAATGTACATTGACAGATTCATGCTGCTTTCACAAGCTCACTTTGTTTCTGTCAGTCTCTGGCCAGACAATTTTTTGTTCCTTGTTCCCAGAGCAGAAAGTTTACTTTCCTTAAATACAATTTTAAAATGAGATTTTTTTTAATTCATTTGTAAAAAGAAAACTTGATATCTTGATGGTGTATGTGAAGATTGGGATATGATTTAGCAGAAAAAGACATGTGTCTTGTCATATTTTGAATCCCTGTTTTATAAAAGTGACCTTGAGTTGCACTCCTCTCGTCAGTTATAGGCGAGTGCGTAAGGAATTTTAATGGAGGGCAGCGAGCCTGGGAACTGCTCTTTTAGTCGTCCCTGCATCCGAGACTTGATGGAGCACTGTACTCACCTGCTAGTTTCGTCATAACCCTTCATTCACAACTTTCCTGCAAAATTATACTTTCAAAGAGGCTCCTAGCGAATGTTATGGGTCTATATTTAATGTGAGTCATAACTCTTAAAAGCTCTCATCACTTTTGAGTTGTGGCAGCTTGAATCACTCACTGTGTGGAAGAGCCAGCGCTTTCTCTCACTGTCACACGGTGCAGATTGGAGGCTGTCGGGAGACGTATGCGGCTTCTACAGCCTCATTCATCAAGCGGCAACTTCAGCTTTAAGACTTCAGAGAGGAGGGAGGGAAGGAAGATAGTCACAAGGAATCTGCACGGGAGCAGAAAGGGTGGAAAGAACAAAAGAAACAAGGAAGGTATTGAAGCTAATGCAGGAGTTTCCTTTTAGCTTGATGACTAGACTTTACTTTAGTAAGTGCTTGTGGCACTTGACCTGAAAGTAAGAAGATTTTCTAAACATCCTGACTGGCCCAACGCAGCAACATTGGTTGGTAAATGGACTGCATTAATATAGCGCTTTCAACCGACACATGGCCATCCAAAGCTCTTTACATATTGCCTTCCATTCACCCATTCATACACCTACGGCAGTGTCAGCCATGCAAGGCGCCATCCAGCCCGTCGGGAGCAGCTGGGGTTAGATGTCTTGCTCATGGACACCTATACACTTGGTCAGGTGGAACCGGGGATTGAACCACCAACTTTCTGGTTTGTAGACAACCTACATGAACCATTGAGCCACTGCCGCACTACGCCCTGATTCTTCCAATATTGTGAGTTTGGGGACAGGTCTATCTGTTTGAGCAACAGATGACAGCCGCCGGAGAGTTTAGAAAAAGTGGCATTTGAAATTAACAGTGTTGGGGAAAGTTACTTTTAAAAGTAATATTCTATAACTAATAATTAATTGCATTACTTTTTATGGAAAGTAATACTTCTCCTTACTTTTGTGTTACTTCTTTTGTTTAATAAAAAAAAAAAAAAAACTGTTCTATTTTTGGCAAATGTAATGGCTCTTTCACACCAAAAGTGAAATGAGCCTCAGGCTAAATGAAATGCAAATGCACGCCTGTACAGTAGAGGGAGTAGCTCAAACAAACCATACACAAATGTGATTGACGGGGTGTATATTTACACCAAGTGCAAATAGCATGCCTTGTTGGCAAGTGCTATTCACACTAGTGCTGCCACTCTTCAGTGGCGTAGTCAGTAAAGCATAAGGATTTAAGATCTAGGTTTTGACGCAATCGACCAGGGTTCGAATCCGCCTTTTGCAGAGCTCTCTCTTCTCTCTTTTCCTATCACATATCACATCGGAAAGGCATTTATGTTCAAAGAAAATGTTCTAAAAATGGAAATAAAGTGCCTAACGAAATGTTTAATAATAATTAAAGCATTTATTGGGTAGGGTTAAGGATAGGTCTAAGGAGGGCCTTTAATTTCCCATCCATTTAATAATTTTAATAAATATAATAATTTACACTGTTATTATTGCATCCTGTTAATGTACAACAATACTGAGGGGCAAATAGTATCTGTAAAAATAAATTATAAATAGCTTCTAATTACTATTTACACATATTGCAAAGAACTACTTTAATGTAAATAGAATATATCACTATTTTCACTTAGTATGCTATTTCACTTAGTAAATAGCATCTACAGCTATTTGCACTTAGTGTAAATATAATCTATCGCTAAGAAAAATATGCTATTTGCACTAATGTAAATAGCCGCTGCCAAAAATTAATCATGATTAATCGCATCCAAAATAAACGTTTTTGTTTACATAATATATGTGTGTACTGTGTATAATGTCTTATGTCTTATGTATATATAAATACACACACATTCATGAATCTATTTAAGAAATATTTGCATGTATATAAAATAAAATAAAACATCTAAATATATATATATTTCACACTTAAATATATACTTGCATGTGTGTGTATTTATATATACATAATAATTATACACAGTACACACACATATATTATGTAAACATTCACTTTTATTCTGGATGAGATTAATCATGATTCATTTTTCCCCAGCACTAATTGCTTGCTAGTACTGAGTTGGATCATGGAAAGTCAGCAGCAAAGACATTGGTTAATAACGTGAGGTTAAATACATATACATTTATGATTATAAATATAAGTATATACGTGATATAATAACATATTTAATTATTGCAGGTTTGTATAATATTCTGAGTTTGTATTTCACAATTTTTATTCATTTTGCGGAATACTGAATCTGTCTTTGTGCAAGTGTGATGAGTAAATGCCTGCTCACATTTAGTCTAGAAATACAATAATCATCATGTTTACACATCGCTCACAACTGTGCACTTACTCCTGATTTCTCTCAACATGGGGACATGAGAGCTGTCAGTTAATTAATGGGAAAACTTGTGCTACTTATTTGAGTAACTCAGATATTTTGTTCTCAATTTAAAAGTAATGCCTTACTTTACTATTTACTTGAAAAAAGTAATCTGATTACATAATTCAAGTTACTTTTATGGCGTTACCCCCAACACTACAAATTGCACACTTTAGCTTTATGTATGTCTTCCAACCCAAATAGACACTCGAAACTTTGTTTGGTTCTCCTAAAGGTGCTGTATGTTTCATTTAGTTTATTTTAAGGTTTATTTTTATATAAATACCATGTAATTTCTTAGAAACCTGGCAGATATCACTGGGGAGTGGGCTTTTTTGCCAATCTGAAATATCATCTCCCCACTAATCATTTTGAATGTTTAGTTTGCTCACTTTGGGATTTCTGACATGACTTGATCATGTGGTTTACAAGGTTGGGATGGTCTAATTCAGTGGCCTTCAAATGAATATCCTGGTTAAAAATTGACCAGTTCGATTACCCTCAAGGCTCTATTACCAGAAAATAACTTTGACTTGTCCCTCAGTTTGTAAAAAAAGACATGAAATATGAAGCTTGAGTGTTTGTGAACGATTCTACATTATATATATATATATATATATATATATATATATATATATATATATATATATATATATATATATATACTTTTGAAACGTTTATGTTGTTTACGTTTTTGAGTTGCTTTTCTAGTAGACTTTCTGCTTTTCAATCAGTTATGTCACTTCAGTCCAGTGCCCTTTCTCTGGTATCTCTTGCAGAGTGAAAGTCAATGTTTTCTTTTAAACAACTTTGCCAAAACAGTGTTCTTATGCCAGTCAAGCCCATGCAGAAGTGTGATTCATACTGCTGCCAACTTGCCAGTCAGATTTCCATTGTATTTAAAACAGAGGGACGAGTCAACATTATATTCTGTCAACAGTGTGCCTTGCATACTGTCCATAAAGCTTTTTGTATTTAACCTGGAATATTCCTTTAATAAATCCCATTGCAAATCACATGCAGTGTCTGAGGTTTTAACATACTACACCATAATTCATTCTGCAATTGTGTGAGAAATTACAATACCCCTCAGTAATGCAACAAACGTGTACATAATAATAATATTGTTGACAATCTACCGAACAGTATGACACTTGTTCAAATAGCGTTTACATGCAAGAAATGGCCAATTTTACCGCAGGAGCACAATTTGTGTCAAAGGAAGAGAGATTGAAGCTAATTCTGAAAATTCATGTGGCGCTATTTGGGAGTTTACAGGCTGAATCTTTAATCAAGAAAATGCTTTCTTAAGCTAATTTGCATCCATTAGGATGCAGAAATACATGTCAGATTCCAATCGATTTGAAGTATCCTTCCTAAAAAGGCCTAACCTATAGCAGGAGAGGTAATGAACTCCATGGATAATTTGCATAATCTGCTCTTGGCAATTTCAAATAGCCGTGTTGTCGGGAGAGCACCAAGGATGTCTAGATATGCGGCCTGGCTCACCAGATTTTGAAAGAACCATTATACTTTCACTTTAAAATAAAAATGTAGCTATATTTTGCTTCATGCTTCGCCTTAGTATTAATGATGACCAGGGAATGCCATCATTGAGCATATTCCCAAACTGAGCTCACGGTTGTAATAATATAATGAAGGCCTCCAGTGGAGATTTTGGTATTCATCCTTCAAAAAGAGCGCAGTGTTCATTGTAGGGCAACAGTTGTAAATGTCCTGACCTTTAAGTAAATAGTGCATCTAATAGCTGAGTCAAAAGCAAATAACATAGTTGATGAATAGAACATTACCTCAGACCTCCACTCAGCCGTGTAGCTCATCTCAGAAAAGGAGCCATAACGCCAATCTGCCGTCTCGAGCTTTGCTGAAATCCTATTTAACCCTCGACTCAGGACCATCTGCACTTTTTTACACTGTGTTCAAGCAAAACATCAACAACACACACAGAGACTAACAACCGAGAGTTTCCCCACTGGACCGGAGGTTGTCAATACTCAGACTGGCCCTACGCTGCCGCGGCAGCCTGTTCATTAACTGATCCCTGCCAACCCCACTAGGGAATATGCTAACATCTCGGATAGGACATTCTGACATTCCGAAGCTGGTCTGGATCTTTTTCTATAATGGCTTCATCTGCAACTCTAAACCTGCATGTTCTCTGTGCCATGACCAAGTTAGATGGGGAAAATATTGATAGCTTACCTCTTGAAACATAAGGAGATGGGTCCGTCGAGCACTCGTCTTTTTTCTTACTGCTGTAATCCTCACACCCCACAAAAGCTCTAACAACTGTAGCCTCGTTTACCAACTGGCGCCTTTCTTTATTGATCCAAAAGATAAATAATTATGTATTGGCTTAGTTCGGACTGAATGCTGATTCTGTAAGGCAATGCAGGCTTTCTAAGTATAAACTATATGTATACAAAAAAACTTATTTTAAAATGTATTTATATATCTATCATACTGTATATATAGTATATATAACAAGAATAATTTTAACATTTTAAAAACTACTTCCAAAGCATTGAGTCTTTCATTCTTTATAGACCTTTTTACATGCATGTCAGACATTTTATACTTTAGATGCTTATATCTCAAAATATCTAAAAAATCTTATGTGTCTTTGCATCTCTGCACTGCTGCTCTGACCAGAACCAACACTTCAAATGCACTTCAAATGCACTATTAACTAGGGATTAATAGTTCTAATAAAGAACATGAAATGTAGTGGCAACATGACCAACTATCATGACCAACTATGGCTTCACTTCACTTCACTTCACTTCACTTTTTTTTTTTTTTTGACAGTTATGGTGGAACAAACTTTTTTTGTCACTGGAGTAAGTGAAGGTGTGACAACTAATCCCTGTCTCCTTTTGTTATGTTTTAGTTCTGTTTCATTTTCGTATTCATTCTGTTTCCTGTTCTGTTTTGCTGGAGTTCTGTTAGTTTCCATAGTTATTCATTATTTCCCACACCTGTTCTTAATTCTGTTTATTACTCTGTCTGTGTATTGAAACCCTAATGGTGCGTTCACACCGGATGCGATTCGCACAAGTGATTTACATGTTAAGTCAATGCAGAGACGCGAAATGGCATTCTGCGGCGCGATTCGCGCGAAAGAGGCGGCGCGAATGACGCAAATTGATATTTCGCGCAGCGTTAACCAATCACAAGCTTGCTCTAGTAGTGACGCATTTACAAGCGGAGGCAGAAATCAAAACAACAATGGACAAGATAATCGTGGCCATATGTGGATACCCGGAGCTGTATGATACATCATCCTATCACTACAGGAACAGGAATAAAAAGGATCTTGCTTGGAAGAAAGTGAGTGAGGAGTTCGGACAGTCTGGTAAGTTGTAAAAAAAAAGTCCTTTACTCAGCAGAAAAAAAGAGCCAGAGCCAGCAGCAAATGTGAGAAGGACTAGCCGAGGAAAGGCGGGTCTCGCCAGGTAAACGAGCGGGGAATGTCACTGATCGCCTGGATCTCACAACTCCGAAAACGCCAGATAAAATGCTCAAATAGGCACTCTTTTTATAAATTAACCACAGATTTGAGCTTTAAACAACTATATTATCGCCTGAAAAAGTCTTTAAACTACATTTTGTCACACATTAATAGTAGTATTTTTTACAAAAAAGACGTCAAGTGACCGAGACGAGCTGGCTCATATAGACTCATATAGAAGCTCCTCCCATGATGCGAATTCGCATCTGTTGTGTAGTTGTCACACGTAAATTTCACGTGCAATTCGCGCCAATCGCGTCCGGTGTGAACGCCACATTAGTTTCCACTGTTCATTGTTCCGTGTTGTTTCAGTTTATATGGTTGTTTATACTATTTCTTATTGTGATTATCCTGCGTGTTTCCCTATGGATTTATTAAAGACTGTTTGTTATATTCGCCTGCGTTGTGCACTTTCTACAGCCACCATTAGAATATTGTAACACATTACAAGCATAAAGTTCATGCTTTCTCGTCTGTCAACAACTTGTAAGTTTGTGTATGAAACAATAGTATTTTGTGGATTTTTGTTGTTGACCTGCACAACTATTTTAAATCCCACTTTAAAGTAAAAACCCAGCAAATCTACTTTTTGTGTTTGATAAATGTACCTCTTTTAACACCTAGGTGTCAAAGCAACACACAAGACAAATGAGATTTGGCAGATAAATCCTTTCCTTTTCTTTGTCACTGTTTAGAAATAAATGTCCCCTTTCTGTTGTTTGCTGGAGTGGGAGGATATATATTCCCACCACAGTGAATTGATCAAAGAAAGAACTAGTTTTAGATGTCAGAAAATGGTGGAGATAAAATTGTGCACAGCAGAGGAATGTCTTATAGAATCAGTGAAAATGAAATACAGAAGGAACCAGACAGAACATGATGAGAGCTGTAAAATTGTACAGCAGAAACAAATCGATACTTGGGGCACATGAATCAAATCCGGCCCCATCAATCGGAATCCTCTGGGATTGTTGAACGCTCCCTAACTCTGCCCTCCCATTAGTTCCCAATCCTTCTAATATCCCTCTCAAATCCAACACATCCCACTGCAAAGCTTCAAACACCCTGCACTGCCATGTTTCTCCAGACAGGGCCTCAGAATTGTTTCAGGAACCACCATCATTGTTCAACAGAGTTCAGCTGAACAAACAATCTTGGCTTTCCCAAAGACAATACAGGAAACATCTTTGACGCCCACTCAGCCTCAGCGTACTCAATCGTATGTAATGCAATTTATAAAGGGCCTTATCAGACTGGGAACCTTTTGAATTTGTCCCTTTCTGGCATTGCTAACATGTAATTTGTTGGCGCAAAAGTGTCATTTCTCCACACAGTTCTTATAGTGCTGTGTGCAAATGAATGTCTAACTATTAGTGAGAATCATTTCAGAATATGAGGAGCTTGAACTTTGGGTCTTACTTCATATGAAGTGTCGTTATTCACTGCAAGCCCTCATTTATCACACAATTGCCTCTTGCAGAACTTCATCTCTTATGCTTGATGTTAGCCAGTGTTATGTATACCACAGAGACATGACTATCCTATATAATCACCATTTTCAGAACTACCTTAATTATACGTGGCATTGATTCAACAAGGTGAAAAAAAAAAAAATTAGAAAAAAAAAATTCCTGTGAAGCACAGCTAAAAATATTTGCCCTTTTCATGACTCGACAACACTGGATTTCACAGTCTCACTCTTGTTCTCATGTTTTTCCTGTTTTAATTTTAATGAATTGTGAACCAAATGAGCAAAAAATTTGAAACAAGAAGTTTACTAAAGAAATATATATAAATATTGAGGCTATTCATTGGAAAACAGCGTATTGAAACCATGGAACGTAACGCAAACAAATTGGGTCAGAGATTACAGATTCTACTCGTAAAAAGTCTCAGCATCCATCAAAAAATAGGCATATTAAAATTTGGATAAATCAACTCATCTGTTGACTCGTCAACTTCCATTGTCAATTCTGCTTGTTCTTGTTGTGTGTCCTCAATCTGGCAACCCATGTGAGTGACAACTCACAATATTGAATTTGGACTGCAGTACCCATTTTCATATTTCAACCATTATCTGTCCATATTACATACTACATCTTTAAAGGAGACCTATTATGCCCCTTTTTACAAGATGTAAAATAAGTCTGATGTCCCTAGAGTGTGTAGGTGATGTTTTAGCTCAAAATACCCCACAGACCATTTTTATAGCATGTTAAAATTGCCGTCTAGGGGGAGTGAGCAAAAATGTTTCAGTTTTTGTGTGTCACTTTAAATTCAAATTAGCTGGTATTCCCAGCCCCATTTCCAGAAGAGCGCTGAGTTTCAAGAGCTCATGCACCAGTGCAACAACAAAACAGGACAATCTCACGCACTAAAAATTTCAGAAACTGTAGCGGTGTTCAGCCTTATGTCTTCAAACCGGAGTCAAAACCAATGATGGAGAGACTCAGGAAGAAGTGACAACATGTAGAATGCAACAGAATGTTTCTGAATGATTATTAGATTAATTTATGTAGTTGATGTGGAGTTAACTATCTTCAAGTCATCGATTAGCATGTTCCATCATGGAAATCTATACATTTCTGTACAGAAAATGAGTGGATAGATTTGTACCATTATAGACTAGTTGTTGTCACAGACTGCGGACACACATAGGTGTTCAAACACCTTATAAAAGTGAATTTTGCATAATAGGTCCCCTTTAATATCTTAAAGAGATTGTTCACCCAAAAATGAAAATTAGCCCATGATTTACTCACCCTCAAGTCATCCTAGGTGTATATGACATTATTCTTTCAGACGAATAAAATCTGAGTTATATTAAAAAAAGTCCAGGCTAATCCAAGCATTATAATAGAAGTAATAGTTGCTCCGTTTTTGAAGCCCATAAAAAATGCATCTGTCGGTTAATAAAGGCCTTCTGAAGCGAACTGATGCGTTTGTGTAAGAAAAATATCCATATTTAAAACTTTATAAAGTAAAGTTTCGGCCGACCGCCTTCCGTATTAAATTTTTAGAAAAAGTGTTGAAAGTGCCTCTGCCGATCGAAAGAGAAACACGACCAGGTACGCTCATATGATATGTATACGTAGATGCCCCATTCGACCTCTCCAGGCACGTTGACGCGCCGCCATTTTAGAACGGTCAACACACGTCAACACTTCAGATGCTGTCAATAATCACTCGCATAAAAAACAACAGCTTCTGTAAAGCCCAGCGTGATTTAAATTCCCGAAGAAATTGAATCACCTTTCACAGGTGACAATGTGTTGGTTTGTGTTTTCATATTTTAAATAAATGTATAATAATTTATCAATTTGACTCATAATTTATATGTTTCCCTGTTCTTAAAAATGGTTTAAATTCAGGTATGTGATGTTGATAATTTTATGACGTTTTTTAGGATGATTTTTGAGAATTTAAGCTTTCAGATAATACCTATGATGATTACATATTTATATATATTTACATACATACACACACACACATGTGTGTATATATATATATATATATATATATATATATATATATATACACACACTTCATTAAAATTATTTTTTTAAATAATCTAAAATCACTTGCCTCGTGCAGTCATTGCGTCATGCGATCGACGTTGTGCCTTCCCGCGCCTTCTCATTTGAAAAAAACAACAACGGTCGCCATCGGCAAGCCAGCTGCAGCCACTTCAGAACGTCCTACTACACTCGAAACTGGTAAGTTTAAGATATGCATATTTAATTTGATCTTAAATCATTGTTAATGTTGTTTTTAATATACTGGTAATGGTATTTTTTTTTCTGTAAGACTTCGAATTTTAACCAATTTAGCGAAGCACTTCTCATATGTTGCCGGTACTCTCAGCGGCCACACCGAGACATAGAGGCAGACTATTAATCAATACATTGCGCGTTCTGAGCTTTTTATAAACTGTACGAACTGAATGGATTAATGGTTTGCGCAAAATGACTGTGACTGAAGCCCAATAGTTTAATTGTGTGTGAGTGGCATGTGAATGACCGTGGGCGCGTTCACCAGCACGTTCATGAATATGACTCGAGAACAACGGATTGTCTCAGAGAGCGATTCGTTCATTTTGTGTTGACTGTGCATGCGTAACATCCCATATGCTCTGTACAGGAAACAGAAATGATTAGTTCACCAGTCTCGAGCCATTCGTTCATCAAGTCCCAGCCCATAAGCAAGGTTATGCAGTCACCGGAAACAGAAAAGATTAGTTCATCTCTCGAGTCGTTCGTTCAAGTCCCCATAGGCTGAATGCAGAAACAGCTCATCTCTCGAGTCTCGTTCTTTTGTCACGTGACGTGACAGCTGTGTTGGATACAGAAATGAGTTAATTCCTTTACAGTTTATGGTTAATTCACCATTCCTTACAAACAAGTGAGTATTTTATGTTTGTTTAGTTCAGATTTTTAGCTAGTTTAATTGATTTTCCTATGAACACAACTTGTATCAAATATTTGTGTTTACATTAATGCCCCAAAATTGTCTGCTGGTAATCGCGTTACTTTTATCATGGTTGACCCTCAGATTTGAAATGGCTGTGCTATTAAAATATTTATATAATACACATTGGGCGGTACTGGTTCCATGATTACATGCCAGCATGGATCATTTAAAAGCTGACATCGATGTCTGCAGTACAAAATTTGACTCAATGTATATATGTTGGAAAATAATTTTCCTGTAGCAACGATATAAATATGATTCACCACATAATTACTTATAATTACACTATTTCTTAACTGAATAGTGTCACCTTTAACTTGTTCTAATTCGTTTTAGTAGTAGATATCCCTTTAAGTGTCAGTTTAGTCATTTGGACAGAAATATTAAGTACTGGCATGGCTTTATCATAATCATGTATGCTTTTTAAGAGAGTGTTCTTGTTAATGTTTCGATAGTATTTTAAACTAATTGCCTTTTCTGTCTTTTCTTTCATTACTGTTCTTTAGATATGAAGCTGATGGGTCTGCCCAATCCCAGGAGTGATGGACTGAAGAATTTTCAATGCTCATGTCCTGTGTGATTTAACTTTTTTTTATTTCTTGTTTTTTCTTATGATCAATAAAAAGGTGATTTGCAAATTCTGAGTTGAAAGTCATTTTTTTTCACAGTAGAATTTTTTTTCATGTAATTTAAATTATTAAAGGTCCCGTTTTTCCTGATTTTTGAAACTTTGATTGTGTTTACAGTGTGCAATATAAGATGTGTTCATGTTTCGCGTGTAAAAAAACACAGTATTTTTAACACAATTTACTTATCTGTATACCGCTGTTTTCACTGTCCTAAAAACGGCTGATGACTTCCTTTATTCTATGAAGTCCCTCCTTCAGAAAACGTAACGAGTTCTGATTGTGCCAGCGGTTCCTGTGTTGTGATCATAGGTTGTGATTCGACAGCAGCTTAGCGCACGTTGCCCGGTAAGGTCACGCCTCTTACCAGAGATGCATGCGCTCAGTGTTCGAGTGACGTTATTAAAGAAGGAAGTAGAGGGATGTAGTCCTAATCGGCCGTTCGCTGTAGGCTTTGAAAGGGGACTTCTGTTAAAGGTCCCGTTCTTCGTGTTTTTTTGAAGCTTTGATTGTGTTTACAGTGTGCAATATAACATGTGTTCATGTTTCGCATGTAAAAAAACACTGTATTTTTCACACAATATACTTATCTGTACACCGCTGTTTTCACTGTCATAAAACCGGCTGATGAGTTCCTTGTTCTATGAAGTCCCTCCTTCAGAAATACGTAACGAGTTCTGATTGTGCCAGCGGTTCCCGTGTTGTGATTCGACCGCAGCTTAGCTCACGTTGTACGGAAAGGTCACGCCTCTTAACGGGGTGATATATGCGCTCAATGATCTCTACAGCGTCCCTGGGAAAGCCAAACAAAGGTGATTTGACTCCAGGATGAAAATAACAGTGTCTCGACGACATGGCGACAAACACACTCAAACGCACCACTTCCTTTTCTCCACGCGACCGGCCTCTTCTCCACGTGGGACAGCAACAAGACCACACCCCCTTTTTCGCGTTTCTTGTGGGCGGAGGTTAGTCTGTTCTACTGTTCTACTGACGTCATTTATGGAGGAAGTACCAGGATGTAGTCCAAGCTGGCCGTTCGCTGTAGGCTTTGAAAGGGAACTTCTGTTAAATAAAATATCTCGCTTGGCATTGAACTTTGAGCTTTATAATTTTACAGGTATTATTTATGCTCTAACAGCAACATTACACACTAACTAAAGTTTGAACAGCGGGATCACGAAGAACAGGACCTTTAAGGTCAGGTACAGGTTTAGTAAAACATAGATTAACTTAAAGTTGGCAGGGTTTGATAGTTTATTTTGCAAATCAGCAAATTAATTTCACTTTCACAGGAATAAAAAGAAATAAAATATAGGATTAATCTCGTCTCTTTACCAAGGTTATAATCGTTAACGAAAATGAACATACACAGTAAAAAAAACCCGAAAACTAGGTGGGTTGTCCTTAACTGAAATAAAAATAAAAACGAGGCATTACAAAAAAAAAGATAACTAACCAAATCTGTAATGTGTGTTTGGCAAAACTAAATAAAAATAAAATTATAGATTAAATGTCCTTTTCGTCTTTATCAATGTCTTTCATAGAGCAAATAACGTTCAGCTGCATTTCCTTTCCCTGCGTTTCTCACTCACGCTCTCTCTCACATATACGCGGGCACACACACACACACACACACACACACACACACACATATGGCGTTCCGATAGGTTCTTTAATATGACTTTGCAACATGCACTCGTCTCAACGAACGTCTCGTCTGCGTCTGCCGAACGTGACGTCTGCGTCTGCCGAACGTGACGTCTGCGTCTGCCGAACGTGACGTCTGCGTCTGCCTTAAGGGGGTTTCCAGTACATTCTACACAATTAATTCTTTATAATTTTTTCCCTCTGATCTTCAATTGTGTTTTATTAGCAATTAGGTGATTTTACCTTGCTTGTGTAGCTATAGCTTTTTTATTCCAAATACCAAATTTTAATTTACACAAATTATCATATTTAAAAGTTTTGTTTGCCGTTGTTTCTTGTCAACATATCCACAGATACTTATGAAGAACTCATGCTAGAAAAGTTTTTATGTTTTATGTTCATGTTTGTATTCACCACTTGGAGTCTCTTGACCAACACAAAATAATATAGTAAACATTTGGGGTGATTTAGCTAACATAAATAATATTTATAATTTGTAATTTTATAGTTGTAATATTTAGTTTTAGAGTTTCGCCGAAGTTTGATTGACAGTTAACAGAATTATAAAAACAGTTACACCTCCAAATCCCTCCCTATGCCTTATTCCTCAAACTTTGGATAAAAGCTGCAAAATGAATACATGTAAATGTAAAAGAGAAAGACGAGCAGTTCATTATTATTATTTAGCATATAATTTAGCAGAGAATTAACATTTTAGAGCCAGGGATACTCTTTCAATTCTGCCATGGTTTTTATCACACTTAGAAGAGATGATCGATCAGTGCACGTAGCCTACTGCTTGAACTAAGACTATAGGCTATAAAGTCTATTTATTGATTGAGTTTCTTAAAATGTAAAAAAAAAAAAAAAAAAAATTGTAAGCTCTGTTTCATACTAGGCTACTGCTTTGCAAAAGGTCCGTTGTCATTTGTGGACACCAGACTAAACCTTGCAGATGTTTAGTACCTGCAGGAAAAGCAGGGAATCATGTAGGCTACATTGAATTTCTTATTCCTGCTTTTAACATTTATTTCACACTGGTTTTAGTTTTCTTTTTTATAAATCATTACTATACATGAATAAACAATTAAATAAAAATATATGGACACTTTAATTGTTAGGCATTAAAAATATGCAAAATGATTTATTAATCACCTACACATTACCTTTTTAAAAATCTATTTTAAGGTATTTAAGACCTGCACAGGGTGATATCAGTGTTTATGGAAACATCCAAAACCATAAAATGACTGTAAATAGGACTTAACTTTATAATAATACTAATAGAACTTTATAGTTTATACAACTTAATAGATATTATTATTATAAATTTTTTAAAAGTGCATTAGCTTCTCATTGATCCACGAGTTAACATTTACAACTCTGTGTGTAAAAATATGAGTTATTATTATGCATTAGTCTGAACAAACCAACTGACGTGCTGATAATGCAATTTCACTCTTTGACAGTAGATGGTGCTTATGGAACAGGAAATATATTGGTTTCCCCGGTAACCTCTGTAAACAAAATAGCTCTGCGTTAATAAACACTACTTTTTTAAGTGTAATTCGTTGAAACTTTCATAAAACCAATTTTTATGTAGCTCAACACCAAGCACTGAATTCGCACTTTCCTGGCACTGAGCTTGTTAAAAAGCTCCACGTTATGTGCTCATTATGCAGAGCTGCCTGCACCTGATCACAATCCATCCGCTCATGCTGCATTTTCCCCACTTCCTCCCCAATCATTTTTGTAATAGCACCATGCTACTCAAACAAAATGTAGTTCACACTTAATTCAAGAACATCCTTATTTGCCTACCAGAAAGTGCTTTGCTCAAAAAAAATTCTTACAAACAGCATCACACAATGAATTACCTGCAAGGGCCTGCAACTTGCTCAAAATCCTTTAATTTCAAATGTATTTGTCAATAAACATATCTGTGCTATATAACAAGTCCTTGTTCACAAAATAGTAAAAATGTTTAGCCACGTTGTCAATATAACAGTAAACTCAGTATTACCAATACCTGATGTAAACTATAACAATTATTGAAAATGCACAAGACTGGACTTAGTCTATATGGATTATATAAATTTAATATCACAAATGGAAACATTATGAGTGGGCCATGGGAGCCAGGAATGTTTGCATGATAAAAAGTCTTATTATAATACTAGTAAAACCTTCATGACTGCAATTGAACAATAAGCTAAATAAATGAACTGTTCAATAACTAATATGTAAAGCTGAACATTAGGAATAAAAATATGCTGATAACTAAACAATATAGCATAACGAAACACGGCAAATGGTTAATTATGCTGCTATTACGAAAATTAAATAAAGAAATAGGCCTAAAGAAATAATCGACGAACTACAGTAAAATAGCGAGGCATAGGACATAAACTGTTTTGTGTTTATAATAGTTATTGCATGTAGGCTATTATCTCGGATATCAGACATACTATTCTATTATATTCTTTATTTGCCAGTAAATGCAATCCTGATCGAGTTGGCGATCACTGTTGTCCAACTAGTGTTGTAGTAGGCTACATTTAAATTATACATGATAAAAACACAATAACAACCCCAATAATAATAATAATAATTATATATATATATATATATATATATATATATATATATTAGGCCTATAAAGGCTATCAAAAACGTTTCCCCACGTATTATCTTTGTGGGATTAAACAAGAATTCACACACGCATTTACACACTCAAATAAAATCACAGACGCAGACGTCACGGTATAAGCAGACGCAAATGTCACGTTCATTGAGAGGAATGAGTGAAGTGAAAGTAAATTGTGCATTCGCTGACACACTGCACTGAGCCGTGTTGAGTAGCGTGTTATACTACGTGTTAGCGAAAAAATTAAATTATAACTTCACTGCTACACGTGAATGACGCGTAACGTCTGAGTGGACACTTCACTGCCACACGTGATTTGCGTGACGTCTGCGTGACGTCTACGTCACGTCTACGCCTCGTCTGCGTCTTAAATTGAATGGAATAAATAGCAGAAAAAAAAAAAAGTTAAGACGTTGAGTGAGACGTTCGTTGAGACGAGTGCATGTTGCAAAGTCATATTAAAGAACCCATCGGAACGCCATACACACACACCTCCGTGCACACCGCCGCCGTCTTCATGAGAACGAGTGTTCCACGTTGAAAGCAAGCTCGCGAAAGGTTGGTATCTCGTGAACACCTTTACACAATCACACATTAAAAAGTGGTATAAAAATATGTTTTAAATCAGAACGTAATTTTGTCAGTGTGTTAATGTATAGGCTACCCGAGATTGCTACTTTAGAAAGTTTGAGGTAAAATGCACTTGTCGATGTCAAAACACTATATAAGCTGTGATTAAAATATTAAATAATGTTATGTCATTAGGCTCTTGTATAGGGTAAATTTAGTAAAGGGTGTGAAAATTGTACAGCTGTGGTAGCCTATTTGTATAGGTTAGCTCAATTTAGGTTTAGCTGAATATTTGTATTTTAGCTCAAAAATGGGTTGAATACATGCGGTTCTGTGTAATTAAATAGCATTCTGTGGACAACTTATCTTATATAGAGAGGAATTAGATATACCCCCGGTTTCACAGACAACGCTTAAGCTAGTCCTAGACTAAAATGCATGTTTGTGCTGTTTTAACTGAAAGAATCTTGCACTGACAAATCTTAAAATATGTCAGTGGCATTGTTTTGTCTCAAGATGCACACCAGTAATGTTTTTTTCTTGGGCACGTTTATAAAAGTTACTTATATGTCCTAATTGAACTAAGGCCTAATCCTGGTTTAGTCTAAGCCCTGTCTGTGAAACCGGGCCATAGTATGCTATTACTTTATCATACATTTACATGAGCAGACAGATAGCATTTAAGTCATTGCTTATAGTAACTCATCAGGAGCAAAGTCTGGCCTAAGGAAATTCCCCCATGTAGCTTAGATGTGTCTAAAAGCTAACATTACAGTAACTTCTCTTTAACAGAGTAGAAATGGAAGAAGAGGATATGCAGTGTTGCCAACTATTTTCCAAGGAAAGTAGCTAAAGCCAGGGTTGCCAGGTTCTCGCAACAAAACCAGCCCAATGGCCAATCAAAACTAGCCCAATGGCCAATCAAACTAGCCCAATACCAAAAAATCTAAATATAACACTCCAATACACATTTTATACTGTTATGCACTACACACAATTTCTGCAAGAAATAACTTTATATAAGTAATTATAAACAGTCTGTTTTCATAAATAAAATCATCTTACCTTAAGATTGACATCTGATGAACCAAATCCTTCAGTGGATCGTAGTAATCCTTTTTTAGAACTATTTAAATTAACTATTTACAGATGTATAGTCTTTTCTGATGCTACTCTTCTCCTTCCTGCTCCTTGTCATACATGTTTGTATTGAACAAGGCCAGCATCTCTTTTGTTGGTTCAAACTGATGGCAGCAGATTCCATGTCTTTGCATGAAGGCTCGAATGCGAAGGATGTTCTCCAGAAGGGTGTCCTTCATTCTGCTGCGCAGTTTTGTCTTGATCAAATTCATCTCAGAGAATGTGCGTTCAACCGCTGCATTGCTGAATGGCAATGCCAGCAGCGAAAGAGCAAATGACCCAAGTTCATAAAAATCTTGGTCCCCAGCAGCATCCCTGTGATTTTTCACATCAAACCAGAACTTCTCCAATTGGCAGTCTTCTGTGTATTCCCATGCCAATGTGTCTAGGACTCTCCATTGCTGATCAAGCTTTGCAAGATCTCCAGTGTACAGACAAAGAAATGACATAGAGGCCAACTGAGGTTTTTTCTGGCTGTTAAGCACTACGGATGGGCTCAGTGACACAAGAGACTGAAGCTGCTGCATATTAGTTGTCAAACGTTTTTTGATTTGCTTGACAAATTCAAGCAGGTATTCTTTGCATCGATGTTTGATGTTCTCTGCATCGGATATGGGAAGCTTAGAGAGAGGCAGATGGTTGCTTTCTGTGGTCACGTCAAAGTCAATAATCTCGGACCACTGAGTCATGTCTGCCAGGTTGATTTTTGCAACTCTTCTGAGTAGGTTCAGGTAGAACGTGATCAGTTCATTGAAGAGCTTGCATGGGTTTGCATTTTCCAGCTGAAACATTTTATTCACTCGGTTCGCTTCTTGCACGATAGGCTGCAGGAACACTAAATACAGCTTGTTGACTGGATCGGAGTACATCTGATACAGGATCTCCGCGTTGTAGTTCCTGTCCTTATCTTTGGCAAGCTGGAAGTGTAATTTCAATTCATCATATTGATCCAGCACCCTATTGAGACATGCACTGACAGACAGCCACCTAGTTTCTGAAAGCTGGAGGATTTTTAGCGGTGCTTCTCCGACATTGATTGCTGCATATAGTTGCTGGTAGTTTTGCTGACGGATGGTGCTATGTGAAAACCAGGCGTATGTTTGTGACATCTGATATTCAACATTTCTTGGTAAAACACGCATTGCGTATGATGAGCACAGTTGAATTGAGTGACACGCACATTTCACAAACACAAAGTTGGGGTTGTACTGACGAAATTTGGTGACAACTGAATTGTGTTGTCCACACATTGCATTGCATCCGTCAGTTGCGAGCCCGATGCATCGTTTAGGACAAAGCTTGTTCTCTAGTAGAAAGTTTAGCAACGCTTCTGTTAATGACGCCGCATCTCCGCCATCCAGATGAACAATCCCAGCAAAAGATGAAACTATGCGCTGTTGATTTTTACTACAATAGCGGACTACAACAGCTAACTGTTTATGCATGCCCACATCCGTGCTCTCGTCAATAATTAAAGAATACAGTTCCTCTCCAATATCCTTCAGTAGTTCCCATTGGATCTCTGGCCCAATTACTTGCTTAATGAGGGCTGAACATTTTGTGCGGTGCAATTTCACCGACAAGTTCTCCTAAATGATCCACTGTCAAAATGCTTGAATGGCAAGCAATGTGTGCTGCCAGTTTTAGCTCCGTCACTTTAACAGTCTGGTCGATTTTTACTGCAGTCATGCCACTGTCAAACAACGTACGCATTCGAATGCTTGAGAACGGGGCCGCATTTCGAACGTGTTTTTCTGTATTGCTGTGATGCAGAAGATCACTGTGATGCGCTCGAATCTCTGCTTTACAGTACTTACAGAAAGCTTTGGTATCATCCCCAGTCACACGCTGTATCCACTCCTTAATGCCATCTTCACGTTCCCACTCTTTACTGTATTTCTTTCCATATTTTGACCATTTCCCAGATTTAGGAGGCATGGTGTCTCTCAGACTGCCACGTCCGATTAAAAACGTAATGGATGCGGGCGGGCAAATGCAGAATTACAACTCCGGCGGAAGTGAACCGCAAATTTGTGAAATTAATTTCAAATTAAACATAATTTAAAATAAACATTGCAAGATATTCCTCATTAAATGTTAATTTACGGAAAAATCTTCTGTTGATGACATTTTTTTTTTAAATGATTATTTACTAGCAACAATCCTGGAGATCCCGCCAATCTGTTACCATGGAAACCAGCTTAGGCACGACTACCCCTATTAGAGCCCGACCGATATATCGGCGGGCCGATATTATCGGCCGATATTAGGCATTTTCCAAACTATCGGTATCGGCATTTATGATGGCCGATAAATGAATATTTTAAAAAATATTAAAAACGGACGAAACACCGCTCAACCACATTATGAGTGTTGGCGTTTCATAGTTTGTCCACCAGAGGGCCCTCTACAACGTGCCATACAGCAACACCAGCTGATTCATGCTGAGTCATGCTGCCGCCACGAACATTCACAACAACGGAGCTGTTCATGTAAGTTGGCAACGAGACATACATTGCTTGAATAACATTGAAAAGAACACCCCAATCAGTTCTCTTAACTCAAATAAGCATGACAACATTGGTGACTGCCAAGTCCAGTTTTGCTGTTACATGCAAGCCAAGAGTGAAACAGAATTAGCTTACGTTAGGTTGTTACAGTATAACTTAGTTGACTGACTGTCAGTTTAACTCGGCCAAAGTGACTGAATAAGATGTATTTCTTTAATAGCGTGACAGTTTGACAGCATGAGACGTATCATCTGTCTCCTGCCCGTTATTTTGAAAAAGTATACAATATTTTGTAGTCCATTTCTAAATTATGACTTACCATAGACGCTAACCACAAAGCTAGCTAATGCCATGGCTATCAGTGGGAGACCGCTAACATTAATGCGCCTTGGAAATCACAACAAACTTATTCTGCCTAAATAAAGTAATGATTACTGTATTTATAACTAGTATATTTGTAGTACCAGTCCCTGCATTGTAAATCGTAAGTTAGGCTCGTGAAGAGTGAACGAAAGCGCGTTGCTGACTTCGTTCAGACGCCGCATTAACAAATAATGGATTTATTGCATCATCAGTAGTAGATTTTTAGAAGGCAGGCAGCAAATGATGATTGAAAATGGTTTGTTTGATGGATAGAATTAAAAGAGTGCATGTAAAGGGATAAGCAAGTTGACATTGTAACTATAAGGTAGCTCATATTTATACTGTATATAGTTTATATTTTGCTGTTGTTGTTATTTATCAGAAATTAACTGAATATTTTTTTCCAGTCTTGCTCAAAGTTATATTTATGAAGTTTACCACGTCTGTTAATACTGGTAACTTTGATTTTTTGTTCTGTTTTTGTTATTGTGTTTTCGTCCAAACAACTTTGTTTCATATCTTAAGTGTGTATTTTTATAAATTTTATTTATCAGAACTTTAATATAATTTTATGTTCATCTGTTCTGTTGTGACAATAAAACAAACAAGTTTATTTTTAAACTGCATTATCATATTATTTTAGAGAGGCTGAGGGATCATGAATAACTACAAATAACTATGTTATTTTATTTTTTAATTTTTTTAATACATATCGGCTGATATATCGGAATATCGGATTTTTAAATCACCAAATATTTGTATCGGTATCGGCCTTAAAAATCCTTTATCGGTCGGGCTCTAACCCCTATACCTCACAAAGTGTGCTTATAAGTACACTTATGCTGATAAGATATTGCTCATCTCATCATCCTAGCACAATTGTAATTATTGGTAGAATATAAATTGGGTAGAGTAAAATATTTATTTCAACTCAACTATTTCAGCTAAATATAATTGATGCTATATGTTAAACCTTTAACCCGCGGAATAAAAAATCAACCCGCGGCATGTGGTTAAAAGTAGCCCAATTCCGCGGGAAAACCGCGGACTTGGCAACACTGGCTAAAGCCTGCCCAAAAAGTCGCTAAATGTCGCTAGATGACGTCATGCGTCAATCAGCATATCCGTGACGTCACCGCGTCGTCCTTGCGTTCTGCCTGCCTAATGTGCTTTCTCTCTTAATCCGTGCTCATATACTGCATTTTAAAATAATACAATACAGCCAACTGTCCAATAAATATGTTCTCATTTCCTATATCTTTTTTTCATACAGTAGAACAAGTATGATATAATGACAATTTTTTTTTTAACAATCTGAATTGAGAGATGTCTGAAACTGGATGAAATAAAGCTCTGTGATAATGAGTAATATATATATATATATATATATATATATATATATATATATATATATATATATATATATATATATATATATATATATATATATATATATATATATATATATATATATATATATATATATATATATATATATATATATATATATATATATATATATATATATATGATAAGCATGAGAAGAATGGAAATCATAACGGGTCAAACTAAATTCTTTAAATATAAAACAAAGGAAGCAGGTAAGTGATTGGTCCGTGGCAACACTGTGTGCTCATGTGTAGCTCGCTCATTCACGTCTGTCAGCTACTGTGCGTTTTCAACGGCACGCGCTGCTCCTCTCAGCCCCAGCCATTCACTGAACAGGGTAAACGCAGAGAGATGTGTGTCAGCAGGAAGAAAGCAAGACCTCGCGCTCGCAGAACAGTACTGGCGACATTTGTAAAATAAAGTAGCTGACATTTGTCCAAAAAGTCGCTAGATTTGTCGCTAGTCGCTAAGTTGGCAACACTGAGGATATGTCTGTTACATTTTAGCCTACTTGTTAAAGCTACACTGTGTAACTTTTTTAGTTTATTCTTAGCTAAAAACACTTAGTTCTTTCAAAAATATATGTGCTCATTAATGTATATTTACTTCTTTCAAGTAATAAAGTATTCTCTTAAGTTTATAATATGCCATTGAAAATACATACGGGTAAGGGGTTCGAATGGGGGTCGCCATGTTGCCCCTCCATCTTGAAAGTACATTAGCCAAAGAGGGACATACCCGTAAATTCAAGCTTCGTCTTTCGCGTTTTAACACTCTGTAACGAGTAGGAAAATAGTGTGGCCCCTTTAAGAGCGTACGCCCCGGTTGGAGCGCCTGCGTTCTGTGTGTGTGTGTGTGTGCACTGCGCCTCGAGCTCCCATGTGTGCGGATTATTTTCTGTCTTCTGTTGCTAACATTCATTTATTTTTGTTTTGTTGGGTAATGCTGTGGACGGAAGTGGAGTTTGTGCCGGACTCTTGTGGGGGGTTCCGCGGGGAATAATGTGCGGGCTTTTTGATGTCAATCGCCTCCGTGTTTGCATCGACTCCAGTTGCATTGAGTGAGCTATCCGTATTTTTCACCCGGACACACGCGTTACAACTCGATGGCGAATGTGAAGAGGGGGATTGCTGGATCGAACTGGAAGCCATGTTAATCTTGGACTAAATCGGCCACCGTAGGAGTTAAAACGAAATTGGAATTGGGAGGAAAAGAAACTAATATTTACTGGATGGTCATATACTCTTTCACCACTAGATGGGGGAAAATATCACACAGTGTAGCTTTAACATCTTTGTTTCTTCACTGGTTTTTGACATAAGTGTAGCTCTAGAGTGCACAGATTTTGCAAACGCAAGTTACTAATACCCTGGGGGCAAAGCCCCCCCTGTCTTCCAATCCTAGTGACGTCCCTGTGCAGAATTATCTACCATTAATGATAAACGAAATCCTAACTCATCTGCTTAAGTCTATTGATGTATAGATATTAATTTCATACATGCATGTGTATAACTACAGTTGCAGTCAGACGCACAGGCAACATTTGAATATTCACAAAGCGTGTTCACGACCAGCTTTGTCCATTCGAAAATGGCGGACGGTAACGTATAGTTTCCCATAGAAACAGTCGCTAATGGGGCATCTACGTATACATATCTATGGATACGCTTGTCATGCCGTCACGTACGCATCTTGAATTGCGAAATGGCACTTTCAACACTTTTCCACGGAAAGCGGCTGGAAGTTTACTTGATAAAGTTTTAAATATGGATATTTTTCTTACACAAATGGATCGATTCGCTTCAGAAGGCCTTTATAGCACCCCAGAGCCGTGTGGAGCACGCTATTCGACGGACAGATGCATTTTTTTATGGACTTCAAAAACAGAGCAACTATTACTCCTATAATAATGTATTTGTCTGAAAGAAGAATGTCATATACACCTAGGATGACTTGAGGGTGAGTAAATCATGGGCTAATTTAAATTTTTGGGTGAACTATCCCTTTAAGTACTTATTCTTATAACCCTAACCTAACAGTCTACTAATACTCAATTAATATATAATTAATAATTAATGAGAATTACAAAATTACTTATAGTAAGTCGAATGTCTAAAGTGATCTATTTAAATAAAGTGTAACCGAATGGAGGGTAAAGAAAGGACAGGAACAAAACATGTATCATGTAAGTAAGTAACAACTTGAAATGCCTAAAATGAGGGTTGAATTGAAAAAGTACTATCACAGTACACACATACTTGGAGGGAAAATATGGAATTGTGTATATGGAAATGTTATATTTATACAAATTAGGCATTTTAAATGATGTAGGAAATTTAGATTTAGATAGGCATTTAAATGTTAAAAACATTACTTAATTCTGTTTTAGAAACCTTTGAGAAAAGGAAAATACAGCATGCATACAGCACAGGATCATATCTATTGATAAAATGTTGGTCCACTGGGATTATATTATAAAAGTCATGGAGTTTATTCGTTATTAAGAGTTAATTTGAGCCTTGAGAGGTGAACAGCATTTCAGGGATTAAATGAGGACATAAAATCTCAAATCTATACATCTTTTCTTCTTCATCTCTGCTCGGTATAATTAAAAATATTTTTTTTTAATGAAATCATTCATACAGAGTTACAAATAACACAGCTAATTACCAACCTGACATTCTTCAAATATGTACTAGCCAGAACACACAATAAAAATTATATAAATTGAACATGAAATTGGTGACTGAAAGCCTGGGCTCTAATTAATCAAAATTATATAAAATATATATGTTCTGTATTCAGACCTTTCCTTCAGTCATTCATTAGATATTCCTGTTTTTATCTGCCTCAAGCTTCTACCACTTAATCAAAATTCAGTACATCTAGTCTCAAGTTCACAAGCCTGACATATTGGCCTTTATGCAAAACTTGCAAACTTTTAAAGCTCCTGTGTTTCCATGCATACATGATTTTGTTTCTTAGCCTGGTGATTTTCATAAAAAAAAAATCTATATATCTATCTATCCATCTGTCTGATAGACATCCTGTTTTCTACCTCAATTGGGCATTTTAAAAACCATTCTCATTTAATTTCTGAATGCAGCACAACCCTGTCAACCTCTTTATTATGTTTTTTCCAGGTGTGAAGAATCCTCAGAGACAGAAAAGGTGAGAGAACTTGTTCAGATTTGCCATGATTGTGCTTTCCTGATGGTTACAGATATTTTTTGGTTGAGTGAGACGGCTGGTACGAGCCAGCGCCCCTTTTTTTACGTCTGTATTTTTTCTAGTTTATTAGAAGTGCGGTGCTTTGCCAGCTGTAAAAAGATGTGATAAACCTTTTTGAGATGTTCCATGTAGTCATAGTGACATTGTTAATATCAGGGTGTGTGTGTGTGTGTGTGTGTGTGTGTGTGTGTGTGTGTGTGTGTGTGTGTGTGTGTGTGTGAGAGAGAGAAACAGATTTTTCTTGTAAAGAAGCCTCTTCTCATTTGTTGAAATCTGCTGCACCAGAGAAGGCTTGAGTCACTGTAAATTGTAACAGCTGTAAATGCTGAGATGTTTTTGTAGTGCAGACCTTTCGGGAACACTTCACATGAATATTATATCCCATCTGGGGTGTTGTACTCGTCCTTTAAAATATAAAATTTTGGGATAAATATTTCTCTTGAGATCTAGAAAGCTTGCCGTTGCCCATTTCTTTGTGTTTTGATTAGTGTTTTGATTAGCTTGATAGTGATGCTCAGTTGGTTTGAAAGACATACAAAAAATCAGCATAATATAAGTATACATTTCCAGTGAACTTGGAGATGAATTATGCTAGTCAAACATTTTTATTTGATTGATTTGTTTATTTTTTACATTGTACATGCTGCATTTGTATTGTATGGCAACATTATACAGCTAAAGGTCTGAAGTAAATCTTTTAAAAATACATTTCAGGCTGTTACAAACACTCTGCGTTCTGTAAGTTGTCTAGACTTTGGCTGTGTTGGAAATACATAATGGCTAATTACATATGAACACATTAATTTGATTCAATTGGGCATGAAGGACCATTGCAAACATTTAAGAGATCAGTTATGTTGTCTGATTTTATTTATTTATTTTAAATGTTTTCAGTTAATTTCAGCAAAAAATACTTTTAACACACATTCCAAGCAATACATTCATCAGAAATATAACTCTTCACATTTGAAATGACTTTTCAGCTAATTACCAATTTCAAAGTTTTACATTTATTTAAGCATACATAATAAAATATATTGTTAAAATGTGATTATTGTAATAGAAAATATAAGCTACGTTATTGAAAAAGCTTCTTCCACATGTCAGTCATTAATTCCCACAAGTTGAGGTGAAATGGCATCACATGATCTCCTGTGGTGCCGATTACAGATTCCCATTTGAGCCTTGGGCAACCTGAAGGCCATAACACACAATGGGCTATAAAAAAATTATGCAAAAAAATGTATGGGTGAAAACAAAAATCTGAATTATGTGGTAAAACCAAATGAAATAACATGCATCCCCCATGACATATACATTATAGTGTACTAGATACAGATCTACAACATGAATATGAAAACTAATTACTCAAAATTATGTTAAAATATGTGTTGGCCACAAGCATATTTCACAGTGTTCGCCGCGGCTGAAAATGGCATTGTCAGTTGCATAACTAAATGTGTTTCAAGATTACACTATATGATTGACAGGTGGTTGTCTGATGGATATGTTCGGGAACAGAGGAGTGATATATTTTCAGATGTTTTATAAATTTAAGTGTAGCCACCTTTTCCAAATTCACTTGGGAATCCAAGGTGGGATTTCTTTTTCCTCTTCACATGAATCTCTTTTTAGTGCTGCTCTGGTGGCTGCAATAGTGTTTTTTTTTGTTTTTGTTTTTGTCATTGGAGAACCTGTGCTGGATTTCAGCTGGAACTCTAGGCACTGTTTAATGATATTAAAACAAGGGGTTGCACAGACTTTAATGCGCTGCCATGATGCTTTAAGCTTGACGTTGACTAGTCGCTAATCATGGCCTATAGAGGGCGCACTTCCCCACAAGTCCACTTCGACGCTCCTAACAGTTAAAATGACAAATAAATGCATACTCAAAATGGATGCTCAAAACGGATTGGGTGAATGCACGTTTTAAACAGCTTTTTGTACACGTGAGTTAAACACAATTTCACGGCAATTCGAAACTATTTTACTTTTTCTGAATTGCTGGCTAATTCGTACAAATTTGTACGATCTCATTTATACGTTTTTGACAGTCTGTTTAAACCCCAGTGACGGGTTGGTTTAGGGGAATGGGTTGGGGTGGTCCTTCATAATTAGATTGATTTGAAAATTGTGCGTTTTTTGTACAAATCAAATCATACGAATTCATACAATATCGCCACCTTGTAAACGTTTTCCTGAGATTGGGTTGGTTAATCACACTTCTGCACTGCTGCATTGTAATGCACACACATACAGACGGCATGCACATAATTGTTCTGTGATTTAGCAATAAAATAGCTTAGAAACTGAAAAGTTCTAGCATATATTTCTGAGTAACTAAAACCCACAGCTTCACTATTAATAGACACTGCCAGACAGAATTCACACGCAATCGCTCTCTCACTAATGCATTCATATAAATGTAATCTTTACTGTGCTACTATATCTGTATCTGATTTATAAATTAGAACAGGAGCAGAAATCTGTGAGAAATATAACAACCCAAAGACAAACAAACTGATAAAAAATAAGCTGTTGTAGGAGCGCTGTCTCACAAGTCAACCCGCGTTCAAGTCTCAGGCTTATTTCTTCATTGATGCAACAAGTCGACGTCGTCTCGACTTGTCTCGTCGTCACATACAGTAAAAGTCGACTTTAAAGTGCCCCTATTATGGGTTTTCAAATATTCCCTTTCATGCAGTGTGTAATATGTGACCAGTCACGGAAAGTTGGGGACACAAGTCGGTTCTGGGGCATTTTGAGTTATTCACAGATTCTGAAAGTGTAGTCCAACGATGTGTAACACATGGAAATCTGATAATATTTGGAGAAGTTGTGGCCATTTGAAAGTAGGCACTCAAAAAAGCTTAATAGGGAGAAAACGACCTCTAAAATTTGTGCAGTTCTCACCTGCTGGGAGTGACAATAGGGCTCATTTACATATCATTTAGATAAGCCATACCCCCTGTAAAGCTGCATGGTTGCATAGCAACGACAGACCGAGCGGGACGCATTGTGTAGCATTAGGACTTTTTGAACAGGATTCTGTGATAACTGTGATCATTTTGGTCACTATAATCATGAAATTGAAATTTTCATGCCATTTCATCTCTAGTTATGATCAACTATGATAAACTAAAATCAACTATAATTATGTGTTTTTATAGTATAATATGCAAAGTACAATTTTCTATTAGAAAAAAATTAATCTCTGATTCTGTTCTTTTCTCTGACATTTAAGGGTAACATAGGCCTACAAAGACTCTTTTAGGTCTAAAACAGTTTGGATAGTTGTTAATACAGCGTTCCCACAGCTTGGTTAACTTCAAATTCAAGAACCTTTCAAGGACTTTCCAGGTCCAGCTTTTTTTTTGCATTTATTTTTGGCCATATGAAAGAGGTCGGATATTCTATTCACACGGATATTCACGCTTCCCTTGGAGGGCGGGGGCAATAACAAAAGAAACTGCTATCTCAAACACGGAGAGGCTTCTTCGTGATCACTCAGTTTCAGTCAATCTCATGTAAATCTTGAGTACCTATAGAGTAGTACTGCATCCTTCATATCTCCGAAAAGTCTTTAGTTTTGTCATATTTATAAAAGAAAGATACGCTGTACTGAGTCTTTCCGAAAAAAACAGAGCGGCTGGAGGCGTATAATGTGGGCGGAGCTAAACAGCCATGAGCTATTGCGTTGAGATCGTCTGAAAGCTGTGACATTAAACGTGGAAAAGAAAACGTTATCCTAAATAAACCATGCCTATCAATCAGATTCAACCATACATACATGATCCAGAATCTGATCCGGAGACTGAAATTGAACATAAACAGCAGCAGCAACTACTACAGCAGGACGTCTCATGTGGTATGTACTGTAACTGTATATATCTGCTTAGCGGCTTGTCATGCATAAGTTTTACAACATTTGTGTGTTTACTCATGGTTTATGAGGACATAAACCAGGTTTATAAGGACCTAAAGTTAGCAGTAGCAAGCGGAACGGTCCTACTGCACGTCATGTTGTTTACTTGAGGTGCACTTACATGCCGAGAGCTAACAACACAATCACCGCCTTCTTCCAACACACGACGTGAACCTTTATTGTTGGGACTGCTCCATCTCCATCTTCAGCATTAGACGAGCTACAAATCCGGAGTTGAATCGGGCCTTGTTTATAAAACGATCCTCGCCGAAATGCAGGGAACAAACAAAAACACTTGCACACTTCCGTTTCTGCTCCGGAAAAACAAACTCCATCCACTGTCCCATTAATGCTGGGTTCTTAGGGAAGCTGTACAGGGTTGTCTTGCCCTGACAACCAAAAACACTTCTTTGGTAACATTGTTGATTTTGTGAAGTCCTGTGACTGCAGCGCAGCTGAGCGAATCGCATTAATGGGCGTGCATTTGCTCTCTCGCTCTGGTCGCGCGCACGCCCTTCCGGGCGTACAAGGACATTTCGCTCTTGCTGACGTCAGATAGACCCATACTCTAAAAAAACTTTCCAAAACTTGTTAGAAACCGGAAGGAGTATTTTTTGCACAAAAATAATCTTTAAAACTTAAAACTGTGAGATGGTGGTCCAGTGGGTTAAACCATGGAACTGGTATGCAGAAGGTTGCTGGTTCGATCCCAGCGGTCAGCACCAGTGTGTCCTTGAGCAAGGCACTTTACTCCATGTTGCTCCAGGGGGATTGTCCCTGTAATAAGGGCACTGTAAGTCGCTTTTGATAAAAGCGTCTGCCAAATGCATAAATGTAAATGTAAAACTCGAAAAAAGCAAAAACGAAAAACGTGAAACAGCATTTGACCCCCCCCTTTAAATTTGGGCAGGTGGCGGTTGAACCTGGTGGGTCAGTAGCGCCTTGCATATCCCATATACCTTAAAACAATCAGCGGATGGTGGGTGGGTGGGTGCGGCTTTGAAAATTTGTCCAAAATTAGGGATGCAACGATACCACTTTTTTCAGACCAAGTACAAGTACTTACATTTGGGTACTTGCCGATACCGAGTACTGATACGAGTACTTAATAATACCATTACAGTTCTTCTAACAATGTTTTATTTTCATCAGATGTTTTTCACTTTCTGACTGTAACAAAGTAAATGCACAAATTGATGCTGTTGCTGACATTTTAATATTCAACTTGGTTTTTCCTAAACAAATATGGCACTGCTGCCCATTTCACATAAATGTAACCTGTAACATTCTTGTGGATTCCAGTACAACACAACATAGTAGCAGAACAACTGAATTAAATTATTATACGTTCCCCTTCGAGGGAACTCGAACTGCGTCATCGTGACGACACTCTGGGGAACGCCCCTCGCGTTACGCGTCTGAAGAAACAGTAGAATCAGCCCAATCCGATTGGTGTTGCGTGATGACGTCGTATGTGACGGCACACCCGGAAGATACAAAGAGACGTCTGAACGAAACAGAGATAGCTTTTTTGCTCTTCAGCGTGTGCGCTCTGTTGTTCAATCTGAAGGTGTTGTTGCAACGTGTAAGTAGCATTATTTATATTATGGCGAGCGAGCGTTTCAGGCTGTGTGTGCACCCGTGTCCGCGCTACATTACGGGCACGGACACACATCAGCTTTGTGTGCAGTGTCTCGGCGTGCAGCACGCCCAAGCCGCTCTTGAGGGGGCGGCTTGCGGTGATTGTGAACTGCTGCCGCTGAGGGTGCTGCGCTCGCGGCTGGCCGTCTTTGAGGAGACCGGTCAACCTCGTGAGCCCCGCGGTTCTGGGCCTGCGTCTGTTGAGGCAGCGCGGCGCCGTAGATCGTGGGGCTCACAGCGGGATCTGTCAAGAGGATATGGGACTGCTGAGGCATCCTCCCTATCCTCCTCTGAAGATTCTGATATCCTCCCGCCCCGTGTGGAAGCCCGCGATGCGGCTTCTTCCCGCGGGGCGGAGGATCCGGTTCTCAGGCTGTCTGATTCTGAGGAATCAGACAATTTGAGGATCGAGGTGGATGATGTGGGGCTGTCGCCACCCCACGCATCCGCTGTTGAGGAGCTGGTGGAGGTTTTAACCCGCGCTGTGGCCAAACTGAGTTTGGATTGGCCACAATAAATAGTGGACATCCAGCCACCATCTAAGCTGGATGAACGCTTTTTCAGGCGTCGGGTTCAACCTCCACGGCGGGGTCTTCCTTTTTTCCCCGATCTGCATAACGAGTTGTGTAGATCGTGGGAAAAACCCTTCTCAGCCCGTGTAGCTAATCCCCCAGTACTCGATTTTGCTAATGTGCTGGGGACGGCTGAGTTGGGATATGCAGCGTTGCCACAGGTGGAAGAGGCGCTTGCGAGCCACCTCTCACCCGGGGCCGCTGCATCATTGAAGGCTCCGTCGCTGCCCACTAAACCTTGCCGCGACACGTCCAAGTTAGTCGGCAGGGCTTTTGGTGCGGCAGGTCGAGCTGCTGGTTGTCTGCACACCATGGCGGTCCTGCAGGCATACCAGGCCGACCTCCTCAAAGAGCTGGATGAGGGCGAGGGACCATCTCCGGATGACTTCACTGAGCTCAGGAAGGCAACGGATTTGTCTCTCCGCATTACCAAAGAGACGGCTCGCGCTGTGGGCCGCTCTATGGCTGGAATGGTATGCGTTGAGAGGCATCTCTGGCTGACGCTGTCGGGAATCAAGGAGAGCGAGAAACATTTTCTCCTTGATGCTGGCCTCTTCGGCGGGGCAGTGGATACTGTCGTCGAGAGGTTTCAGGAGGCGAGGAAGCAGTCAGCCGCCTTCCAGAAGTTCTTCCCTCGCCGCTCGGGCTCTGCAGTTAGAGCAGGCCTGGGTGGGCAGCCCGGACCCTCACCCAGCTCATCGCACCGCGATGTGCAGAGGCAGAGTGTCGCCTCCCGCGCCCCTCCCGAGGGAGCTTGGCAAAGGAGGCGGCGCTCTCGCAGGAAGCCTTCTCAGCCTAAGAGCGACCTGAGGGACGTCATCCAGGCTAAGAAGGCTCCCAAGCGGTCCTAGCTTCGGCTGGATCGCTGAGAGTCGTCCCCCACAGGGTGGAGCGATCGAGGTCGTTTCCACTCTGGGACTCTCGGGGAATCGTTGCTGTGCTCCCGCCGTCCAAGACGTTTCGGGCCGCATCGGTTCCCTGCGCGCGCGCACTGAACCAGTCGCCTCCATTAGGACTTGCGACAGTTCAGCAGCCGCGTGCGCCTCACGGACCTCTTCCCCGACGACACCCTGCCGGTCAGCCGCTTCAGGGCGTTGGGGTAGAGGCTCGAATAACACCCGAGGCTGGCCTCGAGAGGCTAGTTCCCTTAGTAGATTATCTCGGCGCATGGACATGCCTTCCGGGTATATCTGCGTGGGCCCTGCGTACTGTGGAACGGGGTTACAGACTGCAGTTCGGTTTCCCTCCCCCGAAATTCAACGGGGTGGTTCGAACTGTGGTCGGTCCCGAGCAGGTGCGGGTGATGGAGCAAGAAGTACGCTCTCTGCTGGTCAAGGAGGCTATAGAGAATATTCCTCCACCAGACAGGGAGTCCGGGTTCTACAGCCGGTACTTCATAGTTCCCAAGAAGGATGGGGGGTTGCGTCCAATTCTAGATCTCAGGCACCTGAACCGGTCTCTGAGGAGATACAGGTTCAGGATGCTCACAATTCCAGCCATCGTGACTCAGATCCGGTTCGAGGACTGGTTCGTCACGATAGATCTGAAGGACGCATACTTCCATATCTCCATCCTTCCAGCTCACAGGAAGTTCCTGCGGTTCGCTTTCGGGGGCGAAGCGTACCAGTATCGGGTTCTTCCGTTCGGCCTAGCTCTCTCCCCTCGCACCTTCACGAAGTGTATGGATGCAGCTCTGGCTCCGTTGAGACTCCAGGGCATCCGTATACTCAATTATATCGACGACTGGCTGATTTTGGCTCAGTCGTACGATATGGCGGTTCGACATCGAGATGTCGTTCTAGCCCACATAAGGTGCTTGGGTCTCAGACTCAACACGAAGAAGAGCGTGTTGACGCCCTCCCAGAGGACTACGTTCCTGGGGGTTGTATGGGATTCGACGCTGATGCGGGCACGTTTGTCCCCCGCACGCGTGGAGTCCATACTGGCGATGGTCTCGAGAGTGAAACTGGGCCGCAGCCTCACTGTGAAGCAGTTTCAGAGACTGCTGGGTCTCATGGCAGCAGCAGCCAACGTGATTCCGTTCGGTCTGCTCTACATGAGACCCCTCCAGTGGTGGCTGAGAACCAAGGGGTTTTCCCCCAAGGGGAATCCTTTCCGCATGATCAGGGTAACGCGCAGATGCCTTCGTTCCCTCGTCATGTGGAAGAGACCTTGGTTCCTGTCCCAGGGGCCGGTGTTGGGAGCGTCGTGTTGCCGGAAGTCCGTTTCAACAGACGCTTCCCTCACTGGTTGGGGCGCGGTCATGGAAGGCCGCTTTTCCAGGGGTCTGTGGGGGACCCGGCATTCTTCCTGGCATATCAATTGCCTGGAAATGCTGGCGGTCTACAAGGCTCTGAGGAGCTTTCTCCCGGACCTCCGCGGCCACCATGTCCTGATACGATCCGACAATATGTCGGCAGTATCGTATCTGAACCACCAGGGGGGCCTGAGGTCGCGCCCTCTTTGCAGACTGGCGCATCAGGTCCTTCTGTGGTCCCAGGGGAAGTTGTCATCCCTCAGGGCGATGTACATTCCCGGGGACCAAAATCAGGGAGCAGACATCCTGTCGAGGCAGGGGCTGAGGCCCGGGGAATGACGGCTCCACCCCGAGGTGGTGGAGGCTATGTGCGAGCGGCTGGGCCCGGTGGAAGTGGATCTATTTGCGTCTCGAGAGACGTCCCACTGCCCGCTGTGGTTCTCCCTCACTCATCCGGCCCCTCTGGGGCTGGATGCCATGGCGCAGACGTGGCCGAGGCTGCGTCTGTACGCTTTTCCCCCGATTGCTCTGCTCCCGGGAGTTCTGGAACGTGTCCGCCGGGAGGGCGTCAGCCTTCTCTTAGTAGCACCCCGGTGGCCCACTCGGGTATGGTTCTCCGACATCATCGACCTGCTGGACGGTCCCCCATGGCAGGTCCCTCTGAGGAGGGATCTGCTGTCTCAGGCCGGGGGTACGATTTTCTACCCACGGCCAGAGGTATGGGATCTCTGGGTCTGGCCCCTGAGGGGGCTCAGTTCCTAGCAGAGGGCCTGTCGGCAGGTGTCGTGGAGACCCTACTCAGTTCCAGAGCTCCATCCACCAGGAGGTTGTACAGCCTAAAGTGGAATGTATTTTCCACTTGGTGTAGAGAGCGGCAGATGAACCCAGTTAACTGCCCAGTGGCTTCAGTGCTGGAGTTCCTTCAAGACCGCTTCTCCGCCGGTCTTTCCCCGTCCACACTTAAGGTGTATGTGGCTGCCATTGGGGCTTTCCACGCACCTTTAGGTGATGCGACGTTGGGAAGGCACCATCTGGTTGTACGTTTCCTCCGTGGGGCTCGGAGGATGAGGCCTGCGGCTCATTCCAGGGTCCCAACCTGGGACCTGGCAGTGGTGCTCGAAGGGCTGGCTGAGGCCCCCTTTGAGCCGCTGGAGTCGGCTGAGGCGAGAATACTGACCTTCAAGGTGGCTTTTCTCCTTGCCATCACTTCTCTGAGGAGAGTGGGGGACCTCCAGGCCTTGGCGGTCACGCCGACTTGCCTGGAGTTTGCCCCTGGCATGGTTAACATTACATTTCTACATACATTTTGTTCTCATGTCACAAGTAATATCAAGGTTTACTTTGATCTGTTTTACATGATTCTTTTGTAGTGTGGTTTTCGGTGAAGTGTACTAAAATAAATATCGTCACCTGTGTACATTAGCACACTTCTTCTCTACGCTTTTTCCTGATGGTTTATAGAACAATTACTCCGAGTCGCCCTCTGTCGCTTCAAAGAATAGCACAATGGTCAACTATAAACTAAACGCCTCGTCCGTTTGGGGAGGAGCGCGCACAGTCAGCGGGGGCTCGCGCCATAGACAGTAAAGGCTCGCGCTGCGGAGCCAGGCGAAAGTATAAAACAAGGCTTAAGGCCGCTAGCGCGCCCACTCGCAAAGCAGACAGCCACGCCTCTACTATCGCGGGCGTTTTTTTTTCACTTTTTTTTAAAAATTCGAATATTAATTTTCCCCTTCGAAATTCGTTTTTTAAAAACTATTCGAATATATATTCGAATTTAGAATATTCGTTGACAGCCCTACTCCTCGGTAGCCCTCCTTTCTGGGGCCTCTATGCTAGACATCTGCGAGGCAGCTGGGTGGGCCACTCCTCACACCTTCATTCGTTTTTATAGTCTGCATCTCCCTGAGACGCCTGGCGCGAGAGTGCTCGCCCTCTAGTTGTGCCTGGTTTCAGCTTCACACTGGGGTGGGTATGATTGGTGCGGGATAGTTGGTACTCGTTCCCCAGAGTGTCGTCACGATGACGCAGTTCGAGTTCCCTCGAAGGGGAACGTCTCGGGTTATGACTATAACCCTTGTTCCCCGAGAAGGGGAACGAGACACTGCGTCTCGTGTCCACCCAATCATCAGAGCGCTCGCTTCATCGCAAAGAACGCTATCTCTGTTTCGTTCAGACGTCTCTTTGTATCTTCCGGGTGTGCCGTCACATACGACGTCATCACGCAACACCAATCGGATTGGGCTGATTCTACTGTTTCTTCAGACGCGTAACGCGAGGGGCGTTCCCCAGAGTGTCGTCACGATGACGCAGTGTCTCGTTCCCCTTCTCGGGGAACAAGGGTTATAGTCATAACCCGAGACGTTATCATAGCCATACAGCCCTTTTCGGAAAAGTGAGAGGCTGGTTCTTTTTGATGAAAAGAAGCTTCTCAGCATTATTAGCTATGAGCCGGTTTCTGTTTTCATCTACAATGCGTGTCACTGAGCTAACTTAGGGATGTGCGAGACTAGTCGATTAAACGTTAGTGCTGCTGCAAGACGACTTGGAAAATACTAGTCGTCTACATTTTTTGTGCACATTTAAGGTTTTGCTTTAAATATATATATTTTTTTTACAAAGGCTATGTTTAAATTACTGTCTTGTAAATGTTACATCTTGAAATTAATATATTATTTTGAAAAGTGTAGCCTATATTTGCAGCAAAACAAAATCATTTAATTTTACCTCAGGTTTTGCATGCGTTGGTTTTCTCTGGGGCTCGCGGAGGCTTCAGATAAATCTCCACTCGGGTGAAGGAGGATTTTGAAAGCTTATACAAAACTTTTCCATTTTCTTCCATGTCATGTCAAACTAGTATAACAATTAAGCTTGCTTAGGCTTGTTATAGTAATACCTGGGTTAGGCTAGTCATTGCGCACATCCCTACTAAACAGCCCTTCACTTTAAGCACTCACTACCAAGTGGTATCTGCCTCACGAGCGGTTAAGCTGGGTTTATAAGCTGGGTTTATAATATGGCAAAAATGAAGCCATATTATGGCTGTCGTGCGCTTTGAGAGCGTGAGACCCCTTTGCACTTGGCGCGGCGGTGTGCGGGTGTGCACGGCGAATCATGTAACTTTCCGCACGGCTCCGCATCCGAAGATGCGTTGCCATAAAGTGGTATCGGGTACGGTTGTATCGGGGTAGTTTTACGAGTACGAGTACGAGTACTTCAAAACCGTATCGGACCGACACCCGAGTACTGGTATCGGTATCGGTGCAACCCTATCCAAAATCGTTGGTGTGGATGAGTGACAGACGGATGATGAGTTTTGTGATGCGGTTGCGGACGAAATAATAGCCCATCCACGCATCTCTCATCAGTACACAGTTTATTTGGACCAGAATCACAACCTGTAAGTTTGAATAATTATTGATATACATATTTTCTACCCGGTGTTCAAAATGCATAGTTTTGTGTTTTATATTGTATAAGTTTCCGGTTAACCTGCTAACTCATGTTTTTAGCCGACTGTCTTGTTGTCTGAAATACTGCTGCAAATCAGCTGTGGGCCACTATTACCTAAAACTGTGTTTATTAATGCAGCTTTTCGTTCTTACTACTTCGAGTAAAGATAAAGGATGGAGCTATATTTGTTTTACAAACTTTAATGCTACATCAGTCATTCACGTTAGTGCTTGGCTAACATATGCTCCGTCATTGATACAGTTAATTTAGTTCCCGCATGTGCACCTCAATAAATTAGAAATATACACATAGTCATAGTCTTGTTAATGGTGAGGAATTACAGTTGCAACATTTCATAATGTACCTCAAAAAGAGTAGAGTATCACTGAGAAACGTCCTGCTCAAGTCGTCCTTGCAATGGTGGTTCGGGTCGTGTTTCATGTTTCAATGTTTCATCATCAGACGTGCTCGGATTGAAATGGTAAAATCGACATCATCGTTACTGTCTTTACTGTGTGTACAATCGCTGAGGTTTAGGAAGCCTCCGCACGGAGATGAAGTTGTTATGGTAATGGAAGAGTTGTTTCCGACGTGCGCTGTATCAAAAGTTGACCAATCACAACAGACTGGGCCATCTGACAAATCAGAGCAGAGTAGCTCACCGAAAGGAGGGATTTAGAGAGACTGATCCATCGAGTCGTTTGAGAATCATTGAACAATGTGGTGATGTGCAATTTATACTATGAGAAAATTAAAGTGTTTTTGACATTTGATGCATGTAAACCTGTTGTAGGAGACCTCCAAAACAAAATCATAAGCCTTTAAAATAGCACAATAGGGGCACTTTAAAAAATCTAGAGTCGTTCAACCCCTAATTAAAACCCCCTTTGGAGATTTGACCACATGTGCACACCATTAAATACTGGCGTAAATAGCTTCTTAAACAGCTTATGATCAACGATAGTCCAAAACTAATGGGACCATGTTGCATTTGTATTGTAGACACTAATCCGTCCTCTGCATCCTGAACAGCATGAACTGACAGGTGTAGGCGGTCTACACCTGTCAGTCGACTTTGTGCTAAAACAAACGTTTTAAAATGTGCCAGTTATCACCCGAGACAGATGCTAATACCAGATGCAGGGGCGTTTCTAGTCTTTCATCAGTAGAGGGGCACATGCTCCTCATCAAGTAAATAATTTTACCTTTATTTGGTCTCAATTCCCTGGGAGATGTTTGCTTCAATATCAGCACCAGGCTGGTGAATTTGGGAGCAACACTCATGCATTTCTTGAGTGCTTTTCATTTAATATTGTGTAAATATGGGCAACAGATGATCTGAAGTTCAGTTGGCATAACTGTAACTAAAAGAGGTCATTATTTTCTTTTTAAAGAAATTAATACTTTATCATCAAAGACATATCAAATTGAGCAAAAGTGACAGTAAAGACATGTAATGCTTTTGAACTTTATTAATCAAAGAGCCCTGATCAGCACAAAGAGCATCAAATTAGCATATTCAAATGATTTTTGAAGGATCATGTAACACTGAACATAGAAAATTGGCTTAAACTGTAATAATTCCATTAGTCAAGGTTAGTTAATGCATTAACGAATATTAACTAACAATGAGCAATTCATTTATTACAGTATTTATTCATCTTTAACATTAATTGATAAAAAATACAACTGTTCATTGTTAGTTCATGTTCATTAACTAATGTTAACAGATACAACTTTTGATTTTAATCATCAAGTATTAGTAAATGTTGTGATTAACATTTAACTGGGATTTATAAATCCTTTAGAAATAATTCATTGTTAGTTCATGTTAACTAATGTAGCTAATTAATGTTTACAAATTAAACCGTATTGTAAAGTATTACCAATATTTCACAGTATTACAGTTTTTACTGTATTTTGGATCAAATAAATGCAGCCTTGGTGAGCATAAGAGACTTCTTCCAAAAACATAAACAAATATAAACATAACAGAACCAGCCTGGTTCTCTCTCGTCTTGTGCTGTCGTCACACGTTTTATCCTTCCGGAGCTTCTCTGTGAGACTCGAGACTGATGTGACACTCATTAGCCCTCACGTCACCAGCCTTGCTCTGCTCCCACAGCTCTCGGCCCCGCCCTGCTTGCCACATACCCCCATCGACCCTCGCAGGCCGGAGACCCTCGAGACTGCACTGTAAAACCACCACCAACCGATCCGCAGCACCTGTGGGTAAGGACAGATGAGATGAGAGAAAAGGAGATGGAAGGATGAGGAGCTATCCTCCACCAGCTGGGTGAAAAACTCTACGATGCCTGGTGGACAGCGAGTACCCCGTTCCCTGCTCCTCACCATCATGGCAGACGGCAGCAGGCTCCGGCCTCAGGCCAGCGCCGCCTACTCCTCCACTTCCTCTCGGATGGCAGCCGCCCCTCCACAACCTCAGTTCGTCCGTCCCCCCGGCAAGTTACTCCAGCCCACCGCTTCAAGCATCCATGGCGGCAGATGCCGCTCAGCTTAATGGCAACGTGGATTTCACATAGTGGCAAGGGCTCTTTGACAGCAAATTCCTCCTTCCTCCTGGGTTTCGGCACCAATGTAGCAAGAACGTGAACCGGAGAACATGATTACTCTGTGTAAAAACATTTATGTTGACTCTGTGTGGTAATAAATAATCTGTGTAAATACACAGTATTTGCCACTTCTGTGTTCAGTAAAATTGCTCTAAGGATCTGAGCTCATGGTCTGAAGCGCATGGCGCAGGTGCACTTAGGGCATGTCCGAATCCACTTTTGCTAGTTTAACGATGAAAAAAAGCGATGGGCACGCCCGGCGCATGGTCCAAAAGGGTTGTACCTAGTCTGTTTTAGGTGTAACGTGCAATAAACCAATCAGAGTCTCATCTCCCATTCCCTTTAAAAGCCAGTTGCGCTTGCACCATGGAGGATTTGCTATTTACATGGCGGAATATGAAAGCGGAAAGACTGAAAGCTTCTCCAGAGAGGAACCCTGTTATTTATAATATTTAAAAAATTTTGTGTGCTGCTGCGCGTCCCTGTGTGTGTAATAAGCAGAGTGTACGCATGTTGTGCACCCTCCTAGAGCCACATACTACTAACGCACCCTTTAAATAATACAAAAAATACCGTTGGTCAATGGCGCAGTCGATTTCAGTTGCCTCAAAATAGCAATGTGCCAACAACGCGCCTGAACACACCCCGTTTTCAGACCAGCATGCCCATGGGCGAACAGATGGACACATGATGCTGGACATGAAATGATAACTGGGTCGAGCTGAAACTAGCAAAATACACTTGCATTGCGTCTGGCGTCGCATTGCGCCAGGTGTATGATAGGGCCCTAAATAGGCAAATTTAACCATATAATATACAGCAATTGCTCTAATAATTCTGTGAGCGACGCCCCTGATGCAAACAGGGCCTTAAAGATTGAAAGGGTTGTAATTAGGAAAGACATTGGTGAGGCGGACGCTCAACTTTTCAGTCTGCAGGCTAAAACCTATTAGTGGTGTAGCATCAGTCTTTCTTCCCATTCACCAAATGATCTTCCCTTCATTATCTCATTATGTTATCGCCCTCAAGACTAAGCACCATGCTGATAAAGCCAAACTGTTGAGCTCTCCTAAAACCGTGTGAAACTTTCCTTACAGATTTCCCCGCATGCGGTCTGAAACATGCAGTCCTGGTTGCCCTGGGTTTCACCTGTTACACAGTTCACTCCAAGCGGCTTCAAAACGACGAGACAAATTCACCTCGGGCGTTCTGTAGAGTTCAATTAATGCGGGTTACGGCAGTAGATGCAAATTTGCCCATGTGTGCGACAACTTCATTTACGAGGCCCAGAGAGAGGTTTTTCCCTAGACACGGGACCATTATGATTGGATGTCTGTTCTAATTCCTCATTTAGACACCTACATTGGCTCTCAAATAAGCCACTGATAACGTGGATTCTTTTTTCTCTCTCTCCCTGGGACAAACAGAGCCTGAAGAATGATATGGCTGACATTGACAGGTCTACATATGATGCAGTCAGCGAAGAAGATTCTTTCTCGTCTGTTAATGTCAGGTGGGGAATGAGTTCATTTAAATGATAGCTGAACACCAGAATATTAATGAAGAGAGAGTTCTGGCATGGGCTAAAGTCAAGATGAGTGTTAGCTATGTCGGTTAGACGTGTTATTAGTACAAATCATTGGTAATCTTAACAAACACTGTTATGTTATATAATACCAAACAGATCATTAGGCGTACTTAAAGGCACAGTTCACCTTGAATATTTCATTTCAGTGATGTTGTTTCAAAACCATATTCTGTTGTTGTTTATCATGGAACTTTAATTTTTTTCTTTTTTTTAAGAATGTTTATGCTGTTACAAGAGCAAAAATGAACAGCATTTAGATTTCGAATGTTGTGAGGTTGAGTAGAAAAAGACAGAATTGTCATAATTTGCATGAACTACAAATTAAATTGTTAGGAATGCTGTAGAACTTCTTGCATATGAATATTAACGTTTATGTTTATTGACGCCTCAGAGTAAAACACAAAAAAGGTAATTGTGAAGAAAGTTAAAAATAAATCTCTTGCCAAAATGTGAGATACAAAGTTACATTAAAGTAACAGTTTGTGCGATATAAATTAAAAATGAGGAAAAACAAAGTCAAAGCTGGAAGATGTAAAGTCACAGTTTTGAGAAATAGTTGCAAATACATTTGAAATCTTTCTATTTTTGATTATTATTTTGATTATTTTTATGTTAAGGTGGAAACTGGCATCTCTAAATTTGTTATTTTATACTTTTTTTTTTTTGTAGGTGTTTTGATGCTTTGAATACGTATAAAAATAACTGTATTATTTTTATGTGGAGTCTTGCCATTTAATTATTAAATGGGTATAAAAACAAAAAACTAAATCTGATGTCTAATTATCCTAGGGTTATTTTGAAACTGTGGTATTGTTTTCAGAAGTCAAAAAGATGGCATATGTATTGATCACTGATTCCCATTATAGTTTTATCTTCAGTTCATTTTGTGTTGACTTGATGTTATTCTTGTCCAACATGAGGTCTGACACTGTTAGATCTCAAGTGTTAGATTCTGACAGAATGGTGTTTAGAAGCTTTAATCCGTTGCCTCCAGGAGGCAAGCCTTAAAAGCCTCTAAATTTGATGCACAGATGAAGCATCTCCTCCTGTTTCATCTCAAACATCTCTGAAAGCTGACACATTTGTTAGGCAAACTTTTTTTTTTAAATTACTGTTATGAATTAGGCATATCTAAGCATGACAGCATCTACACTGGTTCAGGGATCATAGTGATTTCCCTCAGAACCCAAAGGGTGTGTGGCGTGCGTGGCGCATTGAGGTGCATTGAGCACACACACACACGCACGCACACACACACACACACACACACACACACACACACACACACACACACACACACACACACACACACACACACACACACACACACACACACACACACACACACACACACGTACGTAAAGAGCAGATTTATAACAGCAGTGACCTGGAGTGAGAAAATGTATCTTTCTAAACCAACATCAAATGTGTGTCGGAGGCATTTGGGAAGTGGGTGGGTGTCACAAAAAGTTGCCTTGGTAGAAAAGAAGAATCTGCTTTGCACAGAAATCAAATGTTTTTTGCTCCCAGACAGGCCAGTAAAGGGGAATGCTAGATTTCTAGAATTACACTCAGTGGGATTTCAGTAAGAATGAATAATAGTGTTGTTTTAGCATTTGATTCACTAATGAAATTATGCAAATCAGGCAAGGCAGTGTAACTGAATATTTAGGAACGTAAAATATTTCAGAATTTGTCACTGAAAAGCCATATAAAAAAATGTGCTTACTAGCTATTGTAAAGTTTAAAGGGTAACAAAACCCTAAACCAACTTTTTTAAGTTTATGATCTGCAAGACTGGGGCTTTATTAGTACTGTTCATTGATTTGAGTAAATGTTTTGACATTTGGGTATAAAGTGTTTTAATTCTACAATATATGGTGTGAAAACGTCTGAGTGCTGCCCTCTTAAGGTTGAACGGTGGCTACTGCAGTTTAATTTTCCTATTGGACGTTGTTTGCCATCGTGACGCATGTTGGCTCTTCCAACGGCTCACTACCCACGCCCCTGGCACGAGCTCACCACGTACTAAGAAATGTGTTCCCGCATTGATCACATGAGAACGGCTTCACTCCAGAATGAACTCTCATGTTACATGAAGTTACATGAAGTTGACATTAAGAATGAAAATTACTTGACACTTGCTATAAACATTCTAATGAAGAAAATACGGTTAAATAATGCAGTTGATACACGTCAGGCATTTCTTGTGATATTTTTGCAGCTTGTGATTTTAATACATGAGACGTGCTTTCAAACCCTGACACGCAAGTGGTTGCCATGGTAACGAACAACAATACCGTAACGTGCTGGCACGTATAGTATAACTTTTATTGGTCCTGCGCTGCGCTGCCTATTGATTCAGTTAATTTGAATAAAAATACATTGCATGTATCTGATCTATTTTTTGTGGCATTCAGTATAAGGATTTGACTGTTCATAGATTAGGTCAGTGGTCCCATTCTCTCTTGCGCTGCTGCTTCGCTAGCATCGTCGGCATCGGGAGTTAAGACCGCAGTTTGAGCCAGCGGCTCGAATTGATAAGGCTCTGGCCCTGTGTCTACAGACAATTCACCGTCCTCCACTTCAGGTGAAGGTGGGGGAGAAAAGTCCTCTACTTCGAAATGACCGCTCTGTTGCAAAGCTACTGCTCATATTATACTCCATCACGTCTACTGCGGTCTCAAAATTCTGGCCAGTTGATAATACAGAGAATATCGAAATCAACTGCAGGCGGTCGATCCTTTTTCCTATTTAGCACCTAAACTCTGGAACAGTCTTCCTAGAATTGTTCGGGAAGCAGACACACTCTGTCAGTTTAAATCTAGACTAAAAACACATTTCTTTACTATGGCATACACATAAAACAGTTTTTTTCAATTAAATTATTGTTAGGCTGCATTAACTAGGTCAGCCGGAACCAGGGAAAACTTCCCATAACACCTGAGGTACCCGTTACTTCATCAGAAGAATGGCATCTACTCTAATGTTAGTCTCTCTGTTTTATCCAGAGGTTTACTGCAGTCAGCCGGATCCGGGCCGTATCCAGATCAGATGGTTGACCTGCACCCAAACATGACCAACGCATGACCCTGAAGTGTCTGCAGAGACTGTGTCAATTAGACTCCCCCTGAAATTGCCTCATCGACACGGCATCCTCAATAAACCCGTCTCCGGCGTGATGACTCCGATCGTTCGAATATTGCAATTTAATAATTGTTTAATCAATACGTCATCCTCAATAAACCCGTCTCCGGCATGTTGCCTCTGATCTTTTGAATATTCTGATCTAATAAGACCCCTGATCTGTAAAGTTGCCAGAATAATAATCATATGCTGTTTGTTAATTGGCCAGAGGAGAACTGGCACCCCGACTGAGCCTGGTTTCTCCCAAGGTTTATTTTTCTCCATTATGCACCTGATGGAGTTTTGGTTCCTTGACACTGTCGCCTTTGGCTTGGCGTGCTCAGTTGGGGACACAAAATTTTCAAATAAATCTAATTAGTAAGCTAAATTAACCATATAAACTAAATTACTGATCTGCCCACATTGTCATTGTAAGATAATTGAAATGAGCTAGATGACATCACCGTTTACTCCAGAGTGGTAAATATCCATAAATATCAACTCTGCAGCGGATATTAATATCCGAACAATAGTGAAACACTATTTAACAGCCAGGTAACTTAGATCGGCAGTTCAAGACATTAAATTCATAAGCACATAACACAATAATAGTTATCTTTGAATACAAACGAAACTTTATTGATTACTCTAACACATCAAACTAATATCTAACATAAACACTCGCACATTCACACGTTGCAGACAGGAAGAAAGTAAGGAAAGAATAAGTTTAAGAGAGAGAACTTATGAAATCCCAAGCAATATGCATTTATGACACATGACCTGAAGAAACCATTGATCAGTATTTCATCCTCCTATCGTTTCTTAGGCGGGGTTATTACATTTGATCTAATGCACCACTTCAGCTTGAAATCTAGAGGTATTATTTGCGTTTGTCTCACGTGTGTCGTCTTTGACAAGGGGGATTCCCTTTTCCTCCTGGCTGGAGAGGGGTTCCCTCGGGTCTTTGATTCGCTGAAGGTCTGGTCGTGTCTTTGATCGACGTCTTGGGAAGCCAATCACGTGGCGTGTCGGCGGCTGGATGAAGTCTCGTGGGCGTTGTCTCAAGTTGAAGCGCTGTTAGAGACTCGTTGAATAACTATGCGGCAAAACTTAACAGAACCCGAGACTTAACGGAAATAAAATAAACTTTAAGTAAAAGAAAGGAAAGTGAGAGAAGAGCAGATGGCCTGAATGAAATCTGTTAACCCATTTTCTTTGATGGTCTGCCACGATCGTCCGATCGTCGCTTTGGCGGATTCTGGAACCGTGCTGCGAACAGCTCTTGACTGAACAATGAACATAAAGTGAACGACAACTTCGTCTGTGTTCTGAGGTTAAACTCAAAAGTTTGCCCATCCCCTGGATGGGTTCTGGCCAATTAGGGTTCAGGGGTGACTGTGTCTCCACCCCTCCCATAAAATTGGGTTATCTATAGTAATTTAGTTTCCTGCTCTTAAGCAGAGAGTACATTCAGACCTAATTTCTTACTATAAGGACATGGTCAGTTCTATAAAGATTTAATTCAGCTCATCTGTTAGATTATATCCATACGAGCACAAAGGTATCAAACACGGTGCCTTTTCATCCAATCATTCAATAGTTACATAATTGCATGAATTTGGGAATGATATAATAGTCAGTTGTAAACACGCTAACAAACTATGTCGAAGGCTATTTGAGTGAAAGTCCAATATGTATAATAAGTTTTAGCTGTGTCACTTGGAGTTCATTTACCGGTCATTGAAAAGACAAAGATCTGGTTTGTTTCTTTGTCCTGCGATCACAATGAGTCTTTGTCCTCTTTGTCTAAGTTTTGGTCAAAAGTCCATAGGAAATCACGTAATTATAATATAGAAGTGGTAGCTCCAGGCAGAATGGAGCCTCGTGATCGATTTCCTGGGGTCTGGAGCTGAATTGGGGCTTTGTGGAAGGGATGTTCATTTAATGAATCATATGGAAGATTCATTCATCTATAAGGTCTGCGACCATAATCGCTACACTTGACTTGACTCTCTGATGTTCGTCACTTTACATCTTTGCGAGTCTGACAGCTGTCAATCAATCCGTCACTGCGGGTCTCGGGTGCACGCCCCCCGCTCAGCCCCGCCCTTGGTTCGTTCCCTCTGTCTCTGCTGGGCTCTGCCCACTTTTCCAGCATTTTTCAAATATTGCCAGTGGGTGGAGTTAGGCTCTGACCAGGGGTTGAGTTACCCTTTAACAACTTATAACAGTATAACAATATTTTCAGAAAGTAAGGCATCTTGAATATAGTTGTATTTATTTATTTAAAAATGCGTATTTATATAATTTATTTATATAAGTCAAACCTACAAGTTTAGCAAGGGAGTTGAATCAGTGCATTTTTCTAGCCTTTTAGTTTATACTAATTTAAAATGTGAAAATGGTGAAAAAATAAGCTTTTTAACACAAAAACAAAATCATGGCACAATTTTGAGATATAAAGTCAGAATTAGGAGAAACAAAGTAAAAGCTGCAGGAGTCAAATTGTGGGATATAAAGTCACAGTTATGCGTAATAAAGTTACAATTAGATTTGTATTTTTTGTATCTTTGGATGGGCATGGGAATCCGTAAATACTTTTTTATAATGTTTTTATAGATGCTTACAGAAGACAGTTTGATGCTTTGTACTGGAAAAAAAAGTGTGGTTCAGGCTCATTCAGTCGTTTTCCTGGCACGCACTGGGGCATATATAATTATAATTCTGTTTAATTCTCATTGTTGTTGTTGTTTTTAATTGTTTTGTGATGTCAGAAAAGATCAGGTAATTGCTTCTTACCTTTGTTCATGTATTGAGGTCTGTGAGTGGCAGTTCAAGGATAGTTTGTTAGTTAATTGCTAAGTTGGTGGTAGATCAAGTAAATAAGTTTTACATTTTAACAGTGAATGACATTTTTAGTTGAATGTATTTTTCACAATTGTAAGTAAAGACCTGAATTTGTTTTTCCATTCTGCAAATGCTTTATTTTTTTCAAATTCATCAAATGTCTTGTCAAAACAGTCAATTTGGGAGCGCAACAGTCAGTTCTGGAAGTAAAAACTCCATTTATGTTCTTTATAGGGAACTTGATTTTGAACGATAATGTATAAACCTTTAAAGACAGGCCTACTGTGAGCTACAGGTTTGTTAATCGAAGATATGTGCTACTGCTGAAGCTGTCAGCCTGCATTATTTCAGCTTATTTCTTAAAGGGGTCTTATAATACCCCTTTTTATAAGACGTAAAATAAGTCTCTAATGTCCCCAGTGTGTAGGTGTGAAGTTTTTGCTCAAAATGCCCCAGAGATAATTTTTAAAGCATGATAAAACTCACTTTTTAAGGGTGAACAAAAACGCACCAATGTTTATATATATATATTTATGCATTTGGCAGACACTTTTTTCCAAAGCGACTTACAGTGCCTTTATTACAGGGACAATCCCCCTGGAGCAACATGGAGTAAAGTGCCTTGCTCAAGGACACACTGGTGGTGACCGCTGGGATCGAACCAGCAACCTTCTGCATATCAGTTCAGTGGTTTAACCCACTGGACCACCATCTCACACGTGTATGTCCCTTTAAATGCAAATGACATGGCCCCCTTTCAAGAAGAGGACGGAGCTTTTAAGAGCTTGCATGTTATTTATCTCAAGCGGACATGCACTAAAAAGGTTAGAAACTGTTCAGCGTTTTATGTTCAAACCGGAGTCGGACAATGATGGAGAGACTCACTAAGAAGTACAACAGTACGTTTCTGAATGGTTAGTTGATGGGTTTATGTAGCTGATGTGGAGTTAACTATCTTCAAGTCATTGATTAGTATGTTCTGTTATGATAATCTATAACTTATCTTATCTTGTCATCCTCTCAACATGGCCACACCCCCTTTGTTGCGTGTTCCTGGGGGCCGGATTTATGTAAAATGTTTGAGCTCTGGAATAAGCTTGTTGTAGTCCCTACAGCTGTTTGTTTGTAGTCCTTAAAGAGTGATATCTTAAAAAGAAAATATCTCCCTTTGCTTTAAACTTTAAGCATCGTAATTTTGCAGATGTCGTTTATGCTCAGATGGCAATATTACACATAGGTCTGTGACGGTGGCAGTTTTTTACCACGGGTACACACACACACACGTGTGTGTATATATATATATATATATATATATATACACATACATACACCTTAATTAAATAGAAGACTTCAGATGCAAAAGCCTCTAAGTCCATCTGACATTTTTCTTTAAAATGAGCATTTTTGTCAGGCTTCTATGTATAGGTTTCTACTTAAGTACCGGTACTTCTGAATGGGCTGAGGCTGGGATTTAGTGGGTTTGAAGTGAAAGTATTTTATGAACGTACACTATATGCAGAGAGCATTCACTCAGTATCGTTATCTCATTTTTGACCGAAGTGGCTTTTAGAGGCTTTTGCATCTGAACTCTTCATATATAAGGCTCAAACATCCATTTAAGTATGCGTGTTTATTTTAGTACTTCCGTCAGTGAAACAACATACTACAGCCTGTAAAACATTCAAATAAATATCAGTAAATAATAATACAAGAAAGTTAAATATTAGTTTAAAAAATATTAGTTTTTTTATTTCCCCACAGAGGTGCGTGCCGCTTTGCGCTGAAAGGGATGTGGGACACGAGCAGGAAAGAGAGCATCACTTTTCTAATATCTTCATGTTTTCTCTTAATGTTACAAAACTAGATTAAAAAAATTGATTGTAGTAAAAGGTGTGAAGAGCAAATTTATCTTCCGCAGGGTCAAAAGCTTTAGGATTTATTTTGATTATGCGCTGCGAGAGAAAGTGAAACCAAAAATCTCTGGCGTTTATGAAATGCGCAAAAGCACAAAATGTGTTAAATGGAATTTGAAGTAAAATGTATGTCCTACACGGTTTTCTACTTTACCACAGTAAAAGATATGAATATACTCCTAATTAAAAGCAAACAAAAGGAAGAAATGTTCCCCTGTGAGAGACGTAAATGAAGATTTGGGTAAATAAATAAGAGATTCCATGTCCAATAGAATAAAATGGAGTAAGCCTATTGTTAAATTTGTGGAAAATCGGGTGACCAGATCACAAAATGAAGGCAAAGCTTAAATTTTGCTCACCTCACAAAGCATACCTCTCTCGTTGGGCATGAATCTATACATTTCCATGACTGCGATCATTTAATTGCAAACCTATTATTTATTTTGTAAATAAAGCTTTGTGCTTCACCTGTGTCATAATATTCACGCAAAGAAAATGCTTTAAATAAAACAACAACAAAAAAGTGTTTTAGCCGACAACCGTGGCATTGTGGCGCGGTTGTCACGTTTACCGGCACAGCCCTAATTTAGCTCTGCCCACTCCCATGAAACACTGCAAATGACTTAACTGAGCCGATTGTAACGGAGGCCAGCTAGTAGTTGTTGTGCGAGTAAACCTCACTCCTCTGATCTCAAGAGACGCTCTAACGACTGATGCTAGGGATTGCAGCCTTTAGTCTCCTTGTTAGAGCGTCTGACTCTCTCATGCCGGTGGACCCGGGTTCGAGTCCCACTTGGAGCGGGCGGTTCGAACAAGAGGGGCTACATTTGTGCCGTGACCCAGATGGGAGTGAGGTTTTGGGGGGTGAGTGTAACGGAGGCCAGCTAGTAGTTGTTGTGCGAGTAAACCTCACTCCTCTGATCTCAAGAGATGCTCTAGCGACTGACGCTAGGGGTAGCAGCCTTTAGCCTCCTTGTTAGCGTGTCCGACTCTCATGCCGGCGGACCCGGGTTCGAGTCCCGCTTGGAGTGGGCGGTTCGAACAAGAGGGGTTACACAATCTCTCTGCGTCTCTAAAAATACTCCATCATTCGATTGTGCTGTTCGAAATGCTTCATGGGATTGTAGTTATTTCCTTCAGTGCAGCCGTTATGTACATCGTCTTGTACCTTTGCTTTCTGTCCAATTTTCAAAAAACGTTTCGATACAAATCAAAGTTCGTAGTGTTGTGATTTACCTTGTAGCTGATTGTCTTGGTTCATAGCTTAAAACTCTTTAACAAAGACTTTTTTAAATCCCTATGGGAAAAAAAGAATGGAAAAAATTGTTCCGGAAGCAACGCTACTGAAAAAGGGGACGGGCATCGTTGCACTCTATTGTTGTGGAATTAGGTTTGTCTGGTTCATTATAGTATTTTCTTGTTTGATATACTTTAGAAGTGGTCCAGTTTTTTTCTACTTCTTCTGAATCCTCAGCTGAGTTTCATACCGAAACAGAACAATTTCTTCTCAGAAAGACCACATCCCAGGAGGTCGACTCAGTCATGCATCCTGGGTGTGGATCAGTTCCGGTCTTCTGTAACACTTATAGCTGTTGCTGACCTAGAAAAGTGGCACGGCTTCTGTAACCAGTCCAGCTGTGGAAAAGATGCTCTCAAAAAAAAGCCTCATGGTCAAGGGTGAGAAACCAAGTAGGACAGGCAGGTAATTTTTTATAAAGAAACAAACACTAAGGAGGGTGAGGAGGAACGGCAGGTTGTGGAATGCTCAGCCAAGCTTCAAAGTCAGGAGGGAAAATGTTACACAAAGTCTAAACACAAAAAGAGACTCACCTCAAAGACTCGCAGACAGACCAAAGGGAAAGACGAATCAAAAAGAGGTCAGCTGGTTTGCCGTAAGGGACTTAAAAATGTACATAGATTAAAAGCAAAATAGGTCATTAAATGATCCAGTTATATCTACAGGTATGTAGTGTAAATGGGCAGCATGTACATAATATTGCTGGTTCGATTACAGAAGTCCTCTGCGTTGCAGCGTATTTCATCTAGCCTATTAAAGGAGCACTTTGTATTCCCTCAGTGTAAATGCATGGCAGATGCTCTGCTTTTTGACCTGACCATTTTTTCAGAATCATTCATTTAGCAAGGCTTTTAACTTGTGATGTTACCTTGGATGCGAGATGTATTATTTACAAGCAGCAGTTTTGTAGTCGAACACGGCAAACAAGATGTTTGTGGGATAAAAATGGCTTTATCTTGGAAAGGGATGGTTCTCCAATTTCTCTTGTTTATATTCTCATTACATGCAGAGGAAATGTTCAAACTTCAAAGGATCAAAGATGCAGACAGCAGCATTGTGTACACAATTTTTTAAAGGGGGGTATGAGTAGCGCAAGGGTGATACAAAACATGAGGAAAAAACACTTTAATTAATAGTTTAAATTAAGCACAGTTGATTTGTACATGATGGTTTTCTGTTTACAGCTGGGACTTGATTGAACTGAGCAAATAGACATCACATTTTTATCCTGCAATAATCATTTGACATTATTATGAAAGATGAATTTTTGCATTAAATATCGATTTAGAAAATGGGCATGATGCCTCTTTACAATAAGTAGTGCTAAATGGTTTACATTAGCAGGTCAATATAACCAGAACACAACTCATGACTTTGTGGCCTTTAAATGTTGCTAGAACACTGTTCAAACTAATCGATCACAGGAAAAAAGATACTTACCCGTCGCAATGAAACCCAATAAGCCGTGTAAGGGAGACATCTTCGCATAGATGCTATTGAGAAGAGGTTTTGTTTGGCTTCCTTGTTAAAAATCTATGCGCTAGAAAGCAATACAAAGTCCCGGGGTGAAATAAATCACTGTAACCTCAGTAGCCTTAATGTAAATGTTCATATTTATTGAAACACGAAGGAGTTCAATATGACAAGCATACAAAAGTGCGCTAATTTGTTCACTGGATGTATTGCTGTTTTGCCCTTCATATTTACTATATGGAAAATGTATCATATTACTGCAGTCAGTGTTGGGGGTATCACATTACAAGTTATGCAAGTTACGTAGTCAGATCACTATTTTCAAGTAATTAGTAAATAAATACATTACATTTTAAATAAATAATTAAATGTTAAATAACACAAATATACTTTATGCATTTAATCTCACTTTATTAACCAATGTCTCTGCTCCTGACCTTTGATTATCCAATTCAACCATACCAATTGTATCAATTGATCCACTGGAAGGCAAGTTGCTGAACCCAAGTGCAGTTCATTTAGATGAACTGGTGGTCCAGTGGGTTAAACCACTGAACTGATACGCAGAAGGTTGCTGGTTCGATCCCAGTGGTCACCACCAGTGAGCAAGGCATTTTACTCCACGTTGCTCCAGGGTGATTGTCCCTGTAATAAGGGCACTGTAAGTCGCTTTGGATAAAAGCGTCTGCCAAATGCATAAATGCAAAACAAAAGACTTGGCAATACAAACTTGGCTTGGACAAAACCACCAACACTTTCAATAACCATTACATATTCAATAACAGAACAAGACACATGGCAAACATGAGGGCTAAATATACTGAGACAAATGACTAGACAAGTGACACCTTTGAACAGTGATTAAACAATGAACCAATGACATGAAAACACATGGCAGGATCACATGAGGGCAAGGGAATCACACAAGACCAGGAAGTGTATGACAAGACAAAACATGACTATGAAACATGAACCAAAAAAAACAACATGAACACCAAAACAGCCTGTGACACCAATAAGCAAAAATGACTTTAGATAAACATCACATTTGTATTTATTTATTGTTATTTTTTTATGGCTGAAGTAATGCTGCGTCCCAATTCGCCTGATTAAACTACGCCCTTGTAACGGTTACCAGCTGGAGTGCCCTTGAGAGCCACCAGAGGGCACTCCACACATAAGACTATGATCACTCACAAACTACATTTCCCATAACTCACTGCCCAGACTCATCATCACTTATCACTGATCACATTCACCTGTACCTCATTCACTGATTGCATTCACCTGTGTCTCACCATCCTGTTAGTCTCTGTCTGTTTATACCATGGTCATTCATTCACTCACCGCAAAGTCTTGTCTATATGTTACCCTGCATTTCTGAGCACTCTCCTGATTTTCTTGTTTCTTGTTGTTTGATATCTTGCCCTGTTCCCTGGATTACTCTCTTGCCTCTGGTCCCTGCCTGTTTTGTTTGTTTGTTTTGACGGCCTGTCTGTGTATGACCCTTGCCTGTACTTTGGATTACGCCTCTGGATTGCCCTCAAATAAAGCTGCATTTGGATCCACCTTCGAGTCTCGGAGCAGTTCGTAACAGCCCTAAAAGAACATACTCTTTTTGTGAAGAAAAATTACATACTTTTCAGTGTGTAGCAAAAGAGTAGACGAGCTTTGGGACATATTCCCCCAGTTTCAAGGCTTAAGCTAGTCCCAGACTAAAATTAAGTTTGAGCTCTTTTAACTGAACGCAGCTTGCACTGACACTGATCTTAAAATATGTCAGTGCCATTGCTTTGTCTTTTTTTTTTTTTTTTTTTCCAAGACATGTTTATAAAAGCTACTTAAATGTCCTAATTGAACTAAATCCTGGCTTAATCTAAGCCCTGTCTGTGAAACCAGGCCTTTATCAAGTCATACAATTGCATCTTTATAACAGTTGCTCTCTGTCGCATCCTGACATGCATCCTGTCACCATAAACTGGCCTGTCAATCATCTTGTCACAGTTAACATCCCCCACATTTCATTTCATTTCCTACCTATTGGAGAGAAATGCAGTAGCACGCTGATCTGCCAGTCGCGGATCTTTCATGTGGAGAACTCTTCTCATATTAATGCATATTGATACATTTAAAAGTGAATGGCCAAACAGATCTTTATGAAAGTCCACATTGTTATTGCAGATAAAATAGAACACAGATAATATAAACATATTTATGCCATGGTCTGCCTGAATACTCAAATTCATCCGCTAATTACTGAATCCGACCTGCAGAAGATTAGAAATGCACCTGCACTCTCCTCTTTCACACCCATCAGCCTTGTAAGAAAAGTTTGGTTTGACACACAAGTGTGTTTTGCACGGAGGGGGAGAGAAGGAAAGCGCAACCTATCAAAAGAGTCTTGCGTTCTCCGCCAAGACCCGAATGGCCTGGAGTACCTGACCCTGGCGCACAATACAGAAACAAAGAATCACAAAGATCCCATTGCATCGGATAGAGAAAATTTGCGAGGATTTATCTTTGCGTGCCCAGGTGACCCACTTTGTCCCGTGGACAGCTTTAAAACATACCTTTTAAAGTGCCCATTCAATGCCGGAGCCTTCTGTCTGCATCCCAAGCACATCCCTCTGTACAAACTCAAGAACACTGAAGTGTGGTTCACCAGGTTCACTAATATTTTTTAGCATATTGCCGAGGTAGTTGACCCCCATCGGCTCGCTCAACTACCTCGGCAATATGCTAAAAAAATATTTGTGAAAAGGTAGCTAAAATATTTAATGGATATTCCATTTTAATCCTATGAATTCAAAATGTTTGTGATCATAATATTTTCCAAATCTAATTGCATACTTGAAATTGTCTTTCAGGTGAAAGGTATCACACAAATGTACACAAACCATAGTTTGCGGAGCACTGCCATTGGTTGCCTTTCAAACGCAGGAGAGTCGCCAGATCATGTCAGTGACTTGTCTTTTCCATTTTTCCTATAGCATTTTATGACTGATTTAAAGACACCATTGCTTGACAAAGTCTTTATCGCTTATGATGTTATGTGACGGTTAAAATGCTCTGAGACACATCACTTGCAACACTATATTTGCGTCTGGCGGTAGTCTGAACAGAGGCATAAAACTCTTGCAATGCCTCGTTAAGAAGGGAAGCAGAGTATGTCTCAAATTATAATTTTTTTTTGCAGTCTTTGAACCATTGTCCATTTATGCCACGTTTCCACCGAAATTACCCAGAACAATTTGTACCAGGAACTTTTTTCCCCCAGACCTACTACTGTCTGCGTTTCCACTGTGTACTAAAGTACTGTGAAGATAAGGCAAATTAGACCAGTGATGTAGGACTGCGCGCTACTGCTCCTCCCAGTCAGCAACGGACAGTAATAATTTTTGTGCGATTCTGTCTGCAACAATAACAAATATGGAGGAGATGCAAGCAGCGTTGCTTTTGCTGGTTATGTATTGGTTTACTAAAGAGGTAATTAACAAAACGGCGGAAAAGAGACGAGCACTGATACTAAAGCGTATTCTGAAAGCTTGTAAAGCTAGATTTAAAATAAGACAACGTATGTTATTATCAGCTATTACGGACACTGACCGTGCGATTGCTGAGACAACGCACGGCGTCAGACAGAAAGAGCAAGACTGATATTTACTGAACGCATAACAAACCTCGCAAAAGACTCTTAAAAATGCCGAAAAAGTTACTGAAATACTACCTCGCGAGCAGGGACTTTCGGAGGGGGAAATATTAACCCCGAACTTCATTTAGACCCTGGTTCCTGCGGTCGAAACACACCGAGTACCACCCCAATGTTCCTAGTTCCCGGGGAAAGTTTATGCGTTGGCAACACGGTGTGGCGAGCAGTGAGGCTGAGGGACCGTGAGAGCGGGACGAGGCCGCACTCATCAATGTGGATGGGTGCCAGCTGCACGCTGCAGCGGTCTTGTGTCTCACGGAGGAGTGACGGGAGTATAAAGTAGGAGCGACGACAGTGAAGGACGAGAGAGGACCAGTCCTGGATTATAATTTGTCTTTTGTTTACGTTTTGTTATGTGTGTGCGTGGCAGTCGTCCGTGAGGGGCTGCCGCTTATACTTAACATTTTGTGTTCATTTGTTTTATTAAAGTGTGTTGAATGTTCGCCGGTTCCCGCCTCCTTCTTCCCACACGAACAAACTCTGTTACATTGGTGCCAAAACCCGGGAGGAAGGAGGGACATGCTGTCGAAGAGCCCTCGCTGCTGAGGGGGATCGCAGTGCTGAGGAGTTCGGGAAGCGTGAATGAGAGAAGACCGCGAGGGGCTGCCCGAGGCGGTGGTGCTGGAGCGGATGAAGATCGGTGGGACGGAGAGCTCGCAGCCGTGCCCCTGGGTCGAGGTGGGGTGGCTGCCGTCCTAGAGGGAGCGGAGGAGTCGCCGGTGTTCGCCGTGGGCCGGAGCCTGCATCCATCCACTATGTAGGGGAGGAGCAGGGAGCGCGCGGGACTCGCTGCCGGTTACCCTCGACAGGAGGAGCCACCGCCGGCCGCCAGGGGGCGGAGGAGGATCAAGCCGTCCACCGAGCGTCCAGTGGATCAAGCCGTCCACCGAGCGTCCATGGCACCGCGAGGAAGAGCCTCTCGGCTGGCTGAGGACCGAGCGGCAGTGTGTCTGGGAACCAGACCAGAATTTTTAATTTTTTTCTCCTCTCTCCACTCTCTCGTCTCTGTCGCTCCTCATGCTCCCGGCTCTGTTCTCTAACCTCTCTGTTCTTACCCCCAGGTGCCGCAGCCGCCATGAAAATTCTGCAGTCTCGGGAATGTCCCCCGGCCTGCGAAGGGCGTTGGGGGTATGTGGCGAGCAGCGAGGCTGAGGGACCGTGAGAGCGTTTCATTTGTTTTATTAAAGTGTGTTGAATGTTCGCCGGTTCCCGCCTCCTTCTTCCCACGCGAACAAACTCTGTTACACACGGCTTTAGTTGTCTTTTTTGTATTAACCTCTACTTGTCATCTTCTATCTGCTTGAGCTCTGCTGGTGTTATTTCCATGTACCGTTTATCGTTACATTTCTCGTTTAATGTTATCTTCTCCATTTCCTCCAGTTCCTCTTGTGCCTCGGCCAATTTATCAAAATTGTTATATTCACCAAAAATGTTAAATGACGCAAAAATCATCCATTTAGCTAAGTAAATAGCAAATGTTTGCAATAGTGGTATCACTATGTATGCAACTGTAATGGTATGTTACTATGGTTACCAATGTTTATAGGTAGAGGAGATTAATATAGAACATTAATTCAACTGACTTGGAACTACCTGTTCACTAAACGATTGTATTGCACACCTCCCAGCCAATCAGAATCGAGTATTCAGACAGACCATGGCATAAATATATATATATATATATATTTTTTTTTTTTTTTTCAGGTTAAAATTGGATTATTAGTCTCCATGTTTTGCAGTTCTTTGAACACTTTACTCGTGTTTGTAGTTCTGAACTGAATCCACCTCCAATGTTTTATAGGCAATATTAGTGCATGGATCCACACTTTGAAAATCTACTGGAAATAGTAGACCATTCGGATACTTTTGACATATTCTTTTCAACATACTATACTTTGAGACATACTTATTTGGATGGATAGTATGGACATTGGGGCGCAGGGCGTGAGTGTTGAACTGTCTTTTCCTGCATCCAATTCTTCTGCAATCCAGAATGGCAGCAGAGCTGAAAGGTTTGTTTGAGCTGTGCCCTCTACTGTACAGGCATTTCCTTCAGCCTGAGCCTTATTCATTTCACTTTGGGTGTGAAAGGGCCTTTACATTTGACGCCAACTCTGAATCAACATACAAAACTGCCAAATAGTCTATATATTGTACTCATTATGATCACAACTTGTAATAATTACTTTAATGAGCTCATTGTCTCTGCCTAAAATTAATACATGAAGTTAGGTAACTGCATGATAACTGTACATTTCGGACATATAGACATTGTTTTGACAGAGACACTCTGATAACAGATTATTCTAAATTGTAATGTAGAAACATGCATTGTCTGTAAGGCTACTTTGAAATTATATGTATTGTGAAAACAGCTATAAAAATAAATTTGAATTGAACATTTGCTAAGAATAGAACTTTTGAACTTTTATTAAAAAACAAACAAGCAAGCCCAACCCACGTGAGAAAAAGTAATACAAAAAGTAGTGACTCATTCATTTCCATAAAAAGTAACTAAGTAACACAGTTAGTTACTTTTTTAGGGAATAAGCAATATTTGAACAAAAAAATGCTGGGTTAAAAACAACCCAAGTTGGGTTGAAAATGGACTAACCCAACAATTGGGTTGTTTTAAGCAAACATTTAACCCAATCGCTGGGTTAAAACGACCCATTCACTGGGTTAAAACAACCCAATTGCTTGCATTGTTTAGAGTATACTTTTAAATCTAGCATTCCTGAACACTGACTGTAGTTGTCGCTATCAGCATTCATTTGTCTTCATTTTCTCTGTACTACAGGTTTATCACAAATTTGACCTATATGACTTCCTGGCTTTCAAATAGATTTGTTATTGCATTGGCACTGTTTGACCTGTTTTCCAATTGTGTGGATAGGAATGACAGTGAGTAAACTGGTGATAGAGTAAAGAGGAATGAACAGGTGAGGGAAATAGCCAGAGATGAACTGAACGTGAGACAGGCTAGGCTACACAGCCAGTGACTGAACAGATACCACAGAGCCTGGTTGTATTTGATAGGAAGGAGCCTTAATTAGCACTGTTCGGTAAGATATCATCTCAGTGTGTGGCCAGTGCTGGGACGTTGCTAATTCCCCGAGTACTTTCAGATCACCTTGATGTAGGATTTGTGTTGACCGATTAATCTCTAGACTTATATCTGGGTCTCTTCCACACAAAAACGTATGGCTTCAGGAAGATTGGAATGTAGCGCACAAACATCCTTAAAATGTTTTAATGGTGTTTCTGAAGTCCCCCAGATGTGGTCACTATCACGCATGTGGAGAAAACACACACACAACAAAAAAAGTGATACAAGTTAAATAAGGGAAGGAATGACGGTTACGTTTTCACGCACATCAACAACACAACAATTTCTTTCTGCCATTTTTTATGTCATCAAACATGTTGGGAGATAACAACTATTTCTGCTTTGGTTCTGTTGTGGAAGTCCCAAATACTCTAGAAAGCCAAATGCCGACGTGTCTGGGTTCACAGCACTACTTGAGGATGATGGGCTGAAATTGTTTAAAGGGGTGGTAAAACAGATTCTTTCGAAGGCTTGATTGTGTTTGTGGGGTACACTGTAACGTGTTCATGCTTCGTTTTTAAAAAAAAATGCATTATTTTTCATATATTTTAACTTTATTCTACACTGCTCTGTCCCAGTCTGATGGTTTCCGGGTTCTATGAAGCCAGTCCCTCAAAAATACACAATGGGCTCAGATTGGTTAGCTGGCCCAGTGTGTTGTGATTTGCTAACCGCCTAGTGCACGTTTGTCAGAAACATCACGCCCCTTACCTTTACCGGTAGCCTGTGCTTTGGGTAGTACAATGACGTCAATAAAACCATACCAATTTGAGCCCGAATCAGATCGAGCAAGATGATCAAGCAGAACCTGTTCAGTCCTCAAGAGTAAAGACTGCGGACCTATAGTGATCACCAGGGCTGTACGTTAACTTTTTTTGCACATAGCACTGGTGCTACAGAGGTGAAAAGTTTTGTAACACAGCCCACAAAATTGTAGCACATGTATAAAACTTCTGTTACCATGTCTGAAAAATGCAAAAAGTGCTATACAATACAAATATTTAAGAATAAAAATAATAATAACAATTATTATTATTTGTTATTTTTTTTTTACAGAAAACATAAATCATTAGAAAGGTCTAAGGTTTTATAATAAAATATTAAATTATGATAAAAAAATGTGACTGTAATGTCTTAATTTTTGTCTTATTTTATCTTATGTACTTACTGAGAAAGAAAAAAGTACTGTACACGTCTCTACACGCGAATCTATCACTGTACTACAGAATATTATAAAATAATATAATTTCTGCCTCATTCTGTGATGTGAAGCCTGTCAGATTACAAAAGTAGGTTATTTCAAACACTCGATTAATGTTCGCTTTTGTTGGACAACAGGTTTGTAAACGCTTCTCATAACAAAGATGTTTGGAAAGAGGTTGTTGCTTTTTCTAATACACATTAAGGGGGCTTTAACACTGGGCACGTTTGCTGTGGTCATGTCCACCCAGACAACAAATTAGCTCTTGCCGACGTCGGGGCGCGTGTGCCTGCCCGACATAAAGTGCCTCGGTGAGATGTCTTATGGAGATCGGTAGCTAATCGGCAAGATATCGGGAAGATGGTGGCATTAGAATGATCGCCGACCGTGAGCCAACGTAAACCCGAAATTATCGCCGACCGTGAGCCAACGTAAACCCGAAATAATTATGACCTATGCGGCGCGATCCCACTAGAGCTGCGAAAAGCATTGAGACGTCTCGCTCCCATTGACTGAACTGGAACAGCTGATTTTCGGCTGCATCGCTGGAAACGTCACAGCATGCTTGAAAATCAGCTGTTCAGTGTTAAGTCAAAGGGAGCGAGACGTCTCAATGCTTTTCGCAGCTCTAGTGGGATCCCACCGTTATATAGGTCTTATTGATTTGTTTAGGCTAACTGCTGTCAGATTGTGTGGACACAAGTTTCCTATTGTGTATCAACAACACTCAATAATAGTTTATGTGATGTGTTAATCATAAAATTTCTTCTCTAACAATTTGACAAGAGCTAGTTAAGTAGGCAACTAGCTCACTTACATGCGAGACTCCGTGGCTGCGCAGTCTGCAGCCGCTTCCGTTTGAGATGCCAGGTATTATGACAAACAAAAGTTTAAATTGAAAGTAAGTGATTGTTTATGTGTAGGGTGTATTTCATTCACAATCTGACAACCTGGGAAATGTCAGTCTAACAGAAAAATAATGGATAAGTGATTTTAAAATTAAGTTTGATAGTCATGCAAATTAGGCTACAGGAGTTTTCCAGGACAAATAAACAGGAGGGCACCGGGAGATGACCTTGAAAATTTATTTTTTTTACAAAATTAGTATCATTTATTTTAACACTCCACAAATCACACATAAAATACAACAAAAATAAGAAATTCCCTCCAAATCAATTATTTCACTTATGCTTGCTCGCCCCGCCTTTGCCGACCCCCATTCCTGTCCCTGCTCAGCCGCAGCCAGTTTCTCACGGTCATCTCTACCTCAGCCTCAGTGGAATTTGGTTGGGCAGGATTTCTTAACACAGCACCTAAAACAGAAAACAAAAAAAACAAAAAAGCAACAGGGGGGAAAATAAGACAGTAGCACAAAAGTCTATATCTTCGTTTGATTGTTTCTATAAAGACAATTCAGAAAAGTCAGAGCATTTTACAAAAAAAACCTTGAGAGCTCTGGTTGAGAATAGTGTGAGGACAGTATAAATACATTTTAATATGCAAATGGCACATTTCTGAGCGTCACTTAAAGAGAATGACACATTTATTATTTTAAAAATGATTTTATTTACAACACGGAAACGCCTGGAACTCAAGGAAGTGTTGTGACGTGTAAATGTAAATCACTTGCACGAATCGCGTCCGGTGTGAACGCACCATAAGACAGATCAAAAGTCAAACTCCAAGAATGTGCCAGGCAGTTAAAAAAAAAAAAACTCTTAGGATGCCAATAATCAAGACAAGCAAACAGGAGCAAGTTATTACATGTGTGTATCGATATATATGTGCAAAATAACTTTAACTAGATACATCTTTATCAATAACGATTGAAAAATGTCCGATAGTGCTCAAAAGTCGACAATTGGGAATTTACATCATTAAAAGAAGTCTTTGAGGTTAATTAAAACATACTTACGAAGGCAAAGGCAAAGACGTTGAGTAATATGGCTCTGAAAAGAGCCTTTGGGGTGTATGTAGTTCCTGTTGAGAAAAAAAGAAACATGAAAAGGAGTCAACTATATTGCAAATGCCTTTGTGAATTAATATGCACTCAGTTTTAATTTATCTTTATTGACTAAAACAGTATGTTAAGAACATAGCAAATCAGAATTGTGGGATGACTTCTAGATTGATCACTTACAAAAATCAGATGAAAATCGATCACTGAAAAAAACAGAAAAGACAATTATTCTATTTTGTTTAAATTTAAGTGAGAGAGGTTAATAAAGGCTCTATTTTATGAATAGGTGTGTGTCCAAAAAAACACTTACTTCACTTAAAGCTACACTGTGTAACTTTTTTAGTTTATTCTTAGCTAAAACACTTAGTTCTTTCAAAAATATATGTGCTCATTAATGCTTCTTTCAAGTAATAAAGTATTCTCGTAAGTTTATAATATGCCATTGAAAATACATACGGGTAAGGGGTTCGAATGGGGGTCGCCATGTTGCCCCTCCATCTTGAAAGTACATTAGCCAAAGAGGGACATACCCGTAAATTCAAGCTTCGCCTTTCGCGTTTTAACACTCGATGGCACCGTGTCGAATGTGAACGAGATCGAACTGGAAGCCATGTTAATCTTGGACTAAATCGGCCATCGTAGGAGTTAAAACGAAATCAGAATTGAGAGGAACAGAAACTAATATTTACTGGATGGTCATATACCTTTTCACCGCTAGATGGGGGAAATATCATACACTGTAGCTTTAACTACTTCATAACCACTTGTCTCTACAGCAGTGTTTCCCAACCTTTTTTCAGTCATGGTACCCTATGAAAATGTTCTCCATTTTGTGGCCCCCCCTCGCATACGTTACGCTAGGGGTGTAACGGTACATATTGCTCACGGTTCGGTTTGTATCATGGTTTTAGGTTCACGGTTTCGGTACGGTTCAGTATTTGCTATGTTCAGGGAAAAAAGGACTACTGTCAAATAAAAATAAAGAAAATAATAAGAACAAATAACTTAAATACAAGCAGCAGCACAAATAAATAATATTGAGCAAAGATACTTATAAAGTAAACTATGCTTTTCAGGTTTTTCAGGTAGGTCTAACATTATAATGTTATTATAATAGTTTTGAGGTACAGAAATTGATCAAATTAAAATAACATTGCATGTTTGACTGTATAAATTAAAGATTAATCCTATTAAACTTACAAAAGCTTTTCAATCAAGAGCAGTGAGTGATGTCCTTGTCTTTTGTTGTTTGACATTAAACAGACAGCAGTAAAGGCCCTTTTGAGGCATATACAGACTATGTCTGCTAGGATACTCCTCAAGATGGACATGTTGACATACTTTTTGAGTGAGTTTGTCCGTTCAAGAGCTAGCCTTGAAAGAGAACTCAATATTGGCGCGCTGTGAGACGTGTGCGCGCTTCGGGTGAGTGCACAGACACAAATTTGAGAGGCGGTATTAACATTAAGTGACATGACATCGGACGCACAGAAGCCAATGGCACATGTCACTATGCGTATTGGCACATCCGGTCTTCATTGGCATGTGCCAGTGGATAGTGGCATGTGCCACTGACATTATCGCGACACACTGACATGACACAGAGTCGCGGAACATGTCGCCATGTGTCGTGACACCTCCAGTAGTGACTGACAGATTAATCGAGCACCTATACTGACGTAATTGTGACACAAAATCCTAAATAAATAGCATAATTTCGATATTAATATTTTAAATATCAATTAAACGCATTAAAGGCAGTAATATTTTCTCACAGCGCGCGACTTCTCATTCGCGTCTTCTGGCACTAAACCCGGATGATGACGGCGAAAAGGACTGGTCATATTCGAACATACCACAGCACTAGCATTGAACAAAGTTTACAAATAGAGAATATTTTGAAAAATGCGGCACCCCGGTTGGGAAACACTGATCTACAGTGGCTGCGCGCTTGTACTGAACTGAGCTCTTTGATTGACAGGTCTACTTTTAACGTTACCATAGAAGCGCACAACAAAAGAGCAGCCTTTAATTTTAAACATGTCACTTAGACAAAATCATAAAAAATGCCTTCAGAGTGTAAGGGGTTAATATTATAAAAGGACAGTAATTTTTGTGTGGACAAAAGACAGTCTGTTAATTTATGACCGTTTATTAGTTTAACCTGGCTGTTTACCAAACGATTCTCCTCAGGCTGAAAGAGAAAAACGAGTTCCCCTAAAAATACTGTCTAAAATAACTCATTGAAAATATTTAACACGCGAATATAAACCAGTTAATACCAAGTCAACAGTTAACAACTAACCAAGTCTAAAAACACGTAAGTTACGTCTGGCGCCAATTTCTGTCACCCGTTTATCGAAAACATTTCTCAGGAAACTCGACGTTTTTCTAACAAAATAATATTTTTCAATAAAAAAAGAAGTACACAAAACAAAATAAACACATACTGGCCTGAAAATTGTGTGTTTGAAATGGATAAACATACCACAAGAGAGTCCAGTACTACCGAGGCGATATGCTTCTGTGTAAGTTAAATCACGCGCATAAAAATGTGCACGCGCCACCTGACCTAAACGCCCCCTTGGTTAAAAAAATGACAATATTTACATTTGCAAATTATACTCAAAAGAGATGCAGTAGATTTTGGTCCGCGCTTGAAAATTCATTTATAAAAATTATCATCATATATAAATTGTGGCATACGGACAAGCTCAACATACCTTCGCGCTTACACCGCCAGCTTGATGTGGACCTGTTGCTAGGCAGCAGCAGTTGTGGGGAAGATAAAAAAAGAAGCGGGATCGGCAAAATGGTTCTTCACGGTTCCTCCGCCGATCTCCGGAGTGTGCATGGATTGGAGTGGCTGTATACCATCGCGCCGATGGTTTACCCACCTAAGTTTTTTTGGTGTGCAGGGGAAAAACCCCTTCCGATACTTTGCCGCTGGTGCCCTCCAATTGCCAACGTTGGTAAGACTGAACGTGCTGTCTGGGCAAACTTGATTGTTCAGCGCTGGGCTGGTTTCACACTCAACTTGATTCTATCGAACCCTGGTGCACTTGTTCATCTTACGTCATCAAAAATGTGCACGGCGGATGATAGAAAACACACTGCAGTAAATATATTGTTTTTATTAATTTGGTGCTATTATGCGCAGCTGGGTAAACAACTCTTGGGTTTACTGTATGTGCGTTGCATGAAGTTCATTTGTTGCCCTGATTGCACGCATATGCGCAAATTCACGTGAATCGCGGGACAGTTCGAGTGCCACCTCCTTCAGAGTCTCGGGTTCGGTGCGTACCGAGCCCGCGATTGACAGCTTTTATTAGCAGTTTTTCAAGCAAACCGTGCCGCTTTTCGAACTAAAATGCCAATGACTCCATATCACAGTGCATGCAGAGATAGAGCAGCATTTATTGCGAACCGATCGATCCACCCTGAACAGTGCTGCGCTTCATCTGCACATTTATTTATTTAAAAATTGAAGCTATTTTCATAATTTCACAAAGACAAATCTCGATTTTGGTTTAATTTCAGTCAATCGTGCAGCCCTAGATTAACCTCACACGAGCACAAAACAAATTCTCCCTTCACTCAAACGAGCTCTGTCTCACTTAATGGGGTAAATATATTCATCGCACAGACAGATTTTTTTGTAGCACGTGCGACATATATGTCGTAATGTACAGCCCTGGTGATCGCTACTGAATGGCACTGTTACTTTTGTATTTTTAGAACGATTTGCCAAATATCTGTCGCAAGAACGAACACTAATCATTGGCTTTACTATAGTATCCAAATCAAACACAGAACCATGTTTAGCATGCCTGTAGATAAACAATACATAAAAGCTCTAATCAAATAATAATTTACACTAATGCCAAGTTCGCTGTTGAGATTTTAAAAAGTTTGTAACGTTAGGTGTTTGTCGGATAACGTTAAGTATGAATGAGTGTGATCAATTCGTTATTTTTTTAATTGTAAATAATGACATTTATTCCTTGATAAGCTATTCATTCACATATGTAAATGCCTGTGATACACAGCTTAAAATGAAGACTTTCAGATTTGCATCCATCTTATGATACACAAATCGTATATAGGCCTACCTTTGCTGCCTAGGTTAGTGATATATTCAAACATAGTGTTTATATCTGCTAGCAGGTTTGTCTTAATCCTGAAAGATTACAGCCACCATCATGCCAGTCATTCTGTGCACAATTGGCCGTCATCCAATTCATTACATTAGCAAACAATTGCTTATCCCCCATTAAGCAGGGCCAAATGTTGACTTCTTGTTCTCGACTGTAATGTGCAGTCTGTAATTTCAAAGGTACATCACACTTCACTCTTAATGAGGCAATAAATCTTGTTTATGTGCTTTTACATGAACAGACATGAAATTGACAATGCTTTGAATCGTCTGTATAAGCGGGTGAGGTATGAGAGTGCGGTGCTGAAGCTGTGTTCCTCCCCTCCTGCCAAGCTTTAAAAGAAAGACTTCTAAAAGTTTTATGAAGGAGCAGATCAAAAAGGGTTGAGGCACGATTCCAATTCTACTTGTGTCTCTGGCTGTCATGTTATTACCTGAGTTCTGATCAGCGCTGGAGTGAGGAGACCACATCCTAAACAAACTGGTTTTATGCACCATATCTTCCCACTTATTTGAACTGATAGGAATCCAATAAGACTAAATATTTGAGCTATCGCTTTCAGTCTACATTGTGAAAAAAAGACCCTTATGCAGTCTGTCCTTAGCCTCTTTTATCGATTTATTTTTTATTTGCAGACGATACAGACCAAGTGACGCTGGCTCTTGCCTTACATTTCACTGCATTTTAATAATTTCTGCGCAGTAATTTAATCATCTCATTAGGCTTCTTCACATCCTTAACAATATCACAAGAATTGCAAAATGTATGCTATGAGACTGCCATGATGCATTTGCCCATCTGGATATGAATTCATTTATTTTGTTTAAAATCTTCTTGTTCCAGAAATGCATGTTTTGATTGATAGCTTGATTTTGAAGCAGCTTTTGTATCATAGCACCTATATATATTTTTTCTAATAGAATTAATATTCTGTCTGAAACTTAGCAGCTCACTTTTGACTCAAAATGGTATAATCTCCAACGGTAACGTTGGGTTTTCTGTATAATTGTACTGTATAATTGAGTAATTGGGAATACCGTTTACCTGGGAAGAAGGATGTTGGAGCTGGGAATGACGTCAAACCCGAGTTGACCGTGTTCAAGTAAACCAGTCATAAAACTAAGATGGATCCGTCAAGGCAAACCTTTGTTGTGCTTGCTCTTTTAGAATACAAACACAAAAAATAGTAACAAAAAATAGTATTTTGCACAGATAATGCCAATTATCATGTCCACAAATAGAGGTTGGAAGGTGTGTGGACATCTGAGTTTATTGAGACACAGACAAATACAGAAGTGCTAATAAACAATATTGTATTTCTGTTTCACCATAGTTGATGTGCTGAGCAGCCATATTGGATTCTGATGGAGCGTTTGCTGCCCTCCCCTTGAGTTCTCTAGTTGCCAATCCTTCTTGAGGCGGCATTCCAGTTCAAAGTTCCTACTGGTGCCCAGGAATTTCCCATCCGAGGGCAAATGGAACACACCATGGCTGCATCCTGAAACTGAAAAATGCTGCCTTCGGAGGATGCATTCCAAGGTAGGAAGGCATCAAGGCATGTCAGAGATACCTTCATCTGAATGATTATTGAAGGCAGCATTGATGTATCCATCACTGTCTTTGATATCCCACGATCCTGTGCATTCCATTCAGTGACAGTTGAGCTAGAAAAAGAAAGATGGTGTGATTGGCGTCTCAGAGGTGTCAGTTTGTGTGTAAATGTATGCATTTGGCAGACACTTTTATCCAAAGCAACTTACATTGCATTCAAGGTACACATTTTACCTTTTTGTCAGTTCTTGCTTTCCCTGGGAATCAAACCCATGACCTTGGCGTTGCTAACGCTACACTCTTCTGTTTGAGCTATAGGAAAGCTTGTAAATGTGTGTGTTCTCAACACGGAATGATTACTATTGTAGTAATTAAATATTTCGTTTTTATCTTAGTTTTCACCAAAGCCTGGAACTGCACTAGACTGCCTCAGAAATCATTTTGTGATGTACCTTTGTGCGCAAACGCTGCCTGCAAAGTCATTGCCTGATAGGACAGTGAAGTCAGCTACCTAAATGTTTCGGATTCAGACCATAAGACTAGGATTACGTATTTGCCCTGTAGCACCATCCACTGTTTTGGAAGAGGATATTGCTCAGCCCATTTGTGAGAATATGAAGATGAATCTGAGAGTAAAAATCCCCCGATTTTAGAGTGGTATGTGTTTTGTATTCTGTGTTTGTTCAAAGATTGTATTGAAGAACAGATTTCACATTTATTTATGAAAAATGGCTGCTGAAAACCCAGTTTTGCCATCACAGGAATACATAGTTTTAACATTTTTGATCAAATAAATGCAGCCTTGGTGAGTATAAGAAACTTCTTCCAAAAAACAGCTTACCAACCTCATGTTAATTGTTTTATATGCATTTATACATTTGTATAATATTTAGTTCACATCACTGGCTGACTTTTTAGTGTTTCTTGTGGGTATAGCATGTCACAACAAATGTGTGAAACTTTTGATTAATGATCTCGATTTATTTGTCAGGTATTTGGGACACGGCTTAGTTTTTGCTTTTGTTGACAGGAACATTTATTATATGTTCCTTCAGAAGCCAATATTAGCACTGTAACATTTTTATATTTCATATCGCTAGAGCTCTCCACAGTTTCTGACAAGTCCACCTAAAGAGCAGTTGCCTATTGACAGTAATGCAAATGCTACAAGAGTCCTAGATCTCATTTGAATTCACTGGCCACATTGTAAAAAAAAAAAAAAAAACGAAATCAGTCACAACACAACAGCTGTAGTATGCGGATATTCGTGTATCTATTTTGCAGTAATGCAGTTAGCTGAGCATTAAACAACTGCTTTCAGCAGCTGTTGGCCTTGAGATCCTTTGAGCCAAACCAAATTAGTGAATGACAAGACACAAGGAGAGAATTTCAATATCAGAGTCTAAGCATCGCTTCTTAAAATCCTCTCACTTCATGATAAAATCCGCAAGTTGGTTGAAGAAATGACAGAATGCCGGCTGTCTGTAGCAGGCCACCAAGACACTGTCTTATGGTTTTTTTTTTTCTGTCTCGGTCTGTTTGCTTGCGTTCTGATTCAATGACTTTGAGTTGATTTTAATTAAGGCGGTATCACAAGCACAGTGTCTTGTGTTCTTCAAACCATAGTGGCTTTCACATAGTCTACAAACATATGACTCCTCAGAAGTATGTTGCAGTGTTCACGTAATGTGAAGATAACACCTGTCTTACTAGGATTAAAGGTTAGCTCAAATATTTGAGTGGCACGGCAGAGTGGGTCTCATTAAGCAAGCACACATTTAGACCCAAAGACCACCAACGTGACTAGACTGCATCAACATCAGAGGCTGAGCCTAGCGTCTTCCTTCAATAAATTATTTTTGAATCATTTCTATGCTATCAAATCTAATAACAATTTAGTAGAGGCTAATCGAGCAACACTGAAAAAAAATATATTTTGCTGCTTGCTTTATGTTGCCAGCAAATTGCCAGCATTTGTGATCATTTTCACAAAACTTTCATGGCCCCCAGAATATTTAGCTGTATGAATATCTGAACATAAAATATATCAAAAGAAAGAAAATAGCCTGTGCTTTAAAAGAAAGAAAGAAAAATCTATATGCATTTTTATCAACACTTGAATGGGAGTATAAGAATGCAGCATTTTGAACAGAAAGCTGAGAAAATTGCATTTTTCAAAGTCTACATCCGGATCGGATTCAGAATGATGATCAAAACATAGAGTAGATTGAATCCATCAACATTCCCCAAAAGCAGTCCTGTACCTCTTTGTTGGTTCAACATTTAATTCGGTAACATTAGGCAGTTTTGATTTACTATATGCTGTTTCATAAGTTCACCTGCCCATTCAGTCTTAATAGTTAATGGTAAACAAACTTGGCTTGCCTCACTTCCAACCCAGGACCCAGCCCAGTACCACCACTCTGCTAAGAATGACAGGACGTTCCCACCGCAGACGGACAGAAGACCTCGGTCGAAGCCCACACCAGAAGGAGCGATCAAGCCTGACATCTCACATCTGTCACAACACAGAGACAAAAGCAGTAGCAAGAAACTCTTTTAATAATAGAATAGATGATGTACACAAAGGAAGTCTCAATGCAGCAGGCTAGCGACGCAGGGGCCAGATGTGACGGTGACGAGTGCAGACAGTGAAGAACAGGTGACGACGAATCCAACGACCACAGGAACAGGAACATGAACAGGGAAGGTAAAGGACTCAAACACACACCGAGAACCCACAAACAACGATCTGACAAAGAGAGATGGAAATGATGAGTCTATATAGGTGATAGTAATGATTTGCAGCTGGTGACAGGGCTTGATGAGTCTGATGACTGATGATCCAATCTATGGCCACACCCACACAAACAGCACGCACACACTCATAACAAAAGGCACATGAGACTAGAAAGAGACATGGATTTATGAACCGTGACAACATCTCATCTCACTCTGACCAGGTGTGCGAGCCAGCTGACCCTTCAATCGCTGAGGGAGTCCTCGTGGAGTTCGAGGGAATGGAAGCGAGCCCCACCCATCCTCCCACCACTGAGAGTGAGTACTGCTTGGACATTATGGATAGTGGATAGACTAATTTCCTGTGCCCCTTCATCTTGTCAGAATCTGAATCTTCAGTCTTGTTAACCCCACCAAGACCCTATGTTTACTTTCTTCTCTGGCACAGACAAAAATGAAAAGACTATCAGTCAAAGCTCAGCTTTAGGAAGGGAAGAGACAGGGCAAGATAGAGACTGAGAGAAAAAGAAAGTGTTGGAGATGAGGAGAAACTTTTGAAAGCTGTTAACGCGGTTTTGAAAGCTATTTATTATTCTTTTTTTGGCCTTCAAACGTCTTAAAATGCACAAACACATGTATATTACTGGGATATTGGCTGTTTATTTGTCACATATCTGTGATTCTGTCATGTTGTTTGCTTTAGTCACATGTTCCTTCATCTATGTTTCCCGCCACTTTCTGTTTCCTTGGTTACCCTCGTTAGTCTAGTTCTGTTCAGCTGTGTTTAGTTATCCTTATCTGTATCACCTGTGCCCCTCGTTAGGAAGTCATCAGTGTTTTGTATTTAGTTCCCTCGTGTTCATTCTTTCCTTGTCTGGTCTCCAGTTATGTTTACACGTCGTGTTTATGCAGCTTTGTGTTCTGTCCAACATTCTTTTGAATAAATACCTGTCTTTGTTGAAGTCCCGTATCGCCTCTTCACTGCAGCACGATAGATCTGTGACAGAAGACCAGACCAATACTAAAAGGCAAATACTGCAATACTACTTCTCGTAAGGATGGGTATTTTCGTGTCTCAGCTCTCTCCAGTATTCCCAGAGGACGGCGGTTCGGTGGAGGATCGCCTCTGGGGGATTAGGCAGAAGGGTCGGCCACTGGAGAGGTATGTGGAGGAATTCTCTGAGCTTGCTGATCTGGTGAACTGGCCAGATGCACCGCTTAACACGTTTTTTCTGATGGGCCTGGACGAGGACACTATTCGATTCCTGGAACCTGCCTGTTCCTTTTCCCTAGTCGAGACAATCAATCTGATATTGTCCTTAAATTGTTCTGAGTTCGAGATTGTAGAAGAGGTTCCTTAGAATATGTGTCTTCCTCGTCCAGTCCCCTCAGAGAAGCACGCTGCCTGGTCAGTTCACCCGCAGCCAGTTTCCTCCTCATATCCCTCCAGTGGGCCTGCCGGGAAGGTCCTGCCTGTCCCCAAGCCCAGGCAGAAGAGGAGAGCTGCCGTTAAGCCCCGGTCTCAGGTCGTGACGGCCGCAGCCACGGCAGATCCTCGAGAGCGGTGGTTGATGGACTTTGGGAGCGATCCTACCGCTCCAGCCCTCCTGGACTCCGCTCCAGCCCTCATGGACTTCCTGGACTCCGCTCCCGCCTTCGAGCCCGCTCCAACCCACGAGATCTCCACTCCACCCCTGAATTCCCCAAAGAAAATTTTGGGGGGGGGGCCACGTACCTGTGGGTGGGGCTCTGGTTTGGCCTAGGCGCCCTAAGACTCCTGCTCCGCCCACGGCCCCTGACCCGCCATGGCCGCCCACGGCTCCACCCTGGAGGCCCTCCAGCCAGTCAGACCCCAGTGCTCCCGCCCCCAGGACTCCAGGGTGCCCACCCTCCCTCCCAATTTGTACTTCTACGGCGCGATGACGCGCCTACCGGGAGGGGGCGTTATGTCACATATCTGTTTCTGTCATGTTGTTTGCTTTAGTCACATGTTCCTTTGTCTATGTTTCCCGCCACTTTGTTTCCTTGGTTACCCTCGTTAGTCTAGTTCTGTTCAGCTGTGTTTAGTTATCCTTATCTGTATCACCTGTGCCCCTCGTTAGGAAGTCATCAGTGTTTGTATTTAGTTCTCTCGTGTTCATTCTTTCCTTGTCTGGGGCCCGTTCTTCGTACCTCGCTAACTCAGTTAGCCGGATTTGATTGTTGACGATTTGGCATGATCTTGGATTGTTTGGTTCTTCGACGCTCATCCTGACTTGCTGTCATAGCAACAGGTCCGTTAGCTTAAACCTGCTCCCGAGCAGGCTTATTTCATGTAAACCGGATTAGATTGCATCTTGAGGTGATACTTAAAATCTGTCCCAGCCACTGCTACTTTATTACAAGAGTTCATTACTGAACCAGGGGCAATAATAATCATTTTAAATAATAATAATAATATACAAATTTTAAATTGTATATGAGAATGTATATAATATTATAATGTTGTGTATAATACCATAGACACAGCCACTTGATTGAGCGATTTATTTGTGATGGAATAATTACTTAATAATTTTTTTGGAGGTTTGCACATGTTGTACAGTTAATCTGAGCCGTGCATTAATTTAAGTGATGACGGATATTATGGGATGCTTGATGCAGCGCAGGAGATGCAGAGAATTTGATCTTGACCCTTAAGAAACTTTAATACTGTCACGTTACAAATCTGCTTCGAATTGAATTACAACATTGAAATAAAAATGTAAAGGGTGTACAAATACTGTATAAAATCGTGAATATAAATAATTGGTAATCATGTAAAAAAAAAAAAAACATTTATCATTGATCTATTATAACTTTTATGTTGGTTTGGTCGTTTAGCTGTTTCCTTATAAAGGTCCAGATATTCGTGTTTTTTTTGGTGTGTAATTTGCCAAGTTTTTTGCCAGGTGGCTTTTTTAATTATATAATGTCATTACGTTGCTGTCTTGACGCCAGCCAATCGCTGCATTGCTGATCATGGTTTCGAGTATCGATGCATCTGCCCTCTTCAGTGAAAACAAGAACGTGCAGTGATCTTAGATCATTTAATCCAGATATTTAAATCCAATCCGCAAATTCGATGGAAGAACCCAATTAGCCAGAGATCAGTTATCAGGATTAAAAGATCTGGGATCTGTCAAATCATCTCAGATGTATTAAGCGAGGTACGAAGAACGGGCCCCTGGTCTCAGTTATGTTTACACGTCGTGTTTATGCTGCTTTGTGTTCTGTCCAATGTTCTTTTGAATAAATACCTGTCTTTGTTGAAGTCCTGTATCGCCTCTTCACTGTAGCACGATACATCCGTGACATTATTAGTACTTATAAAGCACATATTAGTGCCTTATTCTGGATGAACATGTTCTACATCCCTTAATTCTACCAATACCTAAACTTAACAACTACCTTACTAACTATTAATAAACAGTAGTTCTGAGTTTATTGAGGCAAAAGTAATAGTTAGTTAACAGTGAGAATTGGACCCTAATCTAAAGTGTGACCAAATATGTATACCAAATGTTTTAACTAGTAATTTTCTTATTATGAATGCGTGTGAGATGGTGGTCCAGTGGGTTAAACCATGGAACTGATATGCAGAAGGTTGCTGGTTCGATCCCAGTGGTCACCACCAGTGTGTCCTTGAGCAAGGCACTTTACTCCATGTTGCTCCAGGGGGATTGTCCCTGTAATAAGGGCACTGTAAGTCACTTTGGATAAAAGTGTCTGCCAAATGCATAAATGGAAATGAATATTGTGCAAAATAAACTTTGTGGGGAAAAATTAAATAACAGCTCTCCTAACAGAGAGACAGAAATACATGATCACTATATACATTACACACTACACACTAGGGATGTCACGATACTAAAATTCCAGTAGTCTGTACCAATACCATTACAATTTTACAGTTCTCGGTACCACAGCAAAATCTGTTGGAACTATTTTACTATTTTATTTAACTATTTGTTCTATACTTTAACTATAAATTCAATGAGTTTATTATTTATGATGATAATGATTATAAGTAAATACTTCATATAAACATTTGAAGGTTATTTTTATAATTATTATTATTATTATTAGTAGTAGTGGTAGTAGGTTACAAACCGGAAGGTTGGTGGTTCAATCCCCGGTTCCACGATTCCAAGTGCTGAGGTGTCAATGAGCAAGACACCTAACCCCAGCTGCTCCTGACGAGCTGGATGGCGCCTTGCATGGCTGACACCACCGTCGGTGTGTGAATGGGTGAATGTGAGGCAATGTGTAAGGCGCTTTGGATGGCCATTGGTCTGTTAAAAGCGCTATACACTCACCTAAAGGATTATTAGGAACACCTGTTCAATTTCTCATTAATGCAATTATCTAATCAACCAATCACATGGCAGTTGCTTCAATGCATTTAGGGGTGTGGTCCTGGTCAAGACAATCTCCTGAACTCCAAACTGAATGTCAGAATGGGAAAGAAAGGTGATTTAAGCAATTTTGAGCGTGGCATGGTTGTTGGTGCCAGACGGGCCGGTCTGAGTATTTCACAATCTGCTCAGTTACTGGGATTTTCACGCACAATCATTTCTAGGGTTTACAAAGAATGGTGTGAAAAGGGTAAAACATCCAGTATGCGGTATGCTTATAGAAGAGCAACTTTGACTGAAATAACCACTCGTTACAACCGAGGAATGCAGCAAAGCATTTGTGAAGCCACAACACATACAACCTTGAGGCGGATGGGCTACAACAGCAGAAGACCCCCCGGGTACCACTCATCTCCACTACAAATAGGAAAAAGAGGCTACAATTTGCACGAGCTCACCAAAATTGGACAGTTGAATACTGGAAAAATGTTGCCTGGTCTGATGAGTCTCGATTTCTGTTGAGACATTCAGATGGTAGAGTCAGAATTTGGCATAAACAGAATGAGAAAATGGATCCATCATGCCTTGTTACCACTGTGCAGGCTGGTGGTGGTTTGTAATGGTGTGGGGGATGTTTTCTTGGCACACTTTAGGCTCCTTAGTGCCAATTGGACATTGTTTAAATGCCACGGCCTACCTGAGCATTGTTTCTGACCATGTCCATCCCTTTATGACCACCATGTGCCCATCCTCTGATGGCTACTTCCAGCAGGATAATGCACCATGTCACAAAGCTTGAATCATTTCAAATTAGTTTCTTGAACATGACAATGAGTTCACTGTACTAAAATGGCCCCCACAATCACCAGATCTCAACCTAATAGAGCATATTTGGAATGTGGTGGAACGGGAGCTTCGTGCCCTGGATGTGCATCCCACAAATTTCCATCAAATGCAAGATGCTATCCTATCAATATGGGCCAACATTTCAAAAGAATGCTTTCAGCACCTTGTTGAATCAATACCACATAGAATTAAGACAGTTCTGAAGGCGAAAGGGGATCAAACACAGTATTAGTATGGTGTTCCTAATAATCCTTTATGTGAGTGTATAAATGCAGTCCATAGTAGTATTACATTGAGACATAGCTAAACCTGTACAATAGTAGCCTAATATATTTCTGTCAATTTCAAAAAAAGATAAACTGAATTTTTATTTTGATTGGTGAACGTGAAGACCTTTGAGTGTCTGTGTGTTCATGATATGATGATAGTTTTCTCAAAATGAAACGGTAAATGCTCATTAAGTGACTCCAGACCAGCTCTGGAGATGAAGTTAATGCATTCATGTCCTCATATAGTGACACGGCAGAGGCTAAAAAGACAGTGAGTTTCACGCGTGTGTGTGCTGCAAATTAAACCGTGTGTCTGCGCCATTCATTCACACAGAGACGCAGAACATGCAGGATTAATATTTAAATAGTATTTTGTGGTTTAATATTCACAGACATTAGTATATTTTCAGCTACAGTCTGGAGCCCTGCGCGTAGATAAACATGGAAGCAACTAGTGTTGTGTTACTCGAGACTGGTCTTGGTCTTAAGACCATTTTTTGATGGTCTTGGTCTGATCTCGGTCTCGACCACATTTGTACTCAGTCTTGTCTTGCTCTCAGACTAAGAGGACTTGGGATTTTGTTTCAAGACCGGTCAAGACCACAACTGCTGGGATATTACTAAATTGCCAGTGCATTGCCTTATTTATGTATTAACATCATTAATGTGATTGGATGTAAAACTTACTGCTTCAGATGTAATCAATAACTAATTTCTAATTTGATTTATTTATTGTGCCGATTGGAGTGCTGGTCTGGTCTTTGTCTTGGTTCGGCCTCGCCTTGCCTTGGTCTTGGTCTTGTCTTGGTCTCAACCCCTCAAAGTCTTGGTCTTGTCTTGATCTCAACACACATTGGTCTTGGTCTTGACTTGGTCTCAGATTAGGTGGTCTTGACTACAACGCTAGAAGCAACTGAAAGCAGCTGCCCATTAATGGGTACCGAATACACTCGGTACTACCGAAATGCTGGTATTGTCACATTTTCAAAATTTCAGTACCGACATCCCTACTTACACATTATATTAAAGCCACAGCTAAAATGTGTCATTAGTGATGCGTTGTTTAATGTCCGTGTGGAAGATTGGCAAAATCTTTAGAATTTTTCACTGGTGTTATTGCGACCTATATTACAACTCTTGCCTCATTCATGCAATCAAATAACAAAATTAAGAACAAAAGTGGGGTGTCAAGTAAGTTTAAAAATGACCCTTTTATGCTTGAAAAGTTTAAGCATGGGGCTGCTCATTTAGATTCTTAGACTACCTCTAGCTCTCTTCTTTCAACCTACCTTTTAGATTCTAAAATATGCTAGTCAGTGCTCCTTTTGAACGTGGAATATTCTTTATTCTGAGAGCTTAAAATATTGCAGCCGTGGGATTTATCCTCTAATTATCGCATTGTGATGACAAAAAAGAGGCAAAACTGCATAAACTGCAAATAACTCTCCAGACTGCTGTGCAGAACCTGAGCGTTGAACATTCTGACACTGTTCGCCTGATGCATGTCAACATCCTCCTTTAGAGAAGCGTATTCACATTGTATCCTCTGAGGGAAAACAGAGACAGAGGGGAAAAGCCGATGCTAGCGTGACAGCCACGCCACATTACTCAGTAAATGCTGACTGATTACATTTCACATGCAGCTCTAGCAAATTTCAAATTGCTAACCTACTCGTGTCACATTGTTTCCACTGTAAAATAGAAAAATATGTCCCGATTCCAAAGACTTTCAGAGATGGACATTTACTCAGTGTCTGTGAAGCTGATTCAGAGCAAACTTTTAAATTCTAACTCTCCGTATACCTGAAAAGTTGCCTCTGTGACAGTGGAGAAAACATAGAGGACCTTCTGTTGTGCTGCTGAGAGGATCCCGAAACAACAGTTTAACCAGTTTTTGACTGGTATATTTGCCTACACAATATTGTTTATCTGTAGACTAACCGACGTGCCTGTCGTTCAATCAAGCTATAAGGCCCGCCCAATCGTCCCAATGATAGCTTACGATTGGTGGGTGAAGGTTTCTTGCGCGTTCTGTCTTTCCAGCGGGGCAAAGTGATTCCAATTTATCTTTATCTGCCTCCATTTTATCATGACCTCGAATTTAGGTTAGAATGCCGATTGGTTTTAAGGTCATTTGTATAACAATTTAACTACACATTTGATTAATCTGTTTAACTCTTTACTCCTCAGATGCTCAGAGTCACACAGGGTCCTCGCACCGGCCCTTCATTATGCAGGCCCACAATCACAAACTTGCCGGTCTTGGTCATTTAGGTAATTGACTATAGAGGGTTGCTCCATGCTTACTCACTCTAAAAGTATTGTATTTAGTCCCCATAGTTCTACCAGAAAGACTCGGGAGGCCAGATGAAGTACAATGAAGTAATACATTTATTAACTGACCAGCAAGTATTATATTTAGAGTTTCTTTGGTGTAAGCCCTGTCCGTAGCGCCCGTCTCGGGGGTAACGGATTCTACATTTCCTGCCTGGAGATGAAGGCTGGGGCGCAGCCGACCCCCTGGGAGGTATAGGCAATCACCATCCTGGTGATGGTGGGGAGGATGGAGGTAAATGTTGGCGTCAGCATCTGTGAACTCAGACATGTGTAAATGACCATCTTTTATGCTCTGAGAATTAGGACATGATTGGTTAGGTCTGAATGTGATGAGTGACATAACATTGAATCTTCCTGGCAGAACTTTATATCTGTGTACAATTGAAGAAAGCAATGTTAGTCAGAGGTCATGACCACTACTTCAGATATAAGCCGACCAAATACTTTCTCTAATAGTAGTTTTGGTATGGTCATGCCAGGGTTTCCCATTAGCTAGAGTAAGTTTTCATTAAACAGAGGTAAGGCTCACCCTATTTAGGTTGGTCGGTCATCAGAAGAGTATGTGTGTACTGAATGCACACCGCCGGACTTTTGTAATGCGCATTTAATTTGTTTGCAGTATTTAAATGGGTTGTAACTTGTGGCGAGAGATTGCCGAGCGCCTGTGTACGCGTAAAAAAACGAAGTATACTTCCGGCTTAATAGACACGCCCCTTTTCCCCAAAACTCCTCCCTTCAAAGAGAATGTTGTGAGCTTGCAGCAGCATTTTTGTTTGCACTTTACAGAACCTATAAGGCATTTTATTTTTGAGATAAAATGGAATATCAGGATGATTTAAAAAATGCTTGCAGCATTTTAAGACTCAACTCCAGGAAAAATAAATAAATGAAAATGGTTAAAAAAAAAAGTTTTTTTTTTTTATTTAATGATTTTTTATATTTTACAGAAAAGTTCCCATGCTTTCTTCAGGAGCCCCAATGACAATCCGGTCGTTTTTAACTTTCTCGACTTTCAGACGTTTAACTCTCTGTTACCACAAAGGTGCTGCATCACATAAATAGACTGTCTCAGTTGCTTTCTTGTTGCATCATGGGTCTGAGGCCATGCTTTTCCTTATTTTCCTTGTATTTCATGTTTGGATGTTTATTTATTAATTTATGTATCTCTGCCTCTGATCATATTGATCACAAAGAATATAAAAACCAGGCCACTTTTAGACTTGACTTGGACCTTACAAACAGTAGAATTTTTAAATTATATTTGGTTCGATTTCACTAATGGACCTGTGTCTGGATGAGAGGGAAAGACATTTTGAACATTTTGTTTTGGTTGTTGTTGTTGTATTTGTATTGCTTAGGAATAAAGCACATTTAAAGCCTCCAGTGCAACTAAAAGACACAAATAATTTAAAGCACTTTGTCTGATGCTGAATTGTCATCATCAATCTTTAAAAAGGTTTGGATTGCTCAATTGTATGTACATTTTATATTTAATTTTAATTGTATACTTAATTGATGGATAATTACAGTATCTCAGAAGTGATGTAAATGAGTTCATAGAAAAGTTGTGTTTTGTTTATGTAATCTTGTTCAAGGAGAATGGTAAAGTAACTGTAAACCACTTCATAAAACAGTACAACTATGGAAAATATATGGAAATTGTAATTCGCTCTTCCTCTTAAACTGAACTAATCCATACTCTCCTCTGACTTTCTCCCTGCCTCTGAAAGCAATTAATTGAATGTTAAACTGCTTCTAGGCAGGGCCGACATCATTTAATTAATATGGAAAATGTTAATGTTGATGTCACATTTATGAATAGACAGACTAAATATATTTGACACTTAAGCCACGTTTGATCTTTGTAAAAAGATTTTTTTACAGCTTTAGTTAGAAAAGAAAAACTTAGTAAAGAATGAATAAAAAAAAAATATATTTTAAACTCTTGAAAACTCTTAAAAAATGTAATTTTACCTTTTAAGGTACAAGTGCACGGCCGTCACTGGGGTGGTACCCTGGGGTGGAACCTAAGGATGACTAGTCAGGGGTAGGCAAGTTCGGGCCTAGAGACCTGATGTCCTGCAGAGTTTAGCTCCAACCCTACTAAGCTACCATGGTATAAAACTCATGGCTCCCAGCATGCATTGCAGCATTAAGTTTGTCACCATTGTTGAGATTCATATGCTGACTCTTGATATGTGTGTGCATCTAAACGTTTTTCCCCCTTAGAATGTATTTAAAAATCAAAATTCAGAATGTCTGATCTGTGGCAAGAAAGTATTGTTGGTGAATAGTATTTATTAATGTTTTTAGTCAGTGATGAGTTTACTATTTTTTTACTTTAATTTTTGTTTATAGTGTTTTATTAAAACTGTATCAAAAACCACAAACTCCCATAAATAGCCAAGAGTCAAACTGCCCAACTAAAGAAACACTGATCACAATAATGGCGACCAAACGTTTTCAATAAAATCATCAACATCTAAACCTCTGTTAGCTCTCAATAAGAGCTTCTATAGACGTCTTTCAGAGTTGGAGCCAAACTCTGCAGGACAGCGACTCACTAGGACCGAACTTGCCCACCCCTGCTTTAAGTAGAGGAAAACAATGGTATAATTGGATCATAAGGACGAATTGTTTACCTTTAAAGGTACAGTTATACAGTTTGTTGTCCAAAGAACAAAATTGTACCTCCACTGTACCTTTTTTTCTGAGAGTGAACCAGCGATTGATTAAACGCTGTTTATTCTTTTGTTGTTTTACTGAAAGATATGTACTTTTTTATTATAGCAAACAATTATGTTTTGTAGTGTTCTACTCACTGTTTCGTGGTTCACAGCCCTGCAAAACCAGGCTCATGTTAGGCAACAATAGAAACACTAATTGCCTTGTTTCCAGATGGATGAGCCAATAGCAAGTTACCTTCACCTGCTTTACACAAGTCAACCCTACTGCCCCTGTGGCAATGAGCCCTCTGTGGATTGAAGAGTGGTCGAAGAAATAAAAAGTGGGCCTCCACTCTTTCTGTTCCCTAGCTGGCCTAAAGCAAGAAAAAAAAAGGATACATGCAGCAGGTAGAGTGATCATATGAAATATAATAATTCACAAATAGTGATGTAGGTTAATTTTGGTTTGAGGCACATATTACCTGAAAATGTACATTTATTTATATATATATATATATATTTATATATTATATATATTTATATATTATATATTTATTTATATATATATATATATATATATATATATATATATATATATATATATATATATATATATATATATATATATATATATATATATATATATATAAATAAAGTGAAAATTCTCTCCAAAATGAAAATTTCCTGATAATTTACTCACCCCAATCTCATCCAAGATGCTCATGTCTTTCTTTCTTCAGTCGAAAATAAATTAAGTATTTTGAAGAAAATGTTCCAGGGTTGTTCATCATATAATAGTTTTCAGTTGCAACCAAAATGCTTAAGGTCCAAATCAATGCAGTTTCAAAGTGCTTTGATGGGCTCCAGAGGCTCTGCTTGGAATCGGGTCTTATCTAGCGAAACGATCGGCCATTTTCAAAAAATTTTTTAATAAATATACTTTTTAACCTAAATTGTTCATCTTGTGCTGCTCTGCGAGGTGCTAAGGATGACGTAATCACGTCAGAACGGTCACGCTAGACGTAGGAAGAAATAACCCCCCCGTTATGCTAATACAAACGCTCTTTACCAAAAACACTCAATTTTCAACTTCAAAATTATTTTTTTGCTAAAGGGCATTTGTATTAGTCTTCACACGAGCGCTTTGTTAACACGGGGGCGGTACTTCTGCCTACGTCTATTGTGACCGTTCCGACGTGATTACGCCATCCTTAGCACCTCACAGAGCAGCGCAAGATGAACAATTTAGGTTAAAAAGTATATTCTTTGTTTTTTTGTTTTTTTAAATGACCGATCGTTTCGCTAGTTAAGACCCTATTCCTCATCTGGGATCACGCAGAGCTTCTGGAGCCCATCGAAGCGCTTTGAAACTGCATTGATTTAGACCTTTTACATTTTGGTTGCAACTGAAAACTATTATATGATGAACAACCCTGGAATGTTTTCTTTAAAATACATTTCTTTTTGACTGAAGAAAGAAAGACATGAACATCTTGGATGGCATTGGGGTGAGTAAATTATCAAGAAATTTTCATTTTGGTGTGAACTAATCCTTTAAATGGTTTAAAAGCATTTGTATGAATAACAGCATGTCATATAATGTAACGCTATCCCAAGGATGATAGAAAAAAACGATGTAAATATATTCAATAAAATTAAAGTTAATACCAGAATATCCCATAGAAAATCACCTATTGTCCATATGTGTGTTCCACCGAAGACAGAAAGTCATACGTTTTTGGAACAACATGAGGGTAAATTATAATGGAATTTTATTTTTTGGTGAACTGTTCCTTTAAAGTAAAGGGTTAGGGTTAATTAGGTTTAGGAATTTGGAACACATGCACAAACATGCAGAAACAGAATGGACTGAGGTCCCTTCAGGGTTCATTGTGCATAAATAATCTCAAAATAACACTTTTTCTCAGCTCTCTGCTTTTATTAAGTAAAAGAGAAGGGAAAAAAAGACTTCTGGGACTTTTGTGGAAGAACAGAGTGTCACTTTATCCAAATTACATCCGATATTGCCATGATGTTCACATGAGCTCTGAGATCATTTAGACGTTACTTATTTAGCTCAGCTATCTATCCATCGTGCATGGATTCAATCTTGTTTCTTTCTTCTTTCTTTAGTAGGCTATTATTAGTTGCTGTCTTCCTTATATTTTAAAGGACAGGGTGAAAAGAGGATCTTTGAATCAAAACTGTGGGAACTGAGGATAATTATCATATAATTTAGGCATTAATTTTAAAGATGAAAGAAGTTTCCTTATACGAGAAAAGAAATATCCACAGAATGGAGTCTCTTCACAGACAAATTGGTTTTCAAATTGGTAAAGCGAATGAATACAGAACAGCGAGAGGAGAAAAATATATCAGCAACGACAAGCTACTTTAAGGGAAAACAACTTACACTTGTGCATTATCACAATGACTCAATCTGATATGATGTACCATAATGGGAGAGTGTAATCTCCACAGCTCTATTGGTCTAATCTCTTTGCCTCTGCTTTATGCTTTCTATCAGGTAGACAAAGTTGTCAGTCAGGTTGGCAAAGCCATTTTCGTTGTCAATAGGACACAGGGGGAGTGCTGAGCGTCTCAATAGAAACAGAGAAATTACAGCGTGACTGAGCTCAGTAGAGACCCGTCCTACTGATGATGGATCAACATTCCAAGGAGCCTTCACTCGTCTCTCTTACTCTTTACCACTATGATTGAAAGACACTCCAGGAGAAAGAAATAAAAAAGAGAGAATAAAAGAGAAAAAAGAGAAAGGACAGTGGTATATCGGAACAATAGCAATATTGTTGAATGGTACAAAGAGAAGAATGTTTTTGTATATGTAGTTTTATATTCATGCAAACAGTCAGACAGCTGTGATGTCTTCTGAATGTCTTTTCAGTCTTTCAAGTTTTACACAAAGCACAAAGTCAAATTAAACCTATTATTTTGTCACACTGAGATATATTTTGATTGAATTTGTTCTCTAAATGCAGAGTGTAAAAGATGGGCTGTCATTTTTTGTTTAAAGGACGCTTGCAAAACACTATTTACATATGCAGTGAGGTCCAAAAGTATAGAGACATCAATTGTTTATTTAATACCAAAATAATATTAATAAAAGTAAAAACTTTAGTGTAGGATATACACTATATTGCCAGATGTTTTGGTGACGCCTGCCTTTATATGCACATTACTGACATCCCATTCTTAAACTGTAGGGTTTAATGTGGAGTTTGCAGCTATAACAGCTTCCAGTCTTCTAGAAAGGTTTTCCACAAGGTTTAGGAGTGCGTTTATAGGAATTTTTGACTATTCATCTAGAAGCGCATTTATGAGGTCAGGCACTGCTGTTGTACGAGAAGGCCTGGTTTGCAGTCTCCGCTCTAATTCATCCCAAAGGTGTTCTATCAGGGTGAGGTCAGGACTCTGTGCAGGCCAGTCAAGTTCCTCAGCACCAAACTCGCTCATCCATGTCTTTATGGACCTTCCTTTGTGCACTGGTACGCAGTAATGTTGGAACAGGAAGGGGCCATCCTCAAACTTTTCTCACAAAGTTAGGAGCATGATATTGTCCAAAATGTCTTGGTATGCTGAAGCATTAAGAGTTCCTTTCACTGGAACTAAGGGTCCAAGCCCAACCCCTGAAAAACAAACCCCCACACCATAATCCTCCTCCACCAAACTTTACACTTGGCACAATGGAGTAAGGCAAGTACCAATTTCCAGGCAACAGCCAAACCCAGACTCGTACGAGAAGGCCTGGTTTGCAGTCTCCGCTCTAATTCATCCCAAAGGTGTTCTATCAGGGTGAGGTCAGGACTCTGTGCAGGCCAGTCAAGTTCCTCAGCACCAAACTCGCTCATCCATGTCTTTATGGACCTTCCTTTGTGCACTGGTACGCAGTAATGTTGGAACAGGAAGGGGCCATCCTCAAACTTTTCTCACAAAGTTAGGAGCATGATATTGTCCAAAATGTCTTGGTATGCTGAAGCATTAAGAGTTCCTTTCACTGGAACTAAGGGTCCAAGCCCAACCCCTGAAAAACAAACCCCCACACCATAATCCTCCTCCACCAAACTTTACACTTGGCACAATGGAGTAAGGCAAGTACCAATTTCCAGGCAACAGCCAAACCCAGACTCGTCCATCGGATTGCCGGACAGAGAAGCGTGAAGCGTGTCACTCCAGAGAACACGTCTCGGCTGCTCTAGAGTCCATTGCACTTGGTGATGTAAGGCTTGGATGAGCTGCTCGGCCATAGAGACCCATTCCATGAAGCTCTCTACGCATTGTTCTTGAGCTAATCTGAAGGCCACACAAAGTTTGGAGGTCTGTAGAGTGATTGGAACACCTGAATTCAATGTTTTGGAGGGGTTTCCAATACTTTTGACAATATAGTGTATGTGTTTGCATGTTTACAGTCAATTAATTAGATTTTTAACTCTTCCCCTGCCAGTGTTTACTTAAAAAAAGTTGCCAGCCTGCGTCAGCATTTTTGATCATATTCACAAAACTTTCATGGCCCCTAGAATACTTTATGTTAGTTTCGATTTACATGATGTTGAAAGTTTGATGATCACGATAGCTTACTCATGCATATATGGAGCTATCTGCTCTTTCTGGTTTACACATATCTTCTTCTTCACTTGTTTTAAACACAGATTGCTGGAAAAACAGATTGCTGGAAAAACTCATCAATGGCGGGGAAAGAGTTGAAGGAATTATCAATGAAATTCTGAATGACACACAACCCTGTTATCAACATAAACAACATGCACATATAGGCCTACAATTAATATAAATATAATACCAACACAGAGTGCTGACATGTGGTCAACATATTTGAACATAAAAGTACAATGCACAATATACAGAATGAGTACTCACAGAAATACATCTTTTTTTTTTCTCATTTCTCTTTGATATGTGGACAATAGTGAATGTGTCATACTCTCAATGATGTATCTGACACAATGTACAGCGATCATAGCCCGGAGATGGAATTTTTCAAAAGGCAAAGGCCGTCGCTGACAGATTCAATGTGAATTCACCATCATTCGGTGAGTTGAGGAACTTTTTTTCAGACCATGATGATCAGGATCTGGTGAGTAACTGCAGCAGCAGTACTTTCATTCAAAGGCATCTTGTGATTTGTTCTGTATCTGATAAAAATCCACCATGGATTGATCTCCACCATGTTCATGTTAATGATTACGCCAGCATATGTTTGCAGGGCTTGTTCTTCTGTTCAGAAAGGCCTTCTGATTAATCTTGTCCAGATACTAAGGAACTGGAATAGTGTGGAATATGCCAATTATGATAACATATCCCCAGTATAAAGTGCTGTACACACTCTAAAAAAAAGGTTCTATATGGCACCAAAAATGGTTCTTGGCTCGTAATCATAGGGGAACCTTTTTAAGTGCTATATAGCACCAATTTTGGCGCTTCAGCGGTTCTTCAGAGGTTCTTCTATGATTACGACGAAGAACCATTTTTGGTGCCATATAGAACCTTTTTTGTTTTAGAGTGCATGTAGTATACTTCAGAATCATGTTCAGACTATAGTACACAAATGTTATGTTTTATTTAGCACCATTTTATATGATTGCATGCACTTTTCCTCTCCTAGGGTTGTCTGAGTGAAGTTTCACAGAGTTTGCAATGCATGTGGAGTTTTATTTGTTATGATGTTTAGTTAAGTTTATCTGCAGGGAAATAAATTGCTGTAGATTTGATGAGTAGATGTATTTGGAAGTGAATCTATTTCACAATAACACAACTTTAGTAAAATCCATTTCCCTTGCATTTTATTTCCATCCAAAATGTCCATATGTTCAAATCCCAGATGTAATTTTCAAAACATGAAAAGAGACAATTCTGCTGAAAGTCAAAAGCAACAACTATTTCTACCAAATCAGCAAACCACACTTAAGCTGAGTGTGTGGGGGTGTGTGACCCCCCTAAAGAAGGCTTGATCCCCGCTGAATGACATCAAAACAAGATGTTGGGTTGGGGAATGGTATTAAATTTGCTAAACACACACACTACTATACACTACTATGATAACACTATATAACCCCTATGTTTGACTCTCTGACCCCGAAGGCCATTGTGTAATTCGCTCCATGCATATAAGGACTTTATGAGTCCTTTGTTAAAAGGGTCACATCTAAATTTTTTATAGTCTTAATATTTTATACTTTGTCCCTGAGCTCCATTTGCAATGTTAGTCAAGGTTTCTTGCAATGTTTTTTGTTCTCATTTTACAGTACATGTTCGTTCCACTTTTGACTTTGATATCTTTGAAGATCTCTGTTTTGATTGGCCAACCTCTGCATGCGAAATGAGCGGCATTGCTTACTTGAAGGCTGCAGTTTTTTTTCTGTCAGGTCTGATACAGTTGCTGTTGTCCTGTCCTTGGACAGCCTCTTTGGAAAACATTCATTAAGATTCACAGGAATACATTTGTCTGTTTATCTTCCTCATTTCTTAAACCAATAGTTCATCCAAAATGCAAATTCTGAAATTTTATTTACCCAACCTAATGTTAATCCAAACCTGTGTGAGTTTTTCAGATGATTATTATTATTATTATTACTAAGTAGTGACCTACTTCACGTCAATGCCTCAAGTAAACTGTCAGCTACATTCAGTCTTTCAAAGTCTTTCTAAGTCATGCAAATGCCTTTTAATACTTGTGGGTTTTCCTGTTGTTTTGGAGCTTAACAGTCTGATCCCCATTTAGTTGTTGTATGGTAAATTTCTACTTTTCTGTTTTATGGAAATAAATAACTTCATTAGGTTTAGAAAGAACCTAAGGAGTGAATGTTCGTGTTTGGGTGAACTATCCATTTAATCATGGGTCATGTTACTGAACACCTGTAACAATGTCAGTCCACTGGAGGCAAGTGTAGATGAACCCAAGTGCAGCTTATTCCAAAACAAGAAACGATACAAAATAAACAAGGACTTGACTTGAACAGACACTCACCATAGCGAGTTCCACAAACAAAACTTGACCAGGAACAAGGCAAACATAAGGGCTTAAATACTCAAGGGCTGCGTCTGAACCCTGGAAAATGCTGCCTTCAGAGGACACATTTCAAGGTAGGAAGGCATCAAGGCACGTCCGAATCTAATGTTAGCTTCACTTCCTGTTTTCTGAGATACCTTCATCTGATTGATTTTTGAAGGCAGCACATATGTATCCATCGCTGCCTTTGATATCCCACAATCCTGTGCTTTCCATTCTGTGACAGTTGAGCTGGGAAAAAAAGATGGCGTCCGAAAGTTGTGTAAGGGATATTCTGATCAAATAACTATTTTGGGGAATTGATTCACAATTAAAAGAACCGAATCACCTATATGAATAATTCAGAATTAATATTTAACACATCATCAACTATTCGTCCAGCGATATGTTGATATTAGAGTTATCTTATCAATTCTGGTCAGAATATTACTCCCTGGCCATCGGAGATAATATCATTAATTTTATGTTCATTGATATGAGTCATATCAATGAACATATGAGCACGGTAACGTACAATCGACAGTTTAATGCAACAACTTATGAGCATGAAGCACAAGACACACGTTTAGACACACAAGACTTTATTGAGCTATTCTAAGACATACAATCTAAACTAATGAAAACACACACATACTCATTCATACAGTTTGCAGGAAAAGGGTGATATTTGTTAGAGGAGTTGAGTCCCAACCTTCTAGCTTTAGCAGCTATTTCTTAAACCACGACCTGAGAGAATCAAGTAATTAAACCCTTAGCGTGTCTGCTCAACACAATTTCCATCAGCTCGGCCAGAAATTTAAGTTGTACCTGAGTTTCTGACTGCTCTCTGAAGTGCGGGCTCTTTTCGTGAGGCAGGGCTGCGGCACTGATTGGCTGGCGGGCGGTCGTTGCGTTTGCAGGCTGGGCACTCTGGTTGTCGAGGGTGGCTCCACCGGGAGGAGCTTGTCTCCGGTTTCTGGTTGCACTGAGTAAGGCTTTGTCGTTGCTACTCAACTGCTGGAGGCTCTCACTGAAGTTCGTCGGCGAGGTTCAAACGGAGTTGTTGAGTTCAGAAGGAGCTTTGGTGGCTCTTAGTGCTGGTGAAACGTGCAGGCAAGAAGATGATGAAGCCAGCACGAGTCAGCTGCAGCGTTGTCACTGCAAACAGTGGCTAGACACACTAAACAATGTCTCAAGCAAAAAGCAAAGTATCAACTGTTGATCTCTGTCTTAACAGATCCATTTGGTCCACCCCTGGAGGTGTTCCAGCCAATCAGATATTGTTGTGGGCGGGTTCTCGCATATCATTAGCGTTTTGCCCCATGTGATAAGTGATAGCAGATTCCACTGGCTTCTGACGAGCATTTCAAACGCATCATTTTCATATTGCAAATATGGTACATTATACAGAACTGTGCTCTGGACAGAAATATGGGTCATCATTTAACTATCTCATACATACCAAACAGCACGTGTTTCCCATATATGGAGGGCATGATGATAGTGATTATGATGGGGTAAATGTCTAGTTATATAACACTCCGCAGATCCTATGAGACATACATAATACATTGATACACGTTGTCAGGAGATTTCTTAGTGCTTTCCCCGGTACTAAAACATATGTTTGAAAAGGAGAATCATGCAAAAATCCGTGGCACTGAAATTGTTTGACCCTGGACTAAGTCATTGTGCATGATTCATATAGTTCAGATCCTAGACGGTTACATAGAAGTCTTTGTATGTGGATTACAAAGAGGGTATTTGAGAAATGGTCATTGTCAAAGGAGGGGGAGTGTGTTTTTGGGATCTCCTGAATGCCTGCTTATGGCCCATTCAGGAAGCGTTTAGCACTCTATTGGGTCCAGGTAATTTTGTTACTTTACGCCGGGATGATAAATGGTGTCTGGTCCTTCCCGGGCCATCCACAAGTACCCACTGTTCATGGCACAAAGGAATGTCTTTCTGTTGTTTAACGTGTCCTGGTGAATTGGGTTTGAGATGGGCCGGACATCTGGACGCCCGGACGTTTTGGGGGACTAGTTTGGCCAACTGCACCCAGCCTGAGTTTTGTGATATTCATCAGAAGATTGAGAAAGGGGGTCAGGGAGTCCCTGAAGTCGAATGTGTCTGTGAATCGATGCCTGTTCCATAGATAATCCTACAGTTGCGTTTGCTGGTCAGTTTTTGTGTAAATGTATGTTTTTTACCCCAACCAAACCGTGACAACACCATATAGGTGTGGTTTATTTGGAAATGTTGGTAGTCACCTCAGACTGGAGTATTGGCTGATAAAATTGTAGCTTTGCCATTAAAGGAATACATTACATTTAAAAATATAATAAAACAGAAAACACTTATTTAAAATTGTAATAATATTTCACAATATTACTGTTTTAACTGTATTTTTTATACATTCAGCAGTGAGCAAAAGAAGAAAACCTTAAAAATATTATAGAACCCAAACTTTTTGAAGTTTGCCTTAATTCTACGTGGCATTGATTCAACAAGGTGCTGAAATTTTTTTTTAGAAATGTTGGCCCATATTGATAGGATAGCATCTTGCAGCTGATGGAGATTTGTGGGATGCACATCCAGGGCACGAAGCTCCCGTTCCACCACATCCCAAAGATGCTCTATTGGGTGGAGATCTGGTGACTGTGGGGGCATTTTAGTACAGTGAACCCATTGTCATTTTCAAGAAACCAATTTGAAATGATTCGTGCTTTGTGACATGGTGCATTATCCTGCTGGAAGTAGCCATCAGAGGATGGGTACATGGTGGTCATAAAGGGATGGACATGTCAGAAACAATGCTCAGGTAGGCCGTGGCATTTAAACAATGCCCAATTGCCACTAAGGGGCCTAAAGTGTGCCAAGAAAACATCCCCCACAACATTTGACCACCACCACCAGCCTGCACAGTGCTAACAAGGCATGATGGATCCATTTTCTCATTCTGTTTACGCCAAATTCTGACTCTACCATCTGAATGTCTCAGCAGAAATCGAGACTCATCAGACCAGGCAACATTTTTCCAGTCTTCAACTGTCCAATTTTGGTGAGCTCGTGCAAATTGTAGCCTCTTTTTCCTATTTGTAGTGGAGATGAGTGGTACCCGGTGGGGTCTTCTGCTGTTGTAGCCCATCCGCCTCAAGGTTGTGCGTGTTGTGGCTTCACAAATGCTTTGCTGCATACCTCGGTTGCAACGAGTGGTTATTTCAGTCAAAGTTGCTCTTCTATCAGCTTGAATCAGTCGGCCCATTCTCCTCTGACCTCTAGCATCAACAAGGCATTTTCGCCCACAGGACTGCCGCATACTGGATGTTTTTCCCTTTTCACACCATTCTTTGTAAACCCTAGAAATGATTGTGCGTGAAAATCCCAGTAACTGAGCAGATTGTGAAATACTCAGACCGGCCCGTCTGGCACCAACAACCATGCCACGCTCAAAATTGCTTACATCACCTTTCTTTCCCATTCTGACATTCAGTTTGGCGTTCAGGAGGTTGTCTTGACCAGGACCACACCCCTAAATGCATTAAAGCAACTGCCATGTGATTGGTTGATTAGATAATTGCATTAATGAGAAATTGTACAGGTGTTCCTAATAATCCTTTACATTTACATTTATGCATTTGGCAGACGCTTTTATCCAAAGCGACTTACAGTGCCCTTATTACAGGGACAATCCCCCTGGAGCAACGTGGAGTAAAGTGCCTTGCTCAAGGACACACTGGTGGTGACCGCTGGGATCGAACCAGCAACCTTCTGCGTATCAGTTCCATGGTTTATCCCACTGGACCACCATCTCACCATCTCACCATCTCACCATCTTTAGGTTAGTGTATATCAAACTGTTTTATTCAAAGGTCAAGGAAAAAATCAGGACTTCCTGACATGACTCCTCTGAACGCGTCTTTTGAGGAGAGAGGCAGACAGGTCATCCAGTTAAGAAATCAAGGGACTATAAACTGCACTAAAGAGAATCAATGAACAGTTTAAGCAGAAGTCAGCTAATTACTATGAGCCTATAATCATATATTACCTTCATCACTGCATTTACAGCTCATAGAATAAAAAATCCCTCTCTTTTATTAACACACAAGCAGGGATTCCTGCGTCTCATTCCTCATTTTTAACTCATCCACTTCTTCTTTCTTTCCCCCTGCCCCTCTTTTCTCATTGAGCTGTGTGTGACATTGAGCCTGGACTCCTCCTTCTGTCTGCAGTCATAAGGGGCTCAAGCACAATGATAATGAATCCATCAAGCACCTGAAGCCACAATCTAAAGCTGTGATAACCATGACAAGTGCACGCGCACACACACACACACACACACACACAATTGAGGCATATCAATATGATAGAGCTTTGGATTCTGGAAAGTTAGAAGACCCATTCTCTAAGGAAAAGCCAGCATGAAATGCCCTTTCAAAGTAAAGTTCAGTCAGTGTATGTGATTGTGAAGGTAACTAAAGCTGTTTTTAGTGACACATAGGCTACTTTCTGCAGAGCTCTGTGATTTCAAGGAGTGAATTTGTGTTTGCTGAGAACCAGTTTTCTTTGATCAGTTGAAAGAGCACAAGCCATTTCTCAATATAATGCAGGTCTTCAACCTTTTTTTCAGGCTGTGGACCCTCTTGGTGGATAGAGACACTCTCTTACAGATAGTATGTGTAAAAGTGTTGTTTTGCATTAAACATTAATCCAGGCTTATAATAGCTTATATCTCATACTATGTTAATTTTTTTCAAATATATTATGATGCATACATCGCCGTGGTATTGTGTATATGAATATTTTAATGTGGTAGTGACAAAGCAATTTTAGCTTTGATTAAAGTTAACTTATTTCTTCACAAACATTTATTTGAGATCAAAGAATAATTTGCATGCAGAAGACTACTATCTTGGAAATGTATTAAAATAAGAGAACGGCGCAACATCAGCGTCAAAAGCAGATGTGTGTGCATTTATTGATAGATTATGATATCTGCATCTGTAATCATAATATGACGCGGGAGCAATTTAAGACCTTTCATCTAAGAGTTTCCTTTCATCTAAATGGCATGATACTTTGTGACTTTTCCTACTCTTGCTATACTTTATACTTCAGTGTAATAAAGCTGCTAAACACGTGTTATAATATTATTTTCTAATGAATCCAAAAGCAAAACATGCAAAAATAACTATTAAAGGGAGTGAAAATGTCAAATGAGCTAATGAGTGGTCCTCTGCTGCCACCTACGGATTATAGTGGAAATGTCATGTAATTTTCATGTTAAAATTGTGTTTGTTTTCCACGAGGTGACAGAAATCCTCTAATAATCACGGCATATTTTTCATGATATTTCCATGAATGAAAATGAGAAATGCAAATCTTCTTTAAAAGTTAATTTTACAGCTCAATTGTAGTGTTTTGGGGACACTAAAATTTTTCAACTAAACATCGAAATAAATCTAATTAATAAACTAAATGAACCATATAATAATGAACCATATATTACTGATCTAATTATTGATCCACACTGTCACCGTATGGAAATTTAAACTGATGACATCAAATGACTATACAGCTTCATAAAATTATGCTGCATTATTTTCCTGTTTAACACTGTAAAGCTGCTTTGGAACAATCTGCATTGTTAAAAGCGCTATATAAATAAAGTTGACTTGACTTGACTTGACTTGTTTAAAACATATTGCCAATCTAGACAACTACTAATAATAAGTATAGTAAGTAATATTGTTTGTTTGTATATTCTTAATGAATAATAATGAATGTTAGCTGGTTATTTAAAATCGATTCGATTAAAATCTAAAAATGTATTCAATATCAGGGATTGACTTGACAGGTAGTGTATTGTTCATGTATTCAAACAATATATGAAATTATTATTAATATTATTAAATCATACCCTCATCGGGGGCTGAGCCCCCCTAATATTGAAATCTTAGAATCACCCCTGCAAAGAAGGCATCATATTGTGTCTCATAAAGTGTCTGAAAACAAGATGCATAGTGAGCGTCATGACAGCAGCAAAACTGATGCCCCGATGCTAAAAAATAAACCTAAAACTTTAGCAATATTATTTGGTTACCTTGCAAGCGCGGCTGTTTTTTTTTTTTTTTTTTTCTGGAAATGCAAATCTTTTAAATTAGCCCTTTATCCTCACTTCAAACATTTTCCAGGTAAATACAATATCAGGCTTATGAAGCTCCAAGAAATAAACCCCCCATTTTTTGTTTAGTTTTTTTCTCACTAATGTACCTCAGAAGAAATACTCAAAAGCTCCATTTGCTCTCAGCGGCTCCCGATCTGTGCGATTCATATGTGTAATACTGATCCTGCCTTTATGAGATGGAAGGGGTGAGGGTGTGTGATTCAAAGATCGAATGCAAATGAAGCTAATGAGTATCGGGTTAGTCACGGAAGGGATAGCTGTGTGTGTTTTTCATCAAGGGCTTTTTAGAGCTCTCTGACGCTCTTAGTAAAGGGAAGCTAAATCAAGGTGATGACCTGTGTGTGTGTGTGTGTGTGTGTGTGTGTGTGTGTGTGTGTGTGTGTGTGTGTGTGTGTGTGTGTGTGTGTGTGTGTGTGTGTGTGTGTGTGTGTGTGTGTATTTCTTGTTTGCATATCTCAATTTGTGAGTGAAGTCTTATCCACTAGTGCAGGATTGATGACGTCTAATAGGCTTTAATGCCTAATGGAGATTGGCAGTGACTCTCTACATTTAGCGAAGCAACCAATTTGTTTCGATATAATGTCTCCATGATGTGCACACATAAACTCTTGTTATCTTCTTCTTTAGGGCTGTCTGTGCTACAGGGCACATTAGGCAGCAAGCATAAGTCCTTAAGTCCTCTTTGAATGTACTTCGTCAGGTCTTCTTCGGCCCTCCTCACCTTCTGTGTCCACTGGCCGTCATCCAACTTTTGCTGGGCATTGTTCCGATTGCTGCAGAATGTGACCTGCCAGTTTGATGTGACGCTCAGTCACAAAAGCAGAAATGTCTTTCAATGCATTTTTGATCATTCATACTCAGAAAGTAGAACTGAAATGGCATTCATTACAAGATGATTAGTTAAAACATTTGTCATGAGCGCTGTGTCTTGTGAGCTAAGTGTCTCGTCACACCCCTATGAACTATATATTAGGGGTGTGCCTGAAGCCTAATACCTTATTCGGGAAGTCATGGATAATGTCTTGAAAACGAATAACAAATAATCCTGCCGAATAATATTCGGCTGAGGCTGTTTACTGGATAACCGGTGAGCAGGGGAAAGCACAATATTATATATAAAACTCTAAAAAAAAACTACGCATTAATGAGTGTGAAGTGAATGAGTGTAAGTACTATGAATGAAATTACTAGTTATCATGTATTTTAATCATGCTCATCTTTTGGAACAGCCTTTGCTATAGCTCACTAGGTTTTGGAAGAAAGCCATAACTATACTTGATTAAAATTATAATTTATTGATAATTTATTTTCTCATTTATCTGTAACAATTTACAATGTACATGTATATTGCATGTTAACAATTTCTGTTCCAAAAATAATATGGTTGGTATATTGAAGCATGTAATTAAACCTATGCTAAATAAATATGTGGATGATCTGCTGTGGCACCCAAAAGTACAATTTGTAAAATTGTTTAAATTACACATTCAGATGAGTGAATTTGTAAATGGAAATAAAACACATAGTGAAATATTTTGCAACACCAACTGGGATATAGTCAATTAAAACTCTAATAGAGCCTAAAAGTGTGTCACAACCCCCATATGTTTCCGTAAACATGTGGACAAAGAAAGAGAGATACGATTTATCTCTCTGCATGCAGGGCACATTCTTTCCGACACGGAGTAGACAGCCGCTGTGATGACTAACAGCTCAACTTTCACTCTTAACCTCGGGATGGTGACCTTGTACTTTTTATCATCCCCTATAAACTGCATGTTGATCATTGCATACAGACTCTGACCTTGTGCAAATCAGGTATTGTGTTTATTTTCATGTAGACAGTAGATGTGTACATGTGGACAGGGCTTATATGACACAGTCCAGCATAGCAATGACCCCTGATAATTGTTTTGCTTCTACATAACCATTTCACATGACCTTCAGCTCTTATATGGGGGTTCACATTCTCAACATGGATGGATTATAATGGCAGCAATCTAGTTTTATTGTGATGCTCACAATGAGTGTGTGTGTGTGTGTGTGTGTGTGTGTGTGTGTGTGTGTGTGTGTGTGTGTGTGTGTGTGTGTGTGTGTGTGTGTGTGTGTGTGTGTGTGTTTTATTAGTTTACATGTATTTGTTTATGCATTCCTTGGGAATCGAAGCTATGACCTTGTTTTTGCTAGCATCACACACACACACACACACACACACACACACACACACACACACACACACACACACACACACACATATATACACTCACCTAAAGGATTATTAGGAACACCATACTAATACTGTGTTTGACCCCCTTTCGCCTTCAGAACTGCCTTAATTCTACATGGCATTGATTCAACAAGGTGCTGAAAGCATTCTTTAGAAATGTTGGCCTATATTGATAGGATAGCATCTTGCAGTTGGTGGAGATTTGTGGGATGCACATCCAGGGCACGAAGCTCCCGTTCCACCACATCCCAAAGATGCTTTATTGGGTTGAGATCTGGTGACTGTGGGGGCCATTTTAGTACAGTGAACTCATTGTCATGTTCAAGAAACCAATTTGAAATGATTCGAGCTTTGTGACATGGTGCATTATCCTGCTGGAAGTAGCCATCAGAGGATGGGTACATGGTGGTCAAAAAGGGATGGACATGGTCAGAAACAATGCTCAGGTAGGCCATGGCATTTAAACAATGCCCAATTGGCACTAAGGGGCCTAAAGTGTGCCAAGAAAACATCCCCCACACCACCACCACCAGCCTGCACAGTGGTAACAAGGCATGATGGATCCATGTTCTCATTCTGTTTACGCCAATTTCTGACTCTACCATCTGAATGTCTCAACAGAAATCGAGACTCATCAGACCAGGCAACATTTTTCCAGTCTTCAACTGTCCAATTTTGGTGAGCTCTTGCAAATTGTAGCCTCTTTTTCCTATTTGTAGTGGAGATGAGTGGTACCCGGTGGGGTCTTCTGCTGTTGTAGCCCATCCGCCTCAAGGTTGTGCGTATTGTGGCTTCACAAATGCTTTGCTGCATACCTCGGTTGTAACGAGTGGTTAATTCAGTCAAAGTTGCTCTTCTATCAGCTTGAATCAGTCGGCCCATTCTCCTCTGACCTCTAGCATCAACAAGGCATTTTCGCCCACAGGACTGCCGCATACTGGATGTTTTTCCCTTTTCACACCACTCTTTGTAAACCCTAGAAATGGTTGTGCATGAAAATCCCAGTAACTGAGCAGATTGTGAAATACTCAGACCGACCCGTCTGGCACCAACAACCATGCCATGCTAAAAATTGCTTAAATCACCTTTCTTTCCAATTCTGACATTCCTTTTGGAGTTCAGGAGATTGTCTTGACCAGGACCTCACCCCTAAATGCATTGAAGCAACTGCCATGTGATTGGTTGATTAAATAATTGCATTAATGAGAAATTGAACATGTGTTCCTAATCCTTTAGGTGAGTGTATATCAGGGGTGCAACAGTACAAAAACCTCGGTTTTGAAGCCATGGTTCGGTACGGGATTGGTATAGCAGGGGAGAGAAAACTACATTTAAAATATGTTTTTTTGTTTTTTTTTAAACAGTATTTTACTGAAAGAAATGTGTCTGTCCTTAAAGGGTTACTTCAGCGATTAGCATTAAGCTTTGTATCAGTAGAAACCTGGTAGTATATTCGAAATATCATCATTTTGCAGCATTGAAGGCTTTTTTGGCCAGAGGCTAGAGACTACAGCCTGTAGTAGGAATTAGTTCCACATGTTTTCAACCCACCTATAGGAGTGGGATCTCCCTCATAGAATGTAAGACACAGACGGCCGCATGGACATTCATAATTGAGCGGTGCAGAGCAAAGCAAGTATTCTCAATGAATTCCTATGAAAGTTAAGCTTCAAAGTTAAGTTAAGCTTGAAAGTCTGTGCTCATTTTAGTTTCAGTTTAAAATTAGTGCCAATTCGAGGAGGGTTGCTTAAATTCTGGGTTCATGAAAACACAACAACAAAACGGTACAATGACAAACTCACTTAAATAGGCGCATTTCGCTTTGAAACCAAATCTTCCGCGATCATCTTGTCTGTCAGCTCCTCACTCTCTGATGAATGAAATCTGACTCCTGCTGCTTTTGTGCTGCGACTCGTGTCTGTTCTCTAACTGAACTAAATGATTGTATCACTATAAAAAACGATAACGACGGTGGGGTGGTGCCGCGGTGGGCAAGAGATATAACCGGTAGGCGTGTGTTTTGGGAGTGGCCTCGTAGGGCAGTGAAGCAAGTGCATTCTGGGAGTTGTTGTCTTTCATCCACATGAGCCAAAAATACATTTTCTGGCTTTTCTCAGTCTAGAAGGCACCAACTTCTAACAGTGAAGTCCTGTACCAAAACGGTTTGAATACGTGTACCGTTACACCCCTAATAATAATAATAATAATAATAATAATAGAGCATGGCTCTAGCAAAGCAAAAGGCATTGCTTTCAATTACCAAGGATTGTATAAACTGATCAACTACAGTATATGTACATGTATATTGCATTTCCTATACATACTTTCTTACATGTAAGTAAGTAAGTATCTATAGGTAACTATTCGCTAGATCCTCTTGATTTGAAGTTGTTACATTTGTTTTATTGATTGTGAAGAATTTAAGTTGCTTTCTTGCTTATATCACGTAATTAATTTTCCCACTAGGCGCTCCTCACCACTGAGAAGCCCGTATACACCATATGAGCAATTGGGCACGTGCCCAGGGGCTCCACGTTAGAGGGGGGCACCATGCAGGGCCATATAAATGATTTCAATAATGTGGTGCGGGAACAGTTTTACAGCTAAAGATGTTTTAGTAAATATACAGTGTTTTTGCAGCTCATTGGGTTCCTCTGCTGATCTGGGGCCCTGGGCAAATGTGTGGTAGGTCTGTGCGTTAATCTTCCTGTGGCTGCAGTTGTTGTCTTGATTTAGCGCTGTACAAATTTACACAAATCACCATTTAGTTATTTAACAGAATTACCACAAACAAATAATTTTCATCCATAAGAACCCCTCTTTGTGGGGTTTTGTTGTGTTGTATTGGTTTGGGGTCATTGTTTTTGGTCTTGCATCTCTGTCCAGAAGTGGGACACTAAAATGATGTATGCCTGAAACCTTGAGCGGGCACAGAAGCCTTTGTCTCATTTCACTCCCTCCTGACAGCATGTCATCCCTGTGAATGTGTGTTTATTTTCATGTAGTCGGTAGACTAGATCACAGTCTTTCCCTCTTGGCCAAGGTGTGTATGACAGATTCCAGCATTGTGATGACTTCTGGTACACAGTAATTGTTTTGTGGCTCTACATAACCACTTCTTGTCAGATGTGACATACCCATTCAGATTGGAGAGGGAGGATGGCTCAGATTTTTTTAGTCTATTTGCAAATGCAAAAATGTGTCTTTAATCATTGAAATGGATAATTATTGTTTGTTTAAAAATGTTTAAAAATATATATTTTAAATACTTTTTTCATACACAAAAGTTGAAAAATGGTAACACAAGGTTTCATTTTTAAAGGTACTATGTAAGTTTTTTGGTCAAAATTTATATAATAAGCTAGTACGATCATGAATCCATTTTCCAGTATCTGCGTAACCGTCATATTCATAAACAGAGAGAAGTAGCTTCGGCTACAATGTTCTTTCGCACGACGCATGCAATTTTGAGCAAGCACTGTGAAGCTTTGGCAGTGTTTATGAAAGCAATCTACTCCATCTATGGTTCGATCATCATTCTGAATCAGATCCAGACGGTCTTTGACAAAAATGCTATTTTTTTTATTCAGCTTTGTGTTCAAAATGTTGCTATTTTTATGAAACAGTGCAAGTGCTGATGAAAAAAGAATGTATAAAGCTAGAATCATTTTATACTAGCTTCTTTTTTAAAGACAGTGCTGAAGGGAATGAGTAAATAAATGCTGTAAAAATATATTGCTCATTATTGGTTCATGTTAGTTAAAGTGTCCCTATTATGCTCAGTCATGTTTGAACAGGAAGGGGCCATCCCCAAACTGTTCCCACAAAGTTGGGAGCGTGAAATTGTCCCAAATGTCTTGGTATGCTGAAGCATTAAGAGTTCCTTTCACTGGAACTAAGGGGCCATGCCCAACCCCTGAAAAACAACCCCACACCATAATCTCCCCTCCACCAAACTTTACACTTGGCACAATGCAGTCAGACAAGTACTGTTCTCCTGGCAAACCGCCAAACCCAGACTCATCCATCAGATTGCCAGACAAAGAAACGTGATTCGTCACTCCAGAAAACACGTCTCCACTGCTCTAGAGTCCAGAGGCTCCATTCCATGAAGCTCTCTACGCACTGTTCTTGAGCTAATCTGAAGGCCACACAAGGTTTGGAGGTCTGTAGCGTTTGTGCCTCAGCATGTGCTGACCCCGCTCTGTGATTTTACGTGGCCTACCACTTCATGGCTGTATTGCTGTTGTTCCCAATTGCTGCCACTTTGTTATAATACCCCTAACAGTTGACCTTGGCATATTTAGTAGTGTGGAAATTTCACAAATGGACTTATTGAACAGGTGGCCACCTATCACGGTACCACGCTTGAATTCACTGAGCTCCTGAGAGCGACCCATTCTTTTCATAAATGTTTGTAGAAGCGTCTGCATGCCTAGATGCTTGATATTATACACCTTTGGGACCATGGAAGTGATTGGAACTAAATTCAATGATTTGGAGGGGTGTCCCAATACTTTTGGCAATTTGCATAATGCCAGCCTATGGTCTTCATTGGCTGCCCGCGAATGATGGTTACTTTGACCCACCCCTCAAACACTGTAGTTTTAGCTAAGGCCTAGAAGAGTTTAGTTTGTGTCAAGAAGACAAATGCACTTAAATCCACCTTATTGTAAAGTGTTACCATATATATATATATATATATATATATATATATATATATATATATATATATATATATATATATATATATATATATATATATATATATATATATATATATATATATATATATATCAATGTATATGTATGACTGCCAGTCATTCTTTTGATTTAGTGAACAGCATTCTTCAAATCACGCAGTGTTATTCAACAGAATTACCACCAAAAAATATGTTTCGGCCAGAAAACAACCGTTACTGTGTGGGAGGGTTTTTGTTATTTTTTTGCGCATTACATTTTCCAGCATTGTGATGACCTCTGGAAATAATTTTGTAACCGTACATAACCTTCAGCCCTGGTATGGTTGATCATATTCTCATGTTATCCGATACCAGCAGCAGTTATTCTCTTGAGTTAGTGAACACCACTTTTCCATTTCACACCGATCACATTTGTTAGAGATCACAAGGTGTTACTCTGTTGAAAACAACCTGTACTTTTTGTGTATTTTGGCTTGTCTACAGTCATTATTTTTAGCCCTGCTTCTCTGTTCTGGAGTGGATAACTAAGGAGTTTGTCTGTCCGAGGCCTTGACCATGCGCAGAAGCCTTTGTATCATTTCACTCTTGACAGGATGTCATCTCCTTGACTAACTAAATGACCGCCTGCCACAGCTGACAAATCTACCAAAGTACAATGACACCCACCATGTCAAAATTATTCCAGAAAAACAGTGAAAGTAAATGTACTGCCCCTGGGGTGGGGTGACTGTATAGGGACAAAGTTATGTCGAGATGACAGCAGATTCAAAACTTTAGCTCGCCGAGCCCTGAAAAGAGGCTATTTTTTTCTTCCTGTAACATTGAGTATTTGGCAGGACCTTCTACTGGGAATTAATCTATCTCTCTCCTGTCCTTCTCGCTCTTTTACACACAAATACACACACCTAGTGCCTTCATTTTTGTCTCAACATGACTCTAAAATATGGATACTGTCCCTACTCCCCACCCTGATTTTCAGCTTGCATGCTTCCAATAAATAAACCTGTCACAACACTGTCTGTATACTTGTTCTATTTCTGGACCAATCACTCCCAAGGTAGAGAGACACTTTCATGTCATAAGAAAAGACACTTGTGCGTGTATGTGCGCGCTCGCACATGTTCGATGCAAACAGCTGTAGATTGTGGTCTTTTGAATAAGATTATTGGATGTAAGGCTTTCCAGCATTAGATATTCTGTTTCAGTTTCTTTTTTGACCCGTCATTGAGGCCTGGGAAAGTTTTTTTTATAAAGTTTTGTTCTATTTTTAACACATTTTTGTAATGGAGGGAAATCATTTGGTACTGGCTGCACTCTGGATGAAGCAAAATATTGCATTTTTTGGATTTAATTAATGAATAATTGAATATTAAAATAATAAATATTACAGCATTTAAAATCTAATTTCTAAGCGTATTTTTGCCTCCAATACAATACAAATGGAAGTCAAGTACCATATTCATGCAATGTTCCTATTGCTTAAAGAGGACCTATTCCGCTTTTTATCTATTACCTATTACGATTTTTTTCATTTTCTTTAGAGTGTAATGCTGCTGTTTGAGCAAGAAAAGGGTCTGCAAAGTTAATAAGCATATTCTCATATCAGTAAGCACTGTTTCTGAATTCCCTGAAACGCCTTCATTGTAGTCTTGAGTTTTCTTCCGGAAACGTACACATCACACTATTAACAATTAAAAAAAATCCAGCCCAAGACATGCATAAAATAAAGGGGCGAGGCCTGTTAGTTAGTAGTGTGTGGAAACTTGTGGTTATGGCAAGGGAGTTATATTTTCCAAACACGCCCAAAGCGGACCAATCACAACACTCTGGTCCAGCCGACCAATCAGAGCACATTGTGCTTTTCGGAAGGAGGGGCGTCATAGAGCAGTGTTTCCCAACTTTTATTATTTATTTTTTTGATAAGTGAAAAATCCCACAGGACACCACTATATAAAAATATAACAAAAATGACACAAACATTTGTTGCTTCAAATGACATATAAAAACTAGGTATTGCATTAAATGTAGTACTCGCATTTAATATGAAATTTGAGCTTAAGTCAGGTAGGAACGCTATAATGTCATAGTATGATGTTGTTGGTGAAGTTAAAACAACAAATCGACATATTGTCGCTGTAGGGAGGAAACTACCCAAACACTAGGTTGTTACGTATGACCCAGGATTTGGGTAACACAAAAACTACCCAATTACTGGGTTGTTACGTCTGACCCAGGATCTGGGTTACACAAAAACCTACCCACTAGGTTGTAAAAATGCTGGGTTAAAAACAGCCCAAGTTGGGTTGAAAATGGACTAACCCAGCAATTGGGTTGTTTTAACCCAGGGATTCGGTTGTTTTAACCCAGCGATTGTATTGAATTTTTGCTTAAAACAACCCAACCGCTGGGTTAAAACAACCCAATTGCTGGGTTAGTCCATATTCAACCCAACTTGGGTGGTTTTTAACCCAGCATTTTTTAGAGGGAACCTTTGAGGCATATTGATTACCATTGGGATAACCACAAAGTAGGCTACTCATTCAGTCCCATTCAATCGTTTCAAAACATCCTTAACTGCCCATTAAGATAATGTTGCCAACAGAATAATCAAGTCTTATTTCCATTAAAACCTGCCTCCTTATGATTACTTTTGTATTCTTCATTTTTAAATCACTTTTGATAAAAGTGTACTATTTGAATAACTAAAAGTATTTTTAACTAGGCCTATAACAAACATATTTCATTTTATTCTTTTTGAAAAAATTAACCTTATAATGATGTATTATAATGATGTATAAAATGTAAAACAATTAACATCACATCTTCACAGCTGTTTTACAGTACAGCACATACATGCCAGAGATTTACTCTTCGGCAAAGCAAAACCCAACCAGATCTCAGCCAATTATTGTCCGGTTCTGGCAGACTGAACTCAAGCCAGGGCTCAGCCAAACAGATACAATTTGCTTTTTGTTTCTTTTGGTTAGCCAGACTCCAGCCAGAGCTCAGCCTAATTCTGTTTGACACAAGAGTGTGAAAAAAACTGTGCCAGAATTAAGCCAGAAGTACCTAATGTAAGCCAGACTCGGCCCAGACTTTGTTGCTATCTGGGTTATGTCTGACCCATGATCTGGGTAACAAAAAAACTACCCAAATACAGGATATGGGTTACACAAAAATTACCCAAACACTAGGTTGTTACGTCTGACCCAAGATCTGGGTAACAAAAAAAAAAACTACCCAAATACAGGATCTAGGTTACGCAAAAAATTCCTAAGCACTGGGTTGTTACGTTCGACCGACGATCAGGGTTACACAAAAACTACACAAACACTGGGTCGTTACGCCTGACCCAGGAGCTGGGTTACACAAAACTACACAAAAACTAGGTTGTTACGTCTGACCCAGGATATGGGTAACACAAAAACAACCCAAATACAGGATCTAGGTTACATAAAAACTATCCAAACATTGGGTTGCCATGTCTGACCCAGGAACTGGGTTACACAAAAACTACACAAACACTGGGTCGTTACGCCTGACCCAGGAGCTGGGTTACACAAAACTACACAAAAACTAGGTTGTTACTTCTGACCCAGGATATGGGTAACACAAAAACAACCCAAATACAGGATCTGGGTTACACAAAAACTACCCAAACATTGGGTTGCCATGTCTGACCCAGGAACTGGGTTACATAAAAACTACCCAAATACTGGGTTGTTACGTCTGACCCAGGAGCTGGGTAACACAAAAACAATCAATTACCCAAATAATGAAAAAAATAACCCCAAAAAAATGACCCAAAAGGCTCAACCCAGGATTTGGGTTTCAGCCTCACAGTGCAATGATATATTAATTTTGTAGCACTTATTTTTTTAAAAATTTTGGGAATTTGATAATTTTCTTGGCACACGTGATATCCTGTCACAGCACACTAGTGTGTTGGGAAACACTGTCATAGAGACAGGAACTCAACAGAGCGTTACAGACAGACTGGGAAGGGTGGTGCTGCAAAAATTTTAAATATGTGAAAAATGTGTTTGTTTATTTTTTACATTGCTTTTAAGCATGAAAACCTTTTCTAGACCCCGAAAACAAAATCATGACTTTGCAAAATAGGTCCTCTTTAAGACTTTCCCACATCATATCTTAGGTCTTATTCAACGTCTCGCTGACCTATCAACATTTAAACTCTGGGTACTCAAGTCTCAATGAGAACATGATGTGTTTGTCATTGTGTTTACTCTTTACTTACTGAATCTTCATTCTCCATGTCTGCCCTGTACCCTTCCAGATCCCTATATAAAAGCCACTGCGTTCAAGCCACTGGGGGCTACACTGTGCCGAGCAAATATCCTGTATCTCTCATTTCCACTCACCTAAAACCCTTCCTTAGAGACAGGGAGGAAGCTTGTTTCTTAGACAAAATCATTATGGCTTACAATAGCTCTGATGAATATTTCATTGTGTGTATGTTGCGCATTATGTGGAGGTGTTTAGAGTTCCCACGAAGTATGAAAGGGACACTCACACTCGCTAAGTGTGTGTGTGTGTGCGCGCATGTAAATGTGCTTAGTGTCTGCTGTGCGGAGACCACAAAGCTGTCAGTCCAATGTGGCAGCGGGGAACCTTGGAATTGTGTGTGTGTGTGCGTCCATGTGTGTCTCTGCCACCCTTTTTGTCTGCTAGAATAATTTCTATTCAGACAGCAACATAAACACTCTCCCTCATAAACACACTATTAGATTATGGAAATGAGACCAGGGAGCATCTATTCCAGTGTAATTCCTTTAGGGAGGCGTTTAATTTGAACAAATAAATAAATAACAGCCCTGCATCAGGTGTTTCGTGAAAGGTATTGTGTAAATATACCATGGAATACAAAATAATAATCACAGCGTTTGATGAAGAAAGTTCACTGCTTGACACTTTTAAAGTTGCTCGCTGAATCTCATTATGCCAAAGACTCTCTGTCTCTAAAACAGAGCTGACATTTGCTACACTGCAGAGATGCTTTTCAAAGAATGTTGAAAATGACCTTTAATTTCTGCACCGGCCCCACCTTCTTTGTCTGAACTTCCTGCGATCTAACACATGTTGATGAGCTATAACTTTATTCATTTTGCATATTGCGGGTAGGTGATGTTTTACATTGCATGGTTTTCATAGGTTTATACTGCATGACGCTTTACAATTTACTGAGTGTTTTGTAAGATTGTTTTATACCCTTGAAAAGGTTTTTATCCGAGTTTAGTTTCTTAAAGTCATATTATATGTATGTCTAGGGTTATATACAACCCCAAATCAGAAAAAGTTGGGACAGTATGGAAAATGCAAAAAAAAAAAAAAAAAGAAGGGATTTCTAAATTTACTTTGACTTGTATTTCATTGCAGACAATATGAACACACAATATTTCATGTTTTGTCTGGTCAACTTCATGTCATTTGTAAATATGCATCTTTTCCTGTCATTCAGACCTGCAACACATTTAAAAAAAAGTTGGGACAGGAGCAATTTAGGGCTAGTAATGAGGTAAAATGGTTAAATAATGATGTGATTTGAAACAGGTGATGTCAACAGGTGATTGTAATTATGATTTGGTACAAAAGCAGCATCCAAGAAAGGTCTAATCCTTTAGGAGCAAAGATGGGCAGAGGATCGCCAGTTTGCCAACAAATACGTGAGAAAATTATTGAAATGTTTAAAAACAATGTTCCTCAAAGAAAGATAGGAAGAGATTTGGATATTTCACATTCAACAGTGCATAACATAATTAAAATATTCAAGGAATCTGGAGGAATTTCAGTGCGTAAAGGACAAGGGCGCAAGCCTAAGCTGAACAACCGTGATCTCCGATCCCTCAGGCGGCACTGCATCAAGAATCGTCATTCATCTATAAGCGATATCACCACATGGGCTCAGGACTACTTTGGCAAACCTTTGTCAAGTACCACAATACGTAGTTACATCCACAAATGTCAGTTAAAACTGTACTGTGCCAAAAGGAAGCCCTATGTTAACAGTGTCCAGAAGCGCCGTCGACTTCTCTGGGCTTGGAGGCATCTGGGATGGACCATCACACAGTGGAAACGTGTACTGTGGTCAGATGAATCAGTATTTCAGGTATTTTTTGGGAGGAATGGACGCTGTGTGCTCCGGACCAAAGAAGTAAAGAATCATCCAGACTGTTACCAGCAACAAGTCCAAAAGCCAGGGTTCTGTCATGGTATGGGGTTGTGTCAGTGCCCTTGGCAAAGGTAACTTGCACTTCTGTGAAGGCACCATTAATGCTGAAAAGTACATAGAGATTTTGGAGCATAATATGCTGCCTTCAAGAAGACATCTTTTCCAGGGACGTCCATGCATATTTCAACAAGACAATGCAAAACCACATTCTGCACACATTACAAAGTCCTGGCTGCGGAGGAAGAGGGTACGGGTACTTGACTGGCCTGCCTGCAGTCCCGACCTGTCTCCAAGCGTATTTTGAAGCGCAAAATGCGACAACGAAGACCGCGCGCTGTTGCCCACCTTAAGACTTGTTTGCAGGAAGAATGGGACAAAATTACACCTGAAACACTTCATCACTTGGTGTCTTCAGTCCCTAAACGTCTTTTAAGTGTTGTGAAAAGGAATGGCAACATTACAAAGTGGTAAATGCTTTACTGTCCCAACTTTTTTTTAAATGTGTTGCAGGTCTGAATGACAGGAAAGGATGCATATTTACAAATGACATGAAGTTGACCAGACAAAACATGAAATATTTTGTGTTCATATTGTCTGCAATGAAATACAAGTCAAAGTAAATTTAGAAATCACTTCTTTTGTTTTTTATTTGCGTTTTCCATACTGTCCCAACTTTTTCTGATTTGGGGTTGTGTATATATATATATATATATATATAATGTGTTGTTTTCGCAATGAAACAACAAGAAATGTGCATGGCATAACACCACAAACCAACAAATAAAATGAGCATTTTGTAATGAAATCAGCATTTAGCATGCATGTGGAGATTTCTCTCTGGTTTAGCCTATGTGTTATTTAATATATTATATAAAGCATATTACGCCGACGCATTGCTGCCACATACATATAATTTTTTCGAATCAGTTATGTCGTAATAACGAGATCTTATGTCATAAAAACGACATATTTTCTTGCAATAACGAGATATGTCGTTTTAATGACATATTTTCTCGTAATAACGAGATCTTATGTCGTTAAAACATATTTTTCTTGTTAAAACGGCATGTGTTGTACAGTGATGTGTACAAAATATGCTTGTATCCACATTAGAGAATGTATATAGCCTATGTGACTTCATCACACTTCCATGTTTGAAAAGCAGAAGCAAGCTCAGTGTAAAATAGGCATAGCACAAATTTGTTGTAATTTATTGATGTAGCCTACAGTTCTTAACAGATAGCCATAGGTAACAGGTGCCATTGACCGCTCATGATTAGCCTCAGTGGCGTAACTTTAGTTAGTAATGACGAACTCTGGTGCACAAATATCATAACTATCTATAATAGGCCTACTGTAATATATTGTATGTTATACTGTAATACATATAGTCAAGAAATGTATTAAAAACCGAAAGACACTATAGTTTCAGCCTTACTCAAAGGTCGCAGAATCATGGCCAGTGGGTTCGTTACACATGTCAATCCATTCCCGGCATTCTTGGTTTGCTTCTTGTTTATTAAATATACATGCAATTAGTTTATGAAAAGTTGATCAAACTTAAAATACAATTTATAGAAAACGAAATTCACTTTAAAGAAAGATCTTTCTACAAAACAAAACTCAATAAAAATCATGTCTGACCCCACTTCATGTCTCCAGACAGATTGCACGTCTTACTCATGCTGCTCACTTTTTATAATAACATATGAAATTAAAAATAATAATATAATAGGCTAATATTTAAACATAGCCTAACTATGAAACTAAATAGGCTACGTTTTCTTTAACCCTCTGTCCGACGAAAGCGACGTCGCATTTTTTCCTTTATGACAGCGGAAACAACTCACAATACTCATTCATTTTTAGCCATACAGATAAGTTCAAGACATAATTATAAGCTATAAACTGTCTACTTTTATTTGTGTAAACTCACAATAACAACAGAAGCTGTGGGTTCAGGGAGCAGATTATTTTGCATGCACTCCAAACGCTGTCCTAAATTAAAAAAAATATATTTTTTTTTATTAAACACAAAGTTATTCATTTCAAAATTCAGTTCATATTTCCAAAACAAAATTTGTTTTCTATAAATTGTATTTTAATTTTGATCAAGATTTTATAAACTAATTGCCTGTATATTTAATAAATAAGAAGAAAACCAAGAATGCCAGGAATGGATTGACGTGCAAAGCCACTGGCCATGTTTCCGTGGCCTTTGAATAAGGCTGAAACTATAGTCTTTCTGTTTTTAATAATTTCTTGAATATGTCTTAATTACAGTAGGCCTATAGATAGTTATGATATTTGTGGCTGCACCGGGGTCCGTCATTACTAGGTTAAATTGACAATGAGTTCACTGTACTAAAATGACCCCCACAGTCACCAGATCTCAACCCAATAGAGCATCTTTGGGATGTGGTGGAACGGGAGCTTCGTGCCCTGGATGTACATCCCACAAATCTCCATCAACTGCAAGATGCTATCCTATCAATATGGGCCAACATTTCTAAAGAATGCTTTCAGCACCTTGTTGAATCAACGGTATGGTGTTCCTAATAATCCTTTAGGTGAATATATATATATATATATATATATATATGAATACTATAATAGTATATGAATAATATAATAGTGTATAAACAATACTAAAATAATGATTCTTTTTTTATTCAGTTACAATGAACAGGGACCAAAGCTTTCAAGTTTTAAAAAGGACATAAAAAATGTAAGTGTCTTACAAAATGTAAGTCTTTATTGACTAAAAATCTTCAGTCGGCCTTAGTTCTACATGGCACGTTCATGAGTGTAAAAAATCATTAATTTGAGTTGGATCTGTTCAATGAATCTGTTGATTGGAAGGAAGTGAATAATAACATACATGCTAGACAAAGCTATGGCTTCAGAAGAGTTGAGTAAGATAGTGCATTAGTCATATGAACTATGTTTTTGTCCTTTTTTGAAGATTCAGCCTCATTGATTGTAATTGAATACAACTACTAGCACATTCTTCAGAATTTCTCTCCTTTTTTGTCCTGGTTGAAAGTAAGTCGGCATGAAAGTGAGTAAACAATGACCAGAGGTGGGTAGTAACGAATTACATTTACTTCGTTCCATTTACTTGAGTAAATTGTTTGGGTAACTTGTACTTTTAGAGTATATTTAAAGATGGGTACTTTTACTCTTACTCAAGCACATTTCTTGTGAAAAAACTGTACTTTTACTTAGTTACATTCGGTGGCGTTCCTCCGCTACTGTCAAATGGTAATACTTATATTATATATTTTTTTAAATAAGTTAATATGACTTTCGCAAGTCTCACGAAACGTTGGAGAGGCTGCTTCGCATCAACCGCTTATAATTAACTTGCGTTTAGACGGAAGATGATGGCCGAAGCAGAGGAAGATGTGTGTGAGCTACGGGAGGCAGATCACCCGTGGCATCAAGTTCAGTCTATGTTTTCACTCCAAGATGTCAAAAAGAATAGTTTCATAATGTGTGTGCTGTGCACCAAAATTAACTGACATCTCAGCATACACAAATTCCACCCTGAAACAACAGTGTCACAATGCTGCCTATTTTTGAACACTGTTAATGGCAATTTGGTAACTATGGGAAATTTTCCCTTATTGTAATACTATTTCACACACTGTCCGGGTGTTTCCTCATATGCGCTCGTGCAAGCATAATCGTTTGAATCCTCCAAACAACTCACATCCACGAACAAATGTTCACATCTGCACATTTACATAGCCTACTGTATCCTTTTTTTCCACAAAACGAAACAAATTAAATAGCCTAATGTGGCGTCTTGCATTTATACACAAATCCGGACAGACGCATATTATTATATATATATATTACAATAATTTCATTAGTTTATTAGTTCATTAGTTTTTATTAACTAACGTTAACAAAGATTAACTAATGCTAATGTTCATGGTTAGTTCATGTTAACTAATGCATTAACTAATGTTAACTAATACAACCTTATTGTGTTACCGAGAGGTGTGTGAAAGCTCTCCAAGTAGTCTGAAATTCAGGGTTTTCGGTTCTTATCAATCAGATCGAAAGTAACTAGTAACTAGCTACTTGAGTAGTTTTTTCATCAAATAATTTTTTTCTCTTACTCAAGTAAATATTACGATTTTTACTTTTACTTGAGTAAATATTTCCGTAAGTACTTGTACTTTTACTGTACTTTTTAAATCTAGTACAGATTTTGGCTACTCTACCCACCTCTGACAATAACAGAATTTTAATTTTTGTTGAATAATTCATTTTTTGTTTGTCCCTTTAAGGCAGTGAAACGTTTTAATGCTCTCTCCCTCTTTCACTCTCTATCAAAACATTTGCGGTTGAGAGAATCTCATCTCACCTGCGTGACTCTTCAAGTAGCTGACTAATATGTTTTCCCTTCCTGTGTGAAGGAAACACCTCCTCCACCTCGCTCAAATTCCCATTCATTGCTATAGAGATTCCTGGGAAAACAAAACTGCTTTAATCATTTTCATGTTTAGAGTGAACAGTTGCTTTATGGTTAGGACAAGAGGCATGATTTTATGGATGACAAACCTTAGTGCTAAATAAGTGAAAAAAGACAAATCTTTAGTTCCTAGATTAAAAAAAAAAAACTGAACCAGTAGAGTCAGGAAAAAAAACAAACAGCACATAATCATATTGTGACAGAACAAGATATGATTTTAGAGTCGTAACCTCACTCTCAACCTGTAAACACACACACACACATACATCTTTGTTATTACATCTTAACACGGTATCCAAATGATGATTCATCTGCCTTTCAGGTAGCAGGGAAAAATGGGGAAAATGCTTGTCCTGACAGACTGATCCAGATATAATGTAAAATATCTCTCATTCCGGACTCTTCCAGCAGCAGACACACACACAGGTGTCCCTGCTGCATAATTCATGTGACTTTCACTCTTACACTGGCCTGGTTTCCTGTGAAGACTGAGCCGTAGAAATTACTCCAGTGTTTCTGAAGAGAGCAGACAGACGACCCAGGGTTCATTTGTGAAAGACAAGAGTAAAAAAGCAGCGAAGATCTCTACAGCACACTCTAAAAAATGCTGGGTTAAAAATAGCCCAAGTTGGGTTGAAAATGGACTAACCCAGCAAATGGGTTGTATTAACCAGGTAAATGGGTTGTTTTAGTCCAGCGGTTGGGTTAAAGCTGTAGTCTACGACGTTGAAAATCAGTCGAGAAAGCCTGAATTTTTTAAAAACTCATCCCGCCCCTCCACACGCACACCCCTCCCCTCTGTGCTACCTGATCCCTCCCACCGAGAAACGACCTGAACAACGTCACTCAGTCAAGCAGGAGTAAACATCGGAACAGAGATGTACCATGTGTACCACATAAAGCCTTGAAGTAATGAACACTTACAATTATGACTGATTGACGTCATTTACTTTCACAACATTGCTTAGTCGCTTCAATCTAATGACCTCGCTAATGACACATCATATGTAAAGTTGACTTTCGACACTTGAACTTAGTTGCTTCATCAACAATTCAATGTCGTAACAAAATAGCTCAGAGGCACACGTTTGAGTTCACGCCCACGCAAGATTAGCAACACATGCAATGTTCTATCGGCTCAAACAGAAAACCGCTAACGTTAGGCCTATTGAAATAGTCAAGCACTTCAAGGCGATGCTAAACGGCTAACATTCCAATGCCGACCGGCAGCATGATCATGTTGTCAGACTGATCAAAAGCTATTTATGTAATACACCACACCATAAAAGTATAAATAAATGCTTACCTGCTCAACAAAAAGTCAGCTATGTCAGCGTCGGTTTTAAGTCCAAGGTTTCTCTGAAGCTTCCTCCAACGGGCAATGGTGGACCCTATATTGATTCGGCTTTGAGTCCGGCGTTCTTCACATTTTTTTTTAATCTCTGCTCTTTCCTCAATTGACTTTCTCTTTCTTCCAACCTTGACTGTTGGGGCGAGCAGGGGCCGCTTGCTGCTGTCTGTTTGTTGTTTTTTCTCCATTGCTGAGTTGATGCTGCCTACTTGCCCGCAAAATTTCATGTCGCAGAAGGGGCGTGGTGGGGTGCGATTGGTGGAGATGCGAGTGGAGCAGGGGATTGGATGAGAGCAGTTAACCAATTTAAGCCGGACAGCTTACATTGGTCAATTTCTCTGCGGGTGTTCTTCTTGGGTGTTCTTTTTTCTCTTCATATTGTTAGGATTGTACTGAAGAACCATAACCAGCATCTAAACGAGGTTATTAATAATTAACAATCTTTGAAATCGTAGACCATAGCTTTAAATGTTTGCTTAAAACAACCCAATCGATGGGTCAGTCCATTTTCAACCCAACTTGGGTTATTTTTAACCCAGCATTTTTTAGAGTGTATATATAAAAGTTTTTTTTTTAATATGGTTTAAATGGCTATTATTCAAGAGTAGGTTTTTTATATATATATATAAATTGGATTTGGAATCAATATTTTGTGTGTGTACTACGGTGGCCCAGTAGTGCACAACACAACGAAATTTAAAAAGCATACATAAATTCACAACACAACGAAATAAATCCACAACACAACGGAATGAAACCACAACACAACGAAATCAAGACACAACACAACGAAATCAAGCCACAACACAAAGAAAAATCCGCAACACAACGAAATCAAGCCACAACACAAAGAAAAATCCACAACACAACGAAATCAAGCCACAACATAACGAAAAATCCACAACACAACGAAATAGCCACAACACAACGGAAATTCTCCCGACCACTAGGGGACTCTCGGAGTGCGGTAAAGTTAGTTTTCCTTGCCTTGTTCTATATAGATTCGCCAATCTTACAAATATTTAAACTCTACGATCAGTTTTAAGTGTGCAGTTGTATATCGACATGAAATATTAATTAAAAATCACTTACGTGCATAATAGCTGCATATTTATACTCGAGAACGCTTTGACCCGCTGCCTCGGCGCTAAGGGAGCGTCTGCCAATTCCACCAAGTTGAAACATAATTTGTATGAATTAAATTACTTTTTTGTTTAATTTTCAAATTCCAATGTTGTGTTGTGCATTATTAAGTCAATTTTACCAATACAATCAAGCTGTGGAATTTTAATATGTCTGTTTTTAAATGTTAAAAGTAATTTTAATTCATACAAATTATACGTTTCAACCAATTGGTGGAATTGGTAGACGTTCCCTTAGCGCTGTGGTATCGGGTCAAAGCATTCTCGAGCATAAATATGCAGCTATAATGCATGTAGGTGATTTTAAATTAATATTTCATATAGATAAACAATGGTTAGCCTACTTACTATTAAAACTAATTGTGGTATTGATTTATTTGTAAGATTGCCGACTCTATAGAACAGTGGCAACTTTACAGCGCTCCGAGTGGTCGGGAGCATTTCCGTTGTATTGTGGCTATTTCGTTGTGTTGTGGACTTTTCGTTGTGTTGTGGATTTTTCGTTGTGTTGTGGCTTGATTTCGTTGTGTTGTGGATTTATTTTGTTGTGTTGTGAACTTATGTATGCTTTTTAAATTTCGTTGTGTTGTGCACTACTGGGCCACCGTAGTGTACACTCTAAAAATATGCTGGGTTAAAACAACCCATGTTGGGTTGAAAATGGACAAACCCAGCAAATGGGTTGTATTAACCAGGTAAATGGGTTGTTTTAGCCCAGCGGTTGGGTTAAATGTTTGCTTAAAACAACCCAATCGCTGGGTTTGTCCATTTTCAACCCAACTTGGGTTATTTTTAACCCAGCATTTTTTAGAGTGTATATATAAAAGTTTTTATTTTGTAATATGTTTTAAATGGCTATTATTCAAGAGTAGTTTTTTTAAAAATATATCAATTGGATTTGGAATCAGTATGGGTTGAAAATGGACAAACCCAGCAATTGCGTTGTATTAACCAGGTAAATGGGTTGTTTTAGCCCAGCGGTTGGGTTAAATGTTTGCTTAAAACAACCAATCACTGGGTTAATACAACCCAATTGCTGGGTTTGTCCATTTTAAACCCAACTTGGGTTGTTTTCAAACCATGCAATTTTTTTTTGAGTGTAATACCAGTCACCAGATATATTTATTTTACTAGTGGGTGCAGGACACTATAGATCATTTATGTAAGTGAGGATAGCAAAATAAAGTAGAATGTGACATATTATACCCAAAAATTCTTCATACAGTGGACTACCAGTGCAATTGATAAAAAAATGTGGGACCAAAATTATTCAGACACTTTGACCTGAGCATGTTTTGCTTAAAGGGATCCCCTGGTGTTAAGACTTGTATGGCTTAATATAGCATATATTATATCTCTTACTGAAATATGTAGTAGAAGACCCATGAAAGATCTACGTTATTTAAAAAATCCATTACAAATTTGGACAATGGGCGGAGCCATTTTGTTTGATTTCGATGTCGATGACGTAGAATGGTTGCACTCGGCCATCAACTAGCGCTACCCGTCGCTATTTATACCATAACACAACTCGAAAAATGTTTCAGAGTTGAATGTTAAACAAAACCAATTCATTGCTTTGTAATTGCATTTAAGACACACTCAAACACAAATGTGCTCACAAACTCACGCGCACGCACACACACACATACACATACACACACACATCTGACAGACTGCTCTGTCTCAATCGAGATGTGTTATGGGATGCCCTCGTCAGTCTCCACGATAGGGGCTGAATCCGATATCGCCCCCTAAAACCTCAATCACAATTCCCTACGTTAGTCCACTAATACAGTTCACTTGATGAGTGAATGCAAACGAGTGCGTGAATTCGGACAGCCGCTGTGTGTACATCGGCTGTACACTCGTTATAGCGGTGCAATGTGGTATTGAATGAGTGCACTCAATAACGTCCACTATGGTTTCAGACACCTCTACAAATGGCTGCCCCCTCAAATAATGCCATATTTGAGGGTATAGGTGGCAATTTCGGATTCAGCCAGGGAGAATGCTGGCCTGCCGAATCGGAACCAGGAGACAAATTAGGTTAGTCAACCTCATGTATAACATTGCAGTTGACTGAGCATGTGTGTGTGCGCGCACAGTGCGTGGATGTGTGTGTGTGTGTGTGTGTGTGTGTGTGTGTGTGTGTGTGTGTGTGTGTGTGTGTGTGTGTGTGTGTTAGATGCAATTACAAATTAATTGGTTTTGTTTAACGTTTAACTCTGAAACATTTTTCGAGTTGTGTTGTGGTACAAATAGCTACGGGTAGCGCTAGTTGATGGCCGAGTGCAACCATTCTACGTCATCGACTTAGAACGCAAACAAAATGGCGCCGCCCATTGTCCAAATATGTAATGGATTTTTAAAATAACGTAGATCTTTCATGGGTTTTCTACTACATATTTCAGTAAGAGACATAATTTAAGTTATATTAAGCCATACAAGTCTTAACACCAGGGGATCACTTTAAGTGTTTATTCTTTAATTGCTAATGCAACCGTTTACACCACAGACTGAACAAAATGAAGCATTGCTTGGTAATTGGTTGACACAAATTGGTATTTTCTAATTTTGTACTTAAATTTAACAGCTGACAGTTATATTTAAATTCTTCTTGCCCTTATGTGATCATGTTATGTGCTTCCCTAGTTTCATGTGTCTTGTTCTGATTGGTTCCCTTCTTTATATGTCATGTTCTCATTGGTTAGTCTAGTCATGTGTCCATAGTTCTCATTGGTTAATTGTCTTGTCGTGTGGTTGGGTTCTGGCTGTTCATTGGTTGTCATAGTCATGTGTTCCCCTAGTCTCTGTATATATAGTCCTCATGTTTGCCTTGCCAGGTTGTCGAGTATTATCCCCTTTACCATTGTTTGTGAGTTCATGTTTCTTGTCGATTCTATGTTAATCTATGCCAAGCCAAGTCAAGTCAAGTCTATGTTCATCGTTTTCCTGTTCACATTCTGGATTTAATAAATGCTGCACTTGGGTTCAACGACAACTTGCCGCCAGTGGATCTGTTACATGTATGTACGTATTTATATAATATATTAAATGTTTTTTTGTTTGTAATTATAGTACTTTTTATTTCAGTTAGATGCCAATTAACATTTCTAATTATATTTTTTAAATACGTATATTTCATCAAAAATGTGTATTTTATTTTAATATGAATGTTTTTATAGTTTACTTTCTATCAATAATAACGCTGATATAAAGAGCTTAAAAAAAGCAGTCTTCACATTTTATCCTTCTGTGCTCTAGAGAAGGAAGAAAGTCATGGATTTGGAACGACATGAAGGTGAGTAAATAATGACAGAATTTTATTTTGGACCCATCCAAAATGTAGTGTTACTTTAAATCCATCACACAATTTATTTGTTTAATCAGGCAAGCTGACACCGAAACATACTGTATAATATCTGCAGACATTTAGCAGATCTGCAAGTGTCTCTAATCTCTTCGTTTAGAGTTGCACATTTGAGTGTGATGTTTGGGAAAAGTCAACAATGGTTTTGGATTCAGCAGAAGTTGTTACTGCAGTGCAGATGAGAGAATGCAGTTTCACCTAATGCTGGCTTTCTGCAGGGTCTCGTTCAGCAAATGAATGCAGTTTTGCCTTAGGCCAACATTAATTTTAAAGTTATATAGTTATGATTTTAATTATTCTGTTAGATGATTAAGTTTTACATCTCCTGTGATTTGTTATCAGTTATGCAATCCCTTTATATTGAATGATTTTTGTCCATATTTTATAGATTTGTAGAAATCAATAAGAAAATGTGCTTTGTTACTTTACATTTCGCAGTGTATGTCTGGATTTTGTTAAACTCAAAGAACTTTGCCTGTACAACATGACTGGATTTATCATTTTTTTAAAAATCCTATCCCAAGGAATATAGTTCCATCCCAAAATGGAAATGATGTCCGCATTTACTCACCACATTGTTCCAACCCTGTATTATTATTGAAAGTAAAATTGGATGACGATTTATGCCAAGCTGAAGCTCCCAAAATACATACTCAGTATGACTCATTCAATATTTTCTAATATGGAACTCTTCTAATATGGCAGCTATACAAAAGCTTTGTGCGAGAAACAGACCTTAATGTATGTTGTTATATACTGCTAGTGCTCCTCTCTTCCAGCTTTCAGAAATTACATTTGTAGTCTCTATTTATTTTATTTTTTTTACTTATAATGATTGTGTGAGAACTAAAGACATTTGGCATAAGTGATGTGAGAAATGATCTAAAGATACTATTTTTAATTGAAAACAATGACAAATTATATTTAAGATGATCAGCGATTGGCTATTGATCTCGTAGATGGCTATTGTATGATTTCAGAAGACTTTGAATATAGCACACATATATTACTGTTATGATCCTTTCAAGTTCCATTTTTTTGTGTAGCTTGATGAAATGAATAGTATCTACTTTTCTTGTATGGAAAACATCTCATTTAGTGATTCAGCTTAACATCACATTTTGTAATTCTCAAAAAAATAAGCAGAGTGACAATTTATTTTATTTATTTAAAAAAATATGAAGGTGTGCACATCCCACGCATCCCAATTGGGCTCAAATGCAGGACAACAAAATAATGATAATGGAAAAAAGAAGTGTGATGTCCGCACACTAAAAAAATAACAGCTACTAAAAACTATTTATTGAAAGCGCAACATTTGGACCATCAGGTCTTCATCAGGCACAATACCCATGTGGAATAAAATGCTATAAAACTCTTTATAGAAACAGGTAATCACCTTAATTAGACACACACTCAATGTGACAAATATGTAAAATCACAACAAACACTTTTTGTTTTTTTTTTGCCTTAAGGACTGTGTAATGCCATTTTCTGCATGTTACAGAGTCTATAAATGCTTGCACGCTCTCCTTTCAATCATGCAATGCGTCGGAATACATGATTTGCAATGCATTTGTTTCATTAAGATTAATGTTGAGAAACTAAGAAGCTAGATTAAGTAATATGTGAGTCTTTCTGAGCTAGTTTCTCTGTATGTATTGTCTTTGTATGTTATTTTAGTATTTTTATATTTATATTGTTTTAAAAACAATTGTACAACACAATGGGCAGCGACTGTTGTTTTATTGTGCTATATAAATCAACTAAACTAAATACCCTACTTGAGATTGATTGTATATCATATTGAGTAAATCACAAAAATCCTTTGCTCTACGGGCATTGCCATTTATAGAGGATAAAGCGAAATGTCTCCGTTAAGGTATGGTAACCCTCGTTCCCTGAAGGAGGGAACGGAGACGTATCACTTCTGGGAGCATGAACAATTGGCGTCCGAGATTTGCATCTCGCGCTCCGCCCCGCGCCGTGGGTATAAACAGGAAGCGAGAGCGAATGCACGCTGTTTTTCACTGAGGAGCCAAACTTAGTGACTCGGCCATGCAGTGATGGTACAGCAACTGTGGCGACGGGAAGTACCCTTTCAGTCGGTCACGTTCAACGTACGTCGGACGTACCGACGAATTGTGATCCCTTTGGAAAACGCCATAGTTACCACCGCTTCCAGCGCCCAGCGATGAGCCCCTCAGACCCTGTTTGTTAGCGGGCAGGGAAAATCACGCAGGGAGAGTCAAAAAGCTGCTTTTCATTAGACCCATTCAGCTGACTTTATTGGATAACGCTGGGAAAGTGTGCCTGTGGAGGCCACTGCGGAAGCCACATCATGCCCGGAGGGAGTTACCATGTGGAGAATACACGTATGGGCTGGCCGTGGGCAGCACAACATACGGAAGTCCCAGGGGAGGCCCCAGCTGTTAGCGGTGGGGGAACAACACCTTACTGAGACGGCAGAGGAGCTCTGCCGAGGGAAAGACACGGGCTCGCCGTAGGGAGCCGTAACGTGGAAGAATACACACATGGGACCAGTGTTAATTTCGTTGACGAATAATTTTCGTCATAATTTTCGTCAACGACCTTATTTCACTGATGAAAACGAGACGATAACTAAATAAAAACTAGTGTTAGATGACAAAAACTAGAACGAAAATCAACTGTCATTTTCGTCAACAAATAAAAACGAGACAAATGTTAGGGAGGGACGATTAGGGAAGAGATCCAGTCAGAACTGATGTCCTGTGTCACAGATGCTGATCTAACCGCTGGAGAACACGGCGCTGTTGCACGCTCTACAGGCTCACAAATCCTCAATCCAGAGCTCCGGAGTGGCTCACAATCAATGAATAACACACATTTATGCCAGGCAATTATTTATGAACTAATGCTGATGAATAATGACAATGTTTACTTTACGATGTTTATATAGTAATATGTTTTAGACGGTTGTAACAACGCATATTTTATCTCCTCAACTGAACTTGAATGAGCAGCTGCCACTGCAACAGAGGCGTAGACATTTCAAAATAAGAGTTCCGGTGTATTTCGTGCTTGTTTATCATTAAAAGTCACGCATTATATATTCGTTTTTGCTTACACAATAAACTGTATTTAATTTCATTCCCATTTAATTCATATTCAGGAGGAAAGACCAGTATTTGACACATATTCAATAAAGTATCAGGATTATAATAGTTTACTAAAACCATTAAAAAAATCTTCATTACTTGAAATTAAATAAATGTTAACTGAAATAAAAATAAATAAATAAACAAACTTATTTGAAGCTTTAGCTTAACCTGATATGGCCTACTAACTAAAACAGAAATACAAAAGTTATAAAAACTGTATAGATGTTTTTAAAAAACAAACAAAAAAGTGAATTGAGCTCTTTCTTGTATTTTTAATGTCAAAAACAAAATGATGTCAAAATGTCAGTTCAAGTGACAGTCGGTTATGTAATACTTAAATGCTTAATGTATTACAATTTAACTAAACTCATTAGATTTTAGGAGACTAAATCTACTGTAGTTTTAGTCGACTAAAATCTTATGATATTTAGTCGACTAAAACTAGACTAAAACTAAAAACAATTCAGGTGACTAAAATATGACTAAAACTAAATGGCATTTTAGTCAAAAGACTATGACTAAAACTAAATCAAAATTTGCTGTCAAAATTAACACTGCATGGGACCGCTGTGGGGGTCACAACATATGGAACCCAGCCTAACACCCGTTCCACCAATGCATACGAGTGTTAGACCTGTCGTTGGACACTCCGCCACATCCGACTGCCGAGGGTAATGGAAGACTCAACAGGGTTCGCCATTCTGGGGAACTCAACTAGAGCAGTTAGCGCACGGGAATGGCGCAGCAAGCCGACACAAGAACGGGCACTTCGGTGTTACTTACTATGGGAAGTGAGCACACAGGAAGATACCGGCTCTACACGGAGGCTATAGAATCTAGCGAACGTGTTAGGTGTCGCCCAGCCCGCAGCTCTGCAAATATCTGTCAACGAGGCGCAACGAGCCGAAGCCCAGGAAGAAGCAACACCCCTAGTGGAGTGGGCTCTTAACTGGAGTGGGCAGGGCACATCTTGGGATTCATACGCCAAGACGATGGCATCCACTATCCAGTGGGCCATCCTCTGCTTGGAGACAGTCTTTCCCTTTTGCTGTCCTCCGTAACAGACGAAGAGCTGCTCTGAGGTCCTGAAGCTTTGCGTTCTGTCCACGTAAGTCCGGAGAGCACGGACGGGTCAGAGAAAAGCTAGGGCTGGGTCTGCCTCCTCCGAAGGCAGCGCTTGCAGGCTCACCACTTGGTCCCGGAAGGGAGTAGTTGGAACCTTGGGCACATATCCAGGCCGGGGTCTCATGATCACATGAGAGTTACCGGGCCCGAATTCCAGGCACGATTCGTTGACCGAAAATGCCTGCAGGTCCCCTACCCTCTTGATGGAGGCCAACGCAGTCAGGAGTATTGTCTTTAACGACAAGATCTTCAACTCTGCTGACTGCAAAGGCTCAGAGGGCGCTCTCTGCAGTGCGGTTAGCACCAGAGACAAGTCCCAAGAGGGTATAGAGGGAGGGCGAGGCGGATTTAGTCTCCTCACCCCCTCTCAGGAACCTGACGATCAGATTGTGCTTACCTAAAGATTTTCCATCTACTAGATCATGTTTAGTGGCGATAGTGGCAACATAGACTTTGAGGGTGGAGGGAGACAGCCTTCGCTCCAACCCATCTTGTAGGAAGGAAAGCACAGACCTGATCAAACATCTTCGGGGGTCTTCTCGGCGAGAAGAGCACCAATCGACAAACAGGTTCCACTTCAACGCATAGAGGAAGTGATGGTGTCAACTACCGCTTGCGGTAGGTCACCTAGAACCTCTGCGTCCCATCCAGGGACCAGACATGGAGTTTCCAGAGGTCCGGACGCGGGTGTCATAGGGTGCCCTGTCTCTGAGTCAGGAGGTCCTTCCTCAGAGGAATGGGCCAAGGAGGTGCTGTTGCGAGGAGCACTAGTTCCGGGAACCAAGTCCGGTTGGGCTAATACAGAGCGACCAACAGGACTTGCTCCTCGTCCTCCCTGACCTTGAACAGTGTCTGTGCGAGAAGGCCCACTGGGGGAAACGCATATTTGCGTAGGCCCCGGGGCCAGCTGTGTGCTAGGGCATTCGAGCCGAGGGTCCCATCGGTCAGGGAATAAAACTACTGGCAATGGGTCGTGTCCGGGGCGGCAAACAGGTCTACCTGTGCGGTCCCGAAGCGACTCCATATCAGCTGGACCACCTGGGGGAGTCTCCACTCTCCCGTGAGCACTGGCTGTCGTGAGAGCTCGTCGGCTGCATGATTGAGCAGGCCCGGAATATGAATGTCACAAAGCGACCACAGATGCTTCTTACTCCATAAGAGGAGATGGCGGACGAGTTGTGACATGCGACGGGAGCGTAGACTACCCTGTTTGTTGATGTATGCAACGGCCGTAGTGTTGTCCGTGCGGACCAGAACGTGCTTGCCTCTGAGCGGAACTTTGAAGCGGCTGAGTGCAAGACGAACTGCTAACAACTCGAGGCAATTGATATGCCATTGCAGTTGAGGCCCCGTCCACAGACCCGAAACTGCAAGCCCATTGTACGTAGCACCCCAGGCAGTGGATGAGGCATCCGTGGAGACAACAGAATGCCTGGACACTTGTTCTAGGGGAATTCCTGCCCGTAGAAATGAAGGGTCCGACCACGGGCTGAAGGTTTGACGGCACACAAAGTACCTCAGAGTCACTTGGACGCAGAGGGAACCGCTGTACCACGGCCATCTCGGGACTCGACAGTGTAGCCAGCGTTGAAGCGGTCTCATATGAAGCAATCCCAACGGCTTTACTGCGGCTGCGGATGCCATATGCCCCAGGAGCCTCTGAAAGTGTTTCAGTGGTGCCGCTATCCTGCCTCTGAACGAATTCAAGCAGTTCAACACTGACTGGACGCGCTCCTCTGTGAGGCGCGCTGTCATGGCGACCGAGTCTATCTCCATACCGAGAAAAGAGATCCTCTGTGTTGGACAGAGTTTGCTCTTCTCCCAGTTGACCCGAAGTCCCAACTGGCTGAAGTGACTGAGCACCATGTCCCTGTGTTTGCACAACTGCTCCCACGACTGGGCAAAGATCAGCCAGTCGTCGAGATAGTTGAGAATACGAATACCACGCTCTCTCATTGGAGCAATGGCCGCCTCTGCGACCTTCGTAAAGACGCGGGGCGACAGGGACAGGCCGAAGGGTAAGACACAGTACTGATATGCCTGCCCCTCGAACACAAAGCGCAGAAAGGGCCTGTGTCGAGCGAGAATCGAGACATGAAAGTACACGTCCTTCAGGTCGATCGCTGCAAACCAATCTTGGGGACGGATGCACCTGAAGATTTCTGCGTTAGCATTCTGAACGGCAGCCTGTGAAGGGACCCGTTCAAGAATTGCAGATCCAAGATCGGCCATAACCCGCCGCCTTTCTTGGGTACAATGAAGTACGGGCTGTAGAACCCAGACCTCATATCGGCTGGAGGGACCGGCTCTATCGCATCCTTCGCCAGTAGGACTGCGATCTCTGCCCGGAGCACGGGGGCGTTCTCCTTCGCTACTGTCGTGAAGTGAACGCCCCTGAACTTGGGGGGACGGCAGGTGAACTGAATCGCATAGCCGAGTCTGATGGTACGGAGGAGCCACCGAGATGGGCTGGGAAGTGCTAGCCAGGCTCCCAGACACCGAGCAAGGGGGATCAATGGCAAAGCTCTCGACCGTGTCGCCGAACAACCAGGCCGACGTAATGGGGGAGTCCAGGAACCGATACTTGTCAGTCTCCCTCATGTCGGCCAGGTTGAGCCAGAGATGACGCTCCTGGACCACAAGCGTGGACATCGCCTGACTGATGGAACGGGCGGTGACTTTTGTCTCCCGGAGGGCGAGGTCCGTCGCCGTCCGGAGCTCCCGGAGGAGCTCTGGGTCAGGTCTACCCTCGTACATGTCCATGAGTGCCTGGGCCTGGTGGACCTGAAGCAATGCCATGGCATGCAAGACAGACGCAGCCTGTCCGCAAGCCTTGTAGGGCCTTCCCAGTCTGACCGGAGGAGAACTTACAGGCCCGAGACGGGAGACGCGGGTCACCACGCCAGTGGGAGGCGGTCGCCAGACACAGTTGCATCGCGACGGCGCATTCCACTGGCACATGAACTATCCACAAACTCCGCCTCAGCGTGCTCACGAACCAACAGGTTGCTGTGAAAACAGCAGTTTTTCTCAATATAGAGGCAGCAGTGAGCACCGCGATCCCGCTGAAGTGTGCCGTCTCTCCAACACGCGTTCTCCCCGATCTCCGGTCTTCTTAAAAACTAGTTGCTGATAGCAGCTTTCAACTCGATAATCTCGGGAGTCCTCTTCATATGCCATTCGGCTCCGAAGTGAATGACAGCGTGCATTTGCTCTCGCTTCCTGTTTATACCCGCGGCACGGGGCGGAGCGCAAGATGCAAATTGTTCATTGGCCGGTTCTATATAGCTCGAAGCTGATAGGGGCTCCCAGAAGTGATCCCAATTTGTCGGTACGTCCGACGTACATTGAACGTGACCGACTGAAAGGGAACTTGTTATTGCATAGGCCCCCGTGAGCCGTGTGGAGTACTTTTATAATGGTTGGATACATTTTTTTAGGGCTTCAAATTTTGGGCTCCCATTCACTGGCGTTTTAAAGCTTGGAAGAGCCAGAATACTTTGTAATATAACTTTGATTGTATTCGTCTGAAAGAAGAATGTCATATACACCTAGGATGGCTTGAAGGTGAGAAAATCATGGGCTAATTTTCATTTTAGGTTGAACTATCCCTTTAAGATGGTTTCGGGAAACTCATCCCAGAGCAGTGACAGCGATTAATATGAAATATTACTTTTTATATACTTTTTAACTTTTAGTTTACATCTTATGTTGAAAAACAGTTACAGACATCTTTGTAAATTAAATCGCAGGTAGCTTTTGTTGTCCATCATAGATCTGAAACAATTCTCTAGAGTCAATTATCCATGTCATAAATGGACCAAGAGTTGGAGGCAAAGGCGTAGGAAAAGACAGGCTAATAATTTCAGTCCAGCATTATGGATTTCAAAACCACCTGTCTCGCAGTCCGCCTCTTTCAACCTTTTGCGGCTGACGTGAACCATAACTAATTGCTTGCGTATACAGCAGCTAGTCTTAATGTGTTGGGTTTATTTATTTATTTTTGCTTTCCAAACTTGATGACGTGAAACTCCACATCTGCTCATTCCACAAACAATGATTAATATCTCATGTTCAAGAACCTTGTTTTTATCGGTGCGAGCTGTCAGCGAGATGGATATGAAGAGGCACAGAGCATGATGTATTCTAGATAGTGTTCCTGACATGCAACCACAGTGTGAAAATACAGGCAGAATACCTGTCCTCCCTAATATAAAATCTGTCATTCACTTCGAGCAGAAGAACATTGGTCTAGGGTAAAGTGCGTAAGGGGTTTAAAGGTGAAGTATGTAATTTCTATGGCACTAGTGGCACCAAATGGAATTGCAATCACGTCCTGCTATAGCAACTGTCACTGAGATGATTGCAAATGTTAACAGATATGTGCTCATTATGTTTGCAGTTTATTTTGTGCCACTAGTGGTGCAAGAATGACACGCTTCACTTTAACGTATAAGCCCAGATGGATGCAAATCAAATGTAACATGAAGCATTTAAAACATTACACTCAGTTATGTCCTTTCTAGTTAGCACTTTATTGTAGAACTCGGTGTATTACATCTTTTTCACAAAGCCAGAATGCTTCATTTTAGATAATATGACAGAAATAGAAACAAATGTCCTGCAGAGAGTGTGTGAAAGTGTGTTCGAGGATGTGTGTAAGGCTGGCAGCTGAAGGACAGTTTGATGGGTGCTTTGGGACTACAGCATGCCAAGGAAAGGATTTACATCCCTGAAAACACACAGAACATCCTCATCCAAGTGTGATGATCACACACACACACACAAACGTGCGCACACACACACTTTTTCCACACATGCATTTGATAGGCTATTCAATAAAAATCAGGCCAAAATTGGATCAGCAAGGACCTCCCTCCTGGCTTTCTTGTCTCCCAAATACACTTACCCGACAGGAGCAGAATTGCCAGTTTGATAACTGAATGACAAATGTTAGAGAAACAGTCTGAACCATGATCACATCCATAATCCTTCCAGGCCTGTCAGAGAGAGCGGGGAAAAAAAGCCAGAGAAGATGAAGACGCTGCTCAACAAACCTCTATACACACAGCATTCAAAAGGAACTCCTCTTGTTAAAATAAAAGATGTTTTGTTTTTTGTGTGGAATTAATGAACTGCCAGCCAACCTCCATTACCAGCCGGTCTCACTGGGAAACGCAACTTTTTTCTTTTTCTTTTTTTTTTTTTCTTTTTCCAAAACTTGAAATATGTTGCCTCAGATCATTGAAGTTTTGAAAGGAAATGTCCACTAGAAGTGCTAATGCTATTTGTTAATATTGGATATTTAATTGTGCGTTCTCATTTACCACATTTTTGCATTTGTCATGTAATGCTCCCTTAAATCTTTGATATTTTTTAAAAACTGTTAAACATAATCCTTAGAAAATCTCAAAATGAATATCCTTTTTTTCTACTGTACATTACACATTGGACACCTTTTTAAAATAGCTGGTTTATTATTATTATTATTATTATATTAATTGTTAAAGAAAAGACCATTTGACAGTTTTAGCCAATATTTTATGCGTATATCATGATTGAACTCAATGAACAACAATAAGCTAAAATGCGGCAGGAAAGAGGCACAATAACAAAAGTTTTGAGTTTGAAAACTTTCCCTCCTAAAATACCCTCATATTGTTCTTTGGCGCAGGTGATTTTTTTTCTTTTCTTTCCCTTTCCCTCAGGAGTAATGTGAATTTGAGAAGATTGAGAAGGCATTGATTTATGGATTGTCATTCCTTAAAACACTTTATTGGGATTTCCTTTCATATCTACTTTCCATCTTTGTCCTTAAAGGGGTTTTCCTGTAACAATATAGCTCATCTGACGTATGCTTTTTGTTGTTGTTGTTGTTGTTGTGGCGTATCAAATTCTGTAATATAGCTAATGTTAGTTGGCCCAGATCGAAGGCATGCGAGATGTAACAAAATCCAAGTGAACAATCTTAACTTACCATTTATAAGCAATTCTACAGTCTAAAGGAGAGTTATCCAACCAATACACAGCTTTAAGACGCTCCATTAGTCTTTGGTATATTTGTTAGCCTGTAGGGTGTCATTTACAGTAATGGGAAGGAAAGGGTAACATATTAGGCGTGATAAAAATAGATGGTTTAAAAACACAGCAAATGGCTCAGAACATCAACAAAATCGAAAGCCTGCTGTGGAAAGCTCCATTTGGTAATGCGAAGCAGGCGTTCTAGAAGCTCGCAAGCCCATTTTATATCACTTTACCATAATCTATTCTCACATGGGCTCTCAGGAAGACAGCAATGGCGGGTGAAGAGTTATATAGATATAGATGTGTAATCTTACAGGAGGGTTCGGTGGTATAGCTGCGAAGGGCCGTGCTGTGTTGGCTAATAGCGGACGAATTGGCCCCATTAAAATCCTCTGCTGTTCTCCTCTACCTGTCAGTGAGTCTGTAAGGAGACATGTTACAAATGGAGGCTGAAATGATTTCACGTTTCCCTCCTCCTTATTTTCAGCCCCCCTCCCCTTCCTGAGCAGGCCATCAGCGGAAATGAGGCGGAAAATAATGGCTCTTCCCCTTCTGTTTTCCACCCTGACCCTCTCAACGCTGACGACTGCCACTGTTCACAGGTCAGTTCATCCCACTGCCCTCTTCTCTCGAAAGACATTTACCTGCCCACATGACTGTGCAGCTGCATTTCTCAGCACGCCAACAAGACATGGAGGAGACTGAATGGATAGCGGTCACCAACCTCAACAGGTTCTGGAATTGTAAATTAAAACCTTTTTGATAAATTCAATAGTGCACAGAAATAGGGCTGGCGCTGTATTAATGCGTTAAAGAGGCCATATTATGTCCTTTTATAAAGTCTTGATTTTTTGGTGTTTTTTTTTAGTATATTAGAATGGGGTTGATTGCTTTAAACATTATTTTTCACATATTTTTTGATTATTGCAGCACTCAGTCTGTCAGAAACACTGTTTAGTTCCTGTCTCTAAGAAGCCCCTCCTGAAGCACAGTGTGCACTGATTGGCCAGTGTGTTGTGATCACTGATTTATATAGAGAACTAGATTGCTCATGACGTCATAAAAAGTGAAGCCTCCTCGCCACCATATTGGTATTCCCTAGTAAGCTCGCGCGTTCTATTAAATTAATAGCAATTGATATGATTTTACTGAGAAAACATTGCCTATGGAGACAAGTCTCCATGTACATTATTACAACGCAAACATTCTAAGCATGTAAGTCGGGAATTTCTCCTGCTTATTAAAAAGTAACATTCATATTCATTGCAGTAGTGAACATCAGATCAGCGGAGAGATGAGACAATTCAGCATATGTATTACAAATGTCAAAGTGCACATTCTGATATCGGAATAAAGATGACTTGGAGATTTGTCGCCTTCCGTTTATGTATTTATGAAAACTGTAAACACCATACATTTGCCTTGTCTTTAATATAGATGTGGCTCAATCAGGAAATTAAATGCATGCAATATAGTAACAAAGGCTTGTAATAATATTTATTGTATTAGGCTATTGAAATCTATTTTTGCAGCTAAACACAGAATATTTCCTAGATTATTATATACATAATTTGTATATAAATATATTCATATTTGCAGACGGTGCAAATCGGGTGATTTTTGGTCAATGTTTTGGCTGTAAGTCAATGGCACCCTAAGTCCACATTTTCGTGACAAAATGCCGCATTGACTGCCGGGTAAAGTCCTTTGCGTAGCTAGCGAACTTGCAGGCTCTGCTGAAGTGTGCATCGAGGGCGCATTACGGCCGCCAAAGGGGCGCTCGTGAGCACCCTTCTAAAAACCTCAAATGATGAATGGGACACTCTACGATCAAGACCGAAATTGCATATGAAGTGTGCAATTTGGGATCTGGTCAATGATGCCCTCTGTCGGTAGGGAATAGTAAGGCCCTATCCCAATTGGCACCCTAAACCCTCACGGTCTTCCTCTGAGTCCGCACTTTCACAATGTAATGCCGCTTTGACTGCTGGGAAGAAATCCTCTGCGTAACCTGCACCATTGCGGGCTCAGTAGAAGTGCGCATCGAGGATGCATATCGACCGCAAAGGGAGCGCTCGTGAGCACCCTACTGAGACCTAAAATGACAAATGGGACACCCTATGGTCTCGTGGACTTAACAGACATGCACACGCAGCGGCCATTGTAAGTCCACAAGACTAAATGCATATAAAGGGACACTTCCGGGTTTCACCACCTGATGGCAGTTTAGAACGCAATGAGCAATCCAGTCATATAGATCAGTGGTTGTGATTGGTCAACCACTTCAAGTGTGTTTTGGAAATGCCACGCCCCTTACCATAACTAACACAACTCACCCAGGCCTTGTCCCTTTTTTTGAGTGTGCCTTGGGAGGGAATTATTTATATGATGAATATTGTGATGTGCACATTCTCTGAAAAAAACTCAAGACTACAATCGAGGCATTTCAATGGGCTCAGAAACAGTGCTTAGTGATGTAGAGAATAACAACATTACACACTAAAGTAAGATGAACATGTACAAAAAAGCATAATAGCTTTTCTTAAACTTGCGCAATTAACCATAACTGGTTAACACCATTTTTAACAATTAAATTCAAGTTAATTAAGTTTGACATTACAAACTGTTTCTGGAAATGATCCGAGCAGAAGCGTGTCACACACAAAAGTCCATCTGTAAATGATGGCAAGATACTTTTTACTAGTAATTTATTTTTAAATAAAACCCAGATTGTAAAGTAATTTGCAGTCTTGTCACCACAGCTTAACAAGCTAAATGTTCTGTCATTGCATTTGCTGTCCATTTTAATGGAGTGTTACTTTCTCCGCTTCGGCCATTCACAGCGGGGTGTAACAGTTCGTTAGTTCGCATTTGGGCAATGATGAGTGAAACAAAGTTACCAATATATGCAGTTTTACTGATTCTTGCAGGGTGAAGTTTTCAGGTTTCCAGTTCACAATAACTCCTGGGTGGTTTGACTTCAATGAGCTAACAGAACAACAGAGAATCTTCCTTTTTCACAGCACAGCGGGACAATATTTTCCATCACACGAGCACGCTCGATCTGAACTACATTACCCATGAAGCATTTCGCAAAGGACTACAACACCCATAAATAATGGTCTTAAAACAATATCTCTTATTTCCCCTCTCCTGCAACAGGAGTCATGTATACAAATATAGATTTATTATTATAGTTGTTATTGTAGGCATGCAAGACCAGTAAAAAGCACTTTTGCATAAATTTACAGTACTAGTGTCACATAAACAAATTGCTGAACCCAACAATAACACAAAAGCACAATGAACAAATTAGTAGATCAATTATGACATATATTTGAATTGTTTAGCAGCTCTAGTATGAAGAAATACAATACAGCATGCGAGCAGCAATGGCTCTTATGTGCACTTTGAAAACCATCGATCAGGAAGAAATCTCAGCAGTGTTTACCCATCATGCCTGTTCTTTTCTAAAACTTCTTTGAGTATGTCAAGCCAGAGTGATACATGATTTAGAAGGCTCTTCAGATTCGAGCTGCCGCATGGACATACAGTGAGGAAAATAAGTATTTGAACACCCTGCTATTTTGCAAGTTCTCCCACTTAGAAATCATGGAGGGGTCTGAAATTGTCATCGTAGGTGCATGTCCACTGAGTGACATAATCAAAAAAAAAAAAATCCAGAAATCACAATGTATGATTTTTTAACTATTTATTTGTATGATACAGCTGCAAATAAGTATTTGAACACCTGAGAAAATCAATGTTAATATTTGGTACAGTAGCCTTTGTTTGCAATTACAGAGGTCAAACGTTTCCTGTAGTTTTTCACCAGGTTTGCACACACTGCAGGAGGGATTTTGGCCCACTCCTCCACACAGATCTTTCTAGATCAGTCAGGTTTCTGGCCTGTCGCTGAGAAACACAGAGTTTGAGCTCCCTCCAAAGATTCTCTATTGGGTTTAGGTCTGGAGACTGGCTAGGCCACGCCAGAACCTTTATATGCTTCTTACAGAGCCACTCCTGGGTTATCCTGGCCGTGTGCTTCGGGTCATTGTCATGTAGGAAGACCCAGCCTCGACCCATCTTCAATGCTCTAACTGAGGGAAGGAGGTTGTTCCCCAAAATCTTGCAATACATGGCCCCGGTCATCCTCTCCTTAATACAGTGCAGTCGCCCTGTCCCATGTGCAGAAAAACACCCCCAAAGCATGATGCTACCACCCCCATGCTTCACAGTTGGGATGGTACTCATCATTCTTCTTCCTCCAAACACGTTTAGTGGAATTATGACGAAAAAGTTCTATTTTGGTCTCATCTGACCACATGACTTTCTCCCATGACTCCTCTGGATCATCCAAATGGTCAATGGCAAACTTTAGACGGGCCTTGACATGTGCTGGTTTAAGCAGGGGAACCTTCCGTGCCATGCATGATTTCAAATCATGACATCTTAGTGTATTAACAACAGTAACATTGGAAACGGTGGTCCCAGCTCTTTTCAGGTCATTGACCAGCTCCTCCCGTGTAGTTCTGGGCTGATTTCTCACCTTTCTTAGGATCATTGAGACTCCATGAGGTGAGCTCTTGCATGGAGCCCCAGTCCGAGGGAGATTGACAGTCATGTTTAGCTTCTTCCATTTTCTAATGATTGCTCCAACAGTGGACCTTTTTTCACCAAGCTGCTAGGCAATTTCCCTGTAGCCCTTTCCAGCCTTGTGGAGGTGTACAATTTTGTCTCTAGTGTCTTTGGACAGCTCTTTGGTCTTGGCCATGTTAGTAGTTGGATTCTTACTGATTGCATGGGGTGGACAGGTGTCTTTATGCAGCTAACGACCTCAAATAGGTGCATCTAATTTAGGATAATAAATGGAGTGGAGGTGGACATTTTAAAGGCAGACTAACAGGTCTTTGAGGGTCAGAATTCTAGCTGATAGACAGGTGTTCAAATTATTATTTGCAGCTGTATCATACAAATAAATAGTAAAAAAAATCATACATTGTGATTTCTGGATTTTTTTTTTTGGATTATGTCTCTCACAGTGGACATGCACCTACGATGACAATTTCAGACCCCTCCATGATTTCCAAGTGGGAGAACTTGCAAAATAGCAGGGTGTTCAAATACTTATTTTCCTCACTGTATGTGCAAAGAACACACTTCTAAAGGGAGGCGAATTGCAAAGTATTGATGGGATACAGAAAGCAATACAGGCAATGATGGAGAGCAGGATCAAAATATGCAAAATGAGCATCACATAAGCCTTCGTTTGCCTCTAGTTTATTGCATTCCTATTCTACTGCTCTATTGAGCTTTTCCCCACACAGTCTGTCACTGGTTCAAATACACAACGCTTTTATTGAGGTAGTGTTTTTCATGGGAGGTGTCGGTGCATTTTAAAGGCAATCAACATCTCTGTTCCAGAATAGTGTGTGAAATGAATCTCACGTCAAAGATTATGCGGACCGCACCGGCAGTCAATTGGCGCGGGATGTAGGGGTCTTTTGTGTGGCGCCTGGCAGCATTTTAGATTGTTTGTCTGCCAGGAAATGACAGATTGGGTTTGAACAGTGGGATTCCCTCCCCATCAGAGTTTCTTAAAGACTTTGGCGTGGGACGAGCTGAAAAAAAAATCCAGAAAAAAAAGATTGAAATTGCACTGCATATTAGGGCAATGCGTTAAAAAGGTCTTTTTGTTGAGAAAACGGAAAAAGCCGAGCAAAAGTGTTGCATACAAACAAGGCGTGACATCCTTGGAAATTATAGAGAAATGTCATTGGATTTTGAAAGGACATTTCCACGCACACATGTGCACACGTTCGGCGGTTTAGCTGTGATTAGAGTGTGTTTTGGTCTCTGCTGCGGGCTGAATAAATGGGAGAGTGAGGCCTCCTGCAGCTCTTCAGAGTTATAATCACCCATCAGCAGGACTCGGAGAGAAATAAGGAGGGTGGAAATACGGGGCCGTTCTCGCAAACAGCTTCAGAGTTAATTACCTCTGGATAGACTGACTGTCCTGAAGTTTGGCTTGCAGTAACAGTTCTCACTCTAATACGCGTATTCCTCAGATGTTCTTAATCTGAACCTTCTGTTGATTGTGTTTGTGTTTTGTGGTCTGAACAGATATGTCAGGAAGCACTTGAAAAGTCCATACCGCCTTTAAATAAAATAAATATACAGCTCTCCCCACTGAGATGGAGATTAATGCCAGGTGTTTCATTTCCACATTGCAAAATGAAACTCTTTGAAGATGGCCAGTGAAGGTGAAATTAAAGAAAAGTTCTGAAGCTATGCTATGTTAGGTGACCAGACATCTCCATTTTCCGGGTTCTGTCTCCGGAAATGTCCCTGTTTTACAGCTCATTCAATACATTTCAAAAACAGCCTGGCCAACATAGAGCAGCCTGTTGGTTATAGCAGCAATCGTGTAGTGATTATTTTCACCATTAGGGATGTAACGATTCATTCTGAGCCGGTTAAAAAAAGGTTAAAAATGTGTGAAGATTGTTAAGATAGTTGAGATGTTACACGAATCGCGATACACGTTTTAAAAACCCGACCAAAAATCATAATAATCAAAATTAATGAGAATAATTCTTAACGTTAAAAAGTTCAGAAATGTATTGCCCCCTGTTTTTAATGAATCGATAATAACAAATGAGATGTCGGTGATATTTTGACCACTCAAATAGGAAATGTCCCTGGTTTCCATTTCGGAAATCTGGTCACCTTGTGCTATGTTGCCTCTTTAGTGTTCATGTTTCATATACTGTAGACCCCAATTTGGACACTTGGTGGGTATGGATAGGTGTTGATTACACACTTTACTTTATGTTGTGCCTTTTGTATGTCCGTTTTGGTTTTGGCCTTTTTATTCAAAGTATAGAAAATAAGCCCGACCAACATAGAGCAGCCTGCTGGTTATAGCAGCAATCATATAGTGATTGTTTTCACCATTAGGGATGTAACGATTCATTCTGAGCTGGTTGAAAATCGATACAAATGTCAGACGATACAAGTCAGTTGAGATGTTAAACAAATCGCGATACACGTTTTAAAAACCAGACCAAAAATCATAATAATCTAAATTAATGAGCATAATTCTCAACGTTAAAACGTTAAAATATTATTGCCACCCGTTTTTAATGAATCGATAATAACAAATGAGATTTCAGTGATATTTTGACCAGTCAAATAGTAAATGTCCCTGGTTTCCATTTCGGAAATCTGTTCACCTTATGCTATGTTGCCTCTTTAGTGTTCTTAATAAGAATTAGTATGCATGTTTCTTATACTGTAAACGCCAATTTGGACACTTGGTGGGTATGGATAGGACGTGATTTCAAACTTTACTTTATGTTGTGCCTTTTGTATGTCCGTTTTGGTTGTGGCCTTTTTATTCATAGTATAGAAAATAAGCTCGACCAACATAGTTATAGCAGCAATCGTGTAGTGATTAATTTCACCATTACACAAAAAAAAAAAAGGTTCTATATGGCACTAAAAGTGGTTCTTCGTCGTAATCTTAGAGGAACCACTTTTGGTGCTATATAGCACCATATCTTAACATGTTCTGTATATGGTAGCGGTGCTATATAGCACCTTAGTCAGTGTGCTATATAGCACCTTAGATGAAGAACCGCTGAAGAGCCACTTAAGAACCACTGAAGCACCAAAATTGGTGCTATACAGCACTTAAAAAGGTTCCCCTAAGATTACGAGTCAAGAACCAATTTTTGTACCATATAGAACCTTTTTTTTTTTAGATTGTAGGAATGTAACGATTCATTCGGAGCCGGTTGAAAATCGATACAAATGTGTAACAATTCAAGTCAGTTGAGATGTTAAACGAATCGCGATACACGTTTTAAAAAACAGACCAAAAATCATAATAATCTAGAGTAGCCTGCTGGTTATAGCAGCAATCCTGTAGTGATTTATTTTCACCATTAGGGATGTAACAATTTACCCGAAGCTGGTTGAAAATCGATACAAATGTGTGACGATTCAAGTCAGTTGGGATGTTAAACGAATCGCGATACATGTTTTAAACAGCAAGGATGCTGAAACCATATACTGTGACCTCGCTTTACAGGCACAATAGCAACAAGCAAGTTGTAGCTAGCGTTATGGACTACTCGTACACACTGGCTCGAAGAAGAATGAATACAGTGAGATGTTTTCAGTTCATTCATATGGAAGTTGAGCACGAGTCAAACAGAAGCATGGCGACGGCAAGCACGTAGTTTATGTTGACTCACTCAAATCTGATGTGTGCGGCATTTTAACTTTCCCAAGACTAATAATCACTACAGCTGAGAGCCTCCGGTCACCTCCAACTGCATGTAAAAAGATAATTGGCCAAACCACACTGACCGGCGGATTTGCAGCCCCACTCGCGGCGTTGTGGGCGATTGCCACGGAGATCACATGGTGCATCAGTGTCACAGCGAAAGATACAAGAGTAAATGGATTCCAGACGCTTCCTCATCAAGAACTCGACCTGCGTGAAGATGTATTCCACAGACTGAAGGAGAAATCTGTGCTGTTGTAGAACCAGGTGTTGTATTTATTTTACTATCTCTTTCTCTAAATGAGTACATGGATTTTTTTTTCTTCAATAGTTTGTTGATTATTATGGCATATTTATCTACATGTGTTCTGTTTTTCTAACTCTTGCAAGTGTAATGATACAAATTATAATTCAAATCTTGCCTTTATAACAATGTGTACTTAAACTTTACCTAGTCTTTTTATTTCTGCTCTTCCTCAGTGCAGGATGAGGGGGAAGAAGCTGAAACAACCTCCTCCCAAGAAACACCATTGGAAGATCTCCTTGAAGGGACTTTTTGAGGATTTGTTTTAAAATTCCAATTGAGTTATTATTTGACATCAAATATATCAGGGGGTTTTTTGGCCTTTTTATTCATAGTATAGAAAAGGAAAATTATAATAATAATGGGGAAAACAGACCTTGAATTTGCTTTGAATCCACACATTGCACTCAATTAGATATTATTCTCAGTGTTAAAGTCTCAGCACTAATAGAAGTCAAGCTGCATTGACTTTCCAGTAAATGTATTCCCACTTTATTATTCTCACTTTATTGTTCAAAACCTGTGAAATTTGGCATACTCTTAGAAAAGAGTCTCACCTTCCACCATGCCAAATTTGCAGTCTCTATCTCAAATAATTTAGCGCCATTGAGAGTTTTATACAGTCAATTGGATTTTTGACTTTTCTTTTAACATTTAAACATTGTTATGAAAACAGTGGAGCGGTATCTTCAGAATTATTTTGCTTATTTAAATGAAATGTAAATGACCTTGTGGCCACACCCTTGCGTACAAAAGGTGTATGGTATAGCACCACCTACTGGTCAAAAGTTGTAAATTCTGTTTATTTTTGCTTATAACGTTCGAGTCGACTTTAAGTGCTGCTGTCTTATGATTCTAGTTTATTCGTGTGTGTTCACACATTCACTTTGCCTTAACTGGGTGTAAAACACTACCAGCTACTAAACAGGAGATTAATATTTCATAAAATTCCTGAAAAACATTATCACATGTGACAATTCATCCTCAGTGGGAGACTGTATAACTTTTTTCAATGTCAGGAGAAAAGCAGAGAAAACAAGCGTAGGAAATGTAGAATATAGACAACACATTGCTACACAATCTATAGGATGTAACCGAAAGGCAAAGCTTTAGACCTCTCATGTCTGCTTGGACTTCTGATGGCTTTATGTAATGTGTAAAGGTGTTATATAATGAAAGCATATTATGGAGTATATAATGGTTTTGTACTGTACAATAAAGCAACTCAATGTCAGTAGATATTATTAACTGTAAAATGTTTAGTCATGACTCTAAATTCCAATTTTATCCCAACATAATTCGTTTAATGTGATTGTAAAAGGCTGATAAATGCTCACTTGTCACGACACATTCTATGCACCATGTTTTTTTTTGTTTTTTTTTATGTTGCTTAGCAACTGCAAATTAACAGTTAAGGTTAAGGCAGGGTTTTTCAAACTGGAGTCCGGGGACACCCAGGGGGCCACAAGAGAGGGACAGTGAAAAAGTCTAGAAAAAAACTGGAAAAAATTATAATAATAATATTTTGATTAAAATAAAATAGTAAAGCAATAAATTAGATCTAAAAAATTTGAGGAAATAGAAATATTAGTTAGTCATTAATCTGTTAAATAAATAGAATTAGATTAAAATAAAAACAAATATTAATATAAATAAATAAAAAATAGTGTAGAACTAAATAAATAAGCAAGAAATAAATAATACATACACTCTAAAAAAAATGCTGGGTTAATAACAATCCAAGTTGGCTTGAAAATGGACAAACCCAGCGATTGGGTTAATTTTGCCCAATTTTATTTTAACATTTTATTATTAAGCCATTTAATCAATATTTATTGTTTAAATATTATTCATTCAACGTATTAGTTCATTTATTAAATGTTATGCACGTCATACATGTTAACTTTGGGTTCATTTTAAGCAAGCAATACAGTAACGAACAATAGTTGGGTTAAATAAAACTACCCAGTAGGTTGTGCAAACATTTAACCCAACCGCTGGCTTAAAACAACCCAATCACTGGGTTTGTCCATTTTCAACCCAACATGGTTTGTTTTTAACCCAGCATTTTTTAGTGTTTAACAATACATTACTAATACATTACTACACTGAGGAGAACAAAATATATAATAATGTAACAAACTAATTTATATGATATAATAAATTATTTTGTGTATAAACTGAGTGTTTATAAAAGACAGATGCCTTATTAACTTTAGGATGGGGGTCCCTCAGACAGGGATGATCATATTTGGGGGTCCATGGCATCTACAAGATTGAAAACCCCTGGGTTAAGGGACTATACTACTTGTTGGAAGAAATTATGCATGAATTATTATTGATATGTTTTACTTTTTTTTTTTTTTTATAAGTACTGTCTTTTATATTGTTGCTGCCACCATAAAAAAAACATGTTGCAGTAAAAATAACATTCCTATAGGTGGCGTTTACCTGCCTATTAATGCATAAAACTACAGCTCCTCCATAACTAATTTATCATCACATTCAATTGAAAGCCATTTTTTGTTATCACTGTACTTTTGTGGAATTGTGGCACTGCTAAAATTGACTCTGCATGATTAATGGGTTGTGTTTCTATTTTGCATTATTTCTTAGTCACCTTGAAAAGTGATTGCTAAATGAATAAATGTAAATGTATTAAAAACATTTTTTTACTCTTAGTACTAGTTTTTTATATGCTGACATTTAGCTCTTCCCTTGCCATTTACGGAATTTCCCATAATTAATGACACAATGCTTCAATGCCATTGACAGAATTATCTGGCAATTCATGTTGATAGTGGGATAGTGGGAGCTTTTACGTATTCTCTGAAATGGTACAGAATCTCCGGATACCCCCATATTTTATGCAAAGCACCATGGGATATATATATATAAAGAAGAACTATTCCCCCTATTCTTGACATATGTCTGCACCCCTGTGTCCTGTAGCATTTTACGTTTGTAGTGCCCTCCAGACCACTCCTGTGATCAGTAAGGTCATGAATATTTTTTTTCTTCTTCTTCTTCTTCTTCTTTTCTCCTCTCTCTAGTCAAGTCCAGGTCATGTGAGGCCTCTATCTGTCGGCTTCTGAGATGTCAGTCACATATTGTGATAATGTTGCCTTCTGCATCAGAATTCTCAGATGAAACAGAATTCTTTGATGGACAGGAGTGTTGTGGGAGTAGGCCACTGAAACTGCTGGTGTAGGTACTCAGAGAATAACGCTGAATAAGTCTGACACGGATAGAGAGTAAAAGAGGCTGAAGGAGAAAGAAAAGCTCACTTATAGAAAAGTGAGTGTTGATGTGTTGAAAATGAATTACAATTTTATATTGCATTTTTGGATTTAGGCAATAATGTATTTTTCTTCTTGCAGAAAATATTATTATCATCATCATTATTTCCACTGACAGTCATGCATAATGTTATTAAGCCAAAAAAAATCTTAATTAAGATGGATGTTTTTATTTTACCATTTTGTTCTCCTTTTATTGCACTGTAAAATCCAATTAGTTAGACTTACTTAAAAAATCATGCAAACCGATTGCCTTAAACAAACAAGTAAAGTGAAAAAGGAGTAGTATGTTGTGCTAACACATGCTAGTATAGTTCACTTACACAAGAGTTCTAGTAACTAAATAAAATACTGTAGAGAGTACTTTATCTATTACTTTAGATGTACTCTTGACTTTGTATAGCAACCATTGTTGTTATCATTGTTGTGGTTTGCATGCTGAATGTAGAAGTCTGTGTGTGACTCAAGCATGAGCAACTGCAAGATACTGTTACAAATATAGTGGGATTATATCAACCCAATTGATAGTTTCACAGGTGTTTATGGCGTAAGTGTTAGCAATACATTTGCAAACGATCATTATACGACATAAAGGGGAATATAACATAGGTTCATTTTAAAAGGTGACCTTAATTTCTGACTAAATTCAGTCAACTTTTAAAAACTTCAAAACATATTAATTAGGATTTACACTCACCTAAAGGATTATTAGGAACACCTGTTCAATTTCTCATTAATGCAATTATCCAATCAACCAATCACATGGCAGTTGCTTCAATGCATTTAGGGGTGTGGTCCTGGTCAAGACGATCTCCTGAACTCCTGAAGAAAGGTGATTTAAGCAATTTTGAGCGTGGCATGGTTGTTGGTGCCAGACGGGCCGTTCTGTGTATTTCACAATCTGCTCAGTTACTGGGATTTTCACTCACAACCATTTCTAGGGTTTACAAAGAATGGTGTGAAAAGGGAAAAACATCCAGTATGCGGCAGTCCTGTGGGCGAAAATGCCTTGTTGATGCTAGAGGTCAGAGGAGAATGGGCCGACTGATTCAAGCTGATAGAAGAGCAACTTTGACTGAAATAACCACTCGTTACAACCGAGGTATGCAGCAAAGCATTTGTGAAGCCACAACACGCACAACCTTGAGGCAGATGGGCTACAACAGCAGAAGACCCCACCGGGTACCACTCATCTCCACTACAAATAGGAAAAAGAGGCTACAATTTACACAAGCTCACCAAAATTGGACAGTTGAAGACTGGAAAAATGTTGCCTGGTCTGATGAGTCTCAAGATTGCAGAAGATTTCTGTTGAGACATTCAGATGGTAGAGTCAGAATTTGGCGTAAACAGAATGAGAACATGGATCCATCATGCCTTATTACCACTGTGCAGGCTGGTGGTGGTGGTATAATGGTGTTGGGGATGTTTTTTTGGCACACTTTAGGCCCCTTAGTGCCAATTGGGCATCGTTTAAATGCCACGGCCTACCTGAGCATTGTTTCTGACCATGTCCATCCCTTTATGACCACCATGTACCCATCCTCTGATGGCTACTTCCAGCAGGATAATGCACCATGTCACAAAGCTCGAATCATTTCAAATTGGTTTCTTGAACATGACGATGAGTTCATTGTCGTCTTTGGGATGTGGTGGAACGGGAGCTTCAGCCCTGGATGTGCATCCCACAAATCTCCATCAACTGCAAGATGCTATCCTATCAATATGGGCCAACATTTCTAAAGAATGCTTTCAGCACCTTGTTGAATCAATGCCACGTAGAATTAAGGCAGTTCTGAAGGTGAAAGGGGGTCAAACACAGTATTAGTATGGTGTTCCTAATAATCCTTTAGGTGTGTGTATAACAGTGGTTGCAGCAAACTATACATTTATTTACTGTTAGGTTAAAACTTACTCAGACATGCAAGTGCAGTTCGCCGTTAAAATTGTACTGTTGTCCTGATTTACGATCACCCAGGTGTGGTACATGTCACCCTTCTTGCCTTGCCTCTGGCTAGGCAACACCTCTGACCGCACCACACAAAGATCTGTTTATAAATTGTTGTATTGTAATGTCTGAACGTGACCATTAATAACATAGTTGTAGGCATTCAGGGATTTATATGCCCGTAGCTTTTCTCGTCTGTAAACACTTGGTGACTCGATGAGGTAAGTGTAGATGTCCAGCCACTCCACCCTCGGCAGCCTCGTCAAGTCTTCGTGACACTCCCGTGGCCGTATGGCATACGGGTCAGGCAGCCTGCTTCCATCCGCGAGAGTCAACATTGCGTCCAGCGCCTTTTTTTGCCTCCAGCTAAGCCCCGCCCACCATGAAACGTTGCAATGTTTACAAACTTTTAAGGGGTCTATAGCCTCTCGCCAAAAAATCCTCCAATGATGGAAAATGACGATATTGCGTCATCAGAGGATTTTTTTCCCAGAAATAAAATGCATAATTATCTCGTCTCAGGGGGATATGAGGGGGGAAAGTGCCAAAATTAAAATATACTACCGGTTTTCTACTAATACAAAGCTTAATGCTAAATCGCTGAAGTAACCCTTTAATCTTAACTTGGGTTTTCTGAGTAAACAAGGAGTAGTATGTGAATAGTACAGATTACCAGATTTTTACAATTAAGTAAAGACATTAAGTAAAGTTAACTAAAAAGTGTTAGCTAGAATCACTGTTGGATTTTACAGTGCCTAAATAAAAATACTTTTTGCTTGTGAAAGGATACCACACTTTTGTTGCATCCAGTATAGTTTTTTTTTTTTTGTCTGGTTTAATGATCTGTTGAAATGTTCTCATCTGCCTTGAGTTCAAATGCAGAAGCACAGAATGAGCCTTTTTTGCTCCTTTGTTTCAACAAAGGATCATTTTATACTGGAAGATAATTTTCTAAGTTACATTGTATTTCCATTTTCCATAGTTCATTGAACTATTTTATCTTAAAAGATGAAGGACAAGATTTTTGTGATGTGATCACTTTCATGTCCATTGACCTAACGAGAAATGATCAGTGTGTTTCATTTCCTTCCTTCCCTTGAATAGCATGAATCCATTTTGGTCTGCAGGCAATCAGTAGGTCCATTTTATTCACTATCACTTGTTATGCACTTAACACAACTCTGAGTGTGGTGTGTTTTGTTCTCTAATGAATGGCCTTTCTTTTTAAAATCTGTGGATTATTACTCTCAGTATAAGCGTACTGTATATGGTAAGGTTATGCTTTTGACGTTGAGTGATACTGTGCATCTGTATTCAGGGAAATGAAGAGCCCTTTATGGCCACAATGACACCTATTCATTTTCACATCTAAAATGCTCTTCTCCATCTTCACATAATCTCACAGACACACAGGTTCTGCTCACTATGGATATGTCATTAACACTGCTATTGCACTGGTACACTCAAAGCGCTGGACAAAAAATTATTATGATAATATCAGATGACACAACTGAATGGAACGGCTTGTGTGTGTGCGTTTGCATGTGTGCATGGCTTCATCAGGTTGTGTGTACGAATGAAGGAGTGTGAATGTGGACAACTATGACTATCCATTTGCATTAAAGGCTGGAGTACAGAAATGAACATGGCACTGAACATTTAGGTGAGCCATTGCAGCACTTTTAAGACTCCACTAAAACAGTGTTATCCGAATATAGAACCAATCATGAATCTGAAAAGATATAGGGGGGCTTCTGCTTCAGTCATAATTCATCCACCCCTGAACAGATGGCCCTCTAATCATTGTAGACACTTGCACCTGCTAGACACAACAAACGTTTCACCACCGTAGACAGCCTGCAATTCAGAGCATCTCAAGATTGCAGAAGTCATGTGTTTCTGTTCTGCTCTGTTGAACAAAACAAAACTCTCAGTATAAAGATCAGTGGCAGCTCTCTTTGCATAAAATACAAGCTCTGAAAGAGTAAGATAATGAGAGTTTGCTTTTTATTAGTGGTTGACTGAAGAGTGTTTTTTTTTTTTTTTTTTTTACAGTTGATGCTGATATTAATGTTTATAAATTAGGAAGACAGGTGGCTGATATAAAGTTGCGAGGTGGGGCCTCCATGGGTCGGACTTTGTTCAGCACATCCCACAGATGGTCATTTGGATTGAGATGTGAGGAATTTGGATGCCAAGTCAACACCTCAAACTGGTTGTTGTGCTCATCTAAACATTCCTGAACCATTTTTGCTTTGTGGCAGGGAGCATTATCCTGCTGAAAGAGGCCACAGCCACCAGGGAATACCGTTTCTATGATAGGGTGTGCATGGTCTGCAATGATGCTTAGGTAGGTGGTAGGTGTCAAAGTAACAATCACATGGATGGCAGGACCCAAAGTTTCCCAGCAGAACATTTCCCAAAGCATCACACTGCCTCCGCTGGCTTGCCTTCTTCCCATAGTGCATCATGGTGCCATGTGTTCCCCAGGTAAGCGACGCACCCGGCCATCCACGTGTCAAGGAAAACGTGATTCATCAGACCAGGCCACCTTCTTCCATTGCTCCGTGGTCCAGTTCTGATGCTCACATGCCCATTGTTGGTGCTTTAGCGGTGGACAGGGGTCAGCATGGGCCTCCTGACTGGTCTGCGGCTATGCAGCCCCATACATAACAAACTGTGATGCACTGTGCATTCTGACACCTTTCATTAATTCATCAAATCAGAACCAGCATTAATTTCTTGAGTAATTTCAGCTACAGTAGCTCATCTGTTTAATCGGACCACACGGGCCAGCCTTCACTCCCCACGTGCATCAATGAGCCTTGGCCGCCCATGACCCTGTTGCCGGTTCACCACTATTCCTTCCTTGGACCACTTTTTTCTTTTTAATTACTTTTTTTTTTTTTTTTTTTTGAAACCTTGATACTTTAATGAGATTCTTCAATGATTAGAAGGTTAAAAAGAACAGCATTTATTTGAAATAGAAATCTTTTGTAACATTATGAATGTTTTGCTGTCACTTTAGAGCAATTTAATGCATATCATAATAAAAGTATTGATTTCTTTCAAAACAACATCAAAACAAATTGTACACTTAAAGCTGTAACTTTTCTGTCCACTAGAGGTCGCCTGTTCAAAACAAAGGCGTAGTTTGATGACGCTACGTTTGAGCGCAGAATCTTGGGACATGTTGTCTTCACCTCACAGCCGGTGGAAAAGAATCGGGATAGGACTCGGGCAGAAATCATGCTCATGGATGCGATTATTAAATGTTACTGTAGTATGAAACAGAGCAGGACCGAGTGTTGTGGGAGATGAGCAAGACCGCTGGGGCGATTGTTAATAAGAAGAGCGGAACACACGCCTCGCAAGCAGCGGGATTGTTATTATGGCACGCGCCACTTCCGCTTTTCCGGTCTTGAGTATGAGGTAGCACAGCTCTGTTTATCATATTATAAACATCTGAGTGTGAAAATTATGTCATGGCGTTACTCTGTGCGTTCGCTCCACGGCTGCTATGTCACTTGCACACTAAGAGCAAAGCGTTTCTGCAAAATAAAACCAGAAACCGAGGGTAACGCAGCTATGACGCAATTGACAGGCAATTTCCTCACACGTCCCGGTCGATTGGTTGAAATTGCAATTTTCTCACGATTTACAAATAGTTGGAAACATTTGGGATATTGAAAGTACTCAACCGAACAAAATAAATAACACTGGCCTAGTGGTTTTGGGATATTTTACTGAAAAAAAATGTTCATAGTGCACCTTTAATTCTACTAATAATATTATTAGTAATAAAAGTAGACACTTTCTTTAATTCAAAATTAATAAAAGATGTTTAGAAACAACAACAAAATATGCATTATCCATTCTATAAAATTATTTTAACCTCAAAATGGCTAAATATTGCTGATTAGTATAAAGTGTGATATTCTTATACCAGATTTTAGTCTCATCTTGATGTGTCTCCAATCTTCCTGACAGACTGCGAGAGAGAAAGAGAAAAGCAACATCGCTAGCAGGCTATGAGGATCTAGCTATAGCCTTCAGGGAGACAACTCCCACCTCCTTGATATTATGGACTATTCTCATGCAGGACAGACTGTGCCATGTCAGACAGGAAAGACTACGCTGGAAGTTTTAGGCCTAATGAGGAAAAAACCTGCCACTGTCCCCTGTGAGGCATTTCTGGTAACAACAGAAAAGTTGTTTGATGGAGGAGTCATTAAACCTCTACATGTCATCACCTGTTTTCACTTCTCTACATACTACCTCTCGCTTTCTCTCTACCTCCCAACAACTGTCTTCCACTAGCGCACACCCACCCGCCACATCCTCCCCTCCCCTCCTCGCCGTGTTCTCTGTGGGCTGTGAACAGTGTCATGGGCAAAGCACCAAGCACAAGACCTTTTCCAGATAATTGAGTCTTCTAGCTTACACCACTAATTTGTGAAGCTCAGCGCTCCCCAGCAGTTACCCGAGAGAAAAAAATTGACAAAGAAAAAAAATAAACCGAGAAGGAGAAAATAACTGGCCTGACTACAATATGTTAATTGGTTTCTTTTAGGTGATCAGATCAGAAAAAGGTCATTGGTCGTTTTGAAATATTCAGAGGATAGCATCATATTTTGAATAAAGGGTTTGTAAACATTAAAAGACTTTTGGGACAGATTTACTAGCAGCTTGCTTCAGTGCAAACACTCTTTTGGCGATAAAAAAATTTGCGCTGAAAAGGTGTGGGCACAGTTCTTATTGCAGCTGACCTAATTGCATTTGCATGGGAGAGAGAATTGAATTGAGTCATGCAAGGTGACTCACTAAGGTTTCCACTTGTCAATTTCCTGTTTTTTGTGCCATTATTTACCACCCAAAAAAATCACATCTTAAACCAGACACTAACTGGTAGTTTGCGTTGATCATTTTTAGTGATTGACCGATATATCGGCCAGCCGATATGTCAGGCTGACATTTTTACGTGTATCGGCATCGGCCGATACAAGGCTGCTGCGTTCACTGATAGTTTTTCCCCAGCATTATTTACAGACAGGCGTCCACAGACAGCTCTGTGCTGCTGGAGACACTGCAGTTCATGCACTGCCCCTGCCCCACTAGCAGAGTGCTGGCCTGGAATCTTCTCTTCAAGACGACGATAAGTTTTAAACTTTTAAAGCATCTTTTAACTGTTTGACCTAATTGAAATATTGCCATACACTTTGAAAGTGGAAACGCGTTGCTCTATATGTGCTTGCAACTATAGCTAAGCAAGTTTGTGCGACCAAATGGAAAACGCAAAAAATGCATCGTCTATAAAACTGCTTGCCATTGTATTTAGGGAGCTGCAAATAGCTAAGTTGTAGGCTAAGTTTAATAATTAAATAATGCCAACGTTGTTCTGTGGTATTTGTGGGAGTTTTATTCAGCGACCAACTGGCTGTGGTTCGTACGCGTGTGGTGTGTGTCTCTCCAGTGTTTCCCACACATAGACTAATATGCGGCGGTGCACCACAGAATCAACACCGGCCGCCACATATTGCGTTTTTTGGCAGCTGCCAAAGCGAATTGTTGTCCCGCTAAAGCCTTATTTGATCGGTGAGTGATGTAGAGACTGACTGCTGCGCTTGTGACAGGTCGCATGTTACTGAAAGAACGAGCAGAGAGAGGGTCGTCTCACCGTCTTTAAACTGTCTTGCTCTTCCTCCCTCGCGCATATTAATCAAAATCAATTGAGAATTGACACGACTGTAAAAGGTAAAAGGTCGGAACAATATTGTTTTGCACAATAAATGTTGCTTTTTTGAATTGAGACTTGTAACACTGTTATCATCATGATCATTGTGTCATTTTTATGATGTAAATTGAGGGAGCAAAAGCAGTATCGGCTCCAAATATCGGTTCAAGAAAATCGGCAGCCCGTATCGGTCATCGGCTAAGGCTGAAAAAAATCTGCACTAAAACAAAATCTGTATCGGTCGATCCCTAATCATTTTCTTCAATTTGTGTGTTGTCAGTAGATTACGCGCGGAACTTTCCCATTGGCGCTTTTTTGGAATTGCACTTTCACGCTAAATTGCCCTGTTTAGTAAATCTGGCCTTTCCTATCTTTCTTCATGCAAGTATGCATGTATGTAGATGGAGATAAAGCATATTATAATTATGTTCAATGCTTTTGAATTTAGTTAATAAAAACAATGGGAATAATGGGCTATTAAATCCCATTGTTGCTTTGTGTTAGGTTCAGGTTGTGACTGTAAGCAGGTCACCGTAAATTATTATACTTCTCATACGATTACTTATGCCAAGTTCACACTACAGGCCTGGGTACTGCAGTCCAAAATATTGGAGAGAGTTGTTTCCCCTGCCCCCTCCTCCTCAGACTCTTATGCGGGTTGCCAGTTTGTGGACACGCAACAGGAGAGAGCACAATTGACAATGGAATGCAAGGAGACTTACACACTGTATGTTGATAAGTTGATTTATCCACATTTTAATACTCCCGTACATAGAGATTTTTAGATGGGTGCAGAAGCTTTTTAGGTCCCTGTTTGTTTGCTGGCTTCCATGGCTGCAATACGCTGTGTTTTTCAACTGGAAACCTGTGGTGTCGCAATACTATTGGGTAAATTGGCAGAGGGCGGAATCACACAGACCAAAACAAAAACAGACATTCAGATACGGAACACACATTTCAAAGTAAAATAACTGGCTGTTTTTCAAAGAAACTAGTATGTGAACGTAGCATGTTTCCTAAACATCTGCAAACATAATATGCTATTTTTATAGACTCAAACAATTACATACAGCACCTTTAATTGATCTGTGGCAGGAGCATGAATGTTGCAGCGCTATTTTCTTCCCTGCGTCCATTTTCAAATAAACAACTCCTGTTTTGCGCATTGTTTCGCATAATTTCCCATTCCACTTCTCGCATGTATTTTCATGATAAAACATGGTTTGGGGTGTTGGATAGAGTTGTTGTCAGCTTGTGTAGTGTGTGATCCCCTGTTTGGATCATTTACGTAGTGTTACGTAGTGTGAACACCCCAACTTCAAGACTCTAGACTATAACAAGTCATGTAGTCTGAACAGCACAGTGATCTGCCGACATTTAAAGTCGTGTAGTCTGAACTAGGCATTAGTAAGCAATGGGATCTCATTAGTAATCATAGATGTGATAGCCCGTGTACACTGAAACATGACTAATGTAATGACAGCATTAAAATGTAAGCATTATACCTATGAGTCCATATGAGTGACTTTTGAGACCAGTTAGGTTAATTGAATATTGAATATATTCATGGAATCATTTAATTTTTATTGTATTTCATAGATGAGATTAAATTAATTTAGTGGCAGGATGACAGCGATGGCTGTGTGTGTGTATATACATTCACCTAAAGGATTATTAGGAACACCATACTAATACTGTGTTTGATCCCCTTTCGTCTTCAGAACTGCTTTAGTTCTACGTGGCATTGATTCAACAAGGTGCTGAAAGCATTCTTTAGAAATGTTGGCCCATATTGATAGGATAGTATCTTGCAGTTGATGGAGATTTGTGGGATGCCCATCAAGGCCACAAAGCTCCCGTTCCACCACATCCCAAAGATGCTCTATTGGGTTGAGATCTGGTGACTGTGACCATTTTAGTACAGTGAACTCATTGTCATGTTCAAGAAACCAATTTTAAATGATTCGAGCTTTGTGACATGGTGCATTATCCTGCTGGAAGTAGCCATCAGAGGATGGGTACATGGTGGTCATAAAGGGATGGACATGGTCAGAAACAATGCTCAGGTAGGCCGTGGCATTTAAACGATGCCCAATTGGCACTAAGGGGCCTAAAGTGTGCCAAGAAACATCCCCCACACCATTACACCACCACCACCAGCCTGCACAGTGGTAATAAGGCATGATGGATCCATGTTCTCATTCTGTTTACGCCAAATTCTGACTCTACCATCTGAATGTCTCAATAGAAATCGAGACTCATCAGACCAGGCAACATTTTTCCAGTCTTCAACTGTCCAATTTTGGTGAGCTCGTGCAAATTGTAGACTCTTTTTCCTATTTGTAGTGGAGATGAGATGAGTTCTGCTGTTGTAGCCCATCCGCCTCAAGGTTGTGCGTGTTGTGGCTTCACAAATGCTTTGCTGCATACCTCGGTTGTAACAAGTGGTTATTTCAGTCAAAGTTGCTCTTCTATCAGCTTGAATCAGTCGGCCCATTCTCCTCTGACCTCTAGCATCAACAAGGCATTTTCGCCCACAGGACTGCCGCATACTGGATGTTTTTCCCTTTTCACACCATTCTTTGTAAACCCTAGAAATGGTGGTGCGTGAAAATCCCAGTAACTGAGCAGATTGTGAAATACTCAGACCGGCCCGTCTGGCACCAACAACCATGCCATGCTCAAAATTGCTTAAATCACCTTTCTTTCCCATTCTGACATTCAGTTTGGAGTTCAGGAGATTGTCTTGACCAGGACCACACCCCTAAATGCATTGAAGCAACTGCCATGTGATTGGTTGATTAGATAATTGCATTAATGAGAAATTGAACAGGTGTTACTAATAATCATTTAGGTGAGTGTAAATATATATATATATATATATATATATATATATATATATATATATATATATATATATATATATATATATATATATATATATATATATATATATATACATACACTATATACATACACTAATATGTGACTGCAGAATGTCACATTTGACCAATCAGAATCAAGTTTCCTAGAGAGCTATGTAATAAGGACACGTCACAACTGTTCTAATTATGTCGGAGTGTAATATCATGCTGTTATCTCTTAATTTCATCACTGTATGTCTGACTCTGTAATCAGTCTAATGACCCCACGAGTCCTGTCTCATGACTCTGGAAAGCCTCTTGCGGCTCCTGAGCTACTGATGAACTCAGGGGTCGACGTCTGACTCGCTGGAGGACGCCGTCCCCAGTCAGCTGCCATAAACCAGTTTCATTCAGAGAGATGGTCTCCTTCTTCTGTCTTTCCTGCGGGTTGTCCTGACAAAAATGAGAGATCTGACCTGAGATTCAAAATGCAAAAGTGAAATGTTCCTAAACCACAGGCCTTACTTTACAGTCAGCATGAAATGGATAGTTGCTATAGTCTTTTCTTACCTATTGTGATGTATATTCGAGTGAAACGGTTTCTAGAAAAAGAACAAAAATGCAGGGCAGACTTGATTTTGTCCATGGGGAAGTAATTTAAAACTGCCATCCCCCTTTTTGAGAATAGTCATGAAAATGCACTATCCAAACTTAAAGGGCTGTAATTCAAGAATGCTTTGGAATATAGACGTAAGTTTTAAAGAAGACACTCAGCAGATTATTGCTGATGTGAAGGCATTTCAAAATATGAAAGAATGAAAAGGTTATGGAAGTTTAAATTTACTTTAAATGAAAAATACTGTAATAAATATTTTTATTTTATATAAAATATATATTTTACAAAACAATTTTTACTATAAAATTACTATAAAATCAAAGCCATATGTCTAACCAAGTTGTGTTCCGAATTTGAAGTTGATATCACAAAAGTCCCCATGAGATTTTGTTTAGGCGCTATACCAAAAATAGCCACTGAGTGTCATCCACATTGCATGGATTGTTTTTTTGATGCAGTTTCCTGTAAATTTCTGTCAAAATATCACTTTCATCACAAAACAGTCACCAAGTATGGAATCTTGAGATTCAGACCTTTACGATATGTGTTTTGTCAAGTTAAGAAAATATTTTGATTATTAAGTAGTTTTGTAATACGAAACATGACGTCGCCCACTAGGGGAGGAGCCCGCTAGAAGAATTTAGGGTTCCGTTTCCATGGTAACACAATGTCTGATTTCAAAACGGTTTTCACAGGATGAATTTTGAGTTCGTAATCTTTCAAATGACACCTAATTTATGATAATTACTAAAATATGATATGAAAAAAAGGCGATCAAAAAAGAGCGTCAGGCGTCCCGCCAGTGGGACGGTGACAGTTAAGGGGTTAATGGTTGTGGTTTGCTATAGACCCTTTTTGCGCCGACGTCACAATTACGTCACGGCGTTTGCTGGAGGCAAAACAAAATGAAAACTGGAGGCGGCCAATACAAACCAGCACAGAGTCGGGGCTCAAAATGTCGTCTTGTTGTGTTTTTGGGTGCCAGAATCGACGGAGTACAGGCTCCAAATTGAAATTTTACCACATACCTGACTTGCGTAGCTAACATAACAGGTAACACTTTACAATGAGGTTCATTAGTTAACATTACTTAAAGGTCCCGTTCTTCGTGATCCCATTGTTCAAACTTTAGTTAGTGTGTAATGTTGCTGTTAGAGCATAAATAATACCTGTACAATTATAAAGCTCAAAGTTCAATGCCAAGCGAGATATTTTATTTAACAGAAGTTCCCTTTCAAAGCCTACAGCGAACGGCTGGCTTGGACTACATCCTGGTACTTCCTTCATAAATGACGTCAGTAGAACAGTAGAACAGACTAACCTCCGCCCACAAGAATACGCGAAAAAAGGGGGTGTGGTCTTGTTGCTGTCCCACGTGGAGAAGAGGACGTGTCGCGTGGAGAAAAGGAAGTGGTGCGTTTGAGTGTGTTTGTCGCCATGTCGTCGAGGCGCTATTATTTTCATCCCGGAGTCAAATCACCTTTGTTTGGCTTTCCCAGGGACGCTGTAGAGATCATTAAGCGCATTTATCTCCCGTTAAGAGGCGTGACCTTTCCACGTGCGCTAAGCTGCTGTCGAATCACAACACAGGAACCGTGCCATGTTCGCTAAGCTGCGGTCAAATCACAACACAGGAACCGCTGGCACAATCAGAACTCGTTACGAAATTGTGTTAAAAATACTGTTTTTTTTTACACGCGAAACATGAACACATGTTATATTGCACACTGTAAACACAATCAAAGCTTCAAAAAAACACGAAGAACGGGACCTTTAACTACATTAGTTAACATGAACTAATAATGAACTGCAATTATAAAGCATTTATTTATCTTTGTTAATGTTAATTTCAACATTTACTAATACATTGTTAAAATCTTGATAACATTAGTTAATGCACTGTGAACTAACATGAACAAACCATGAACAGCTGGATTTGTATTAACTAACGCTAACAAAGATTAACTAATGCTGAACAGAGGTGTTGTTCATGGTTAGTTCATGTTAACTAATGCATTAACTAATGTTAACTAATACAACCTTATTGTAAAGTGTTACCACATAATGTTAAGAACATACGTGTTATATTACTTGTGGTTCCAAATATGAGCTTTCAAATATTATATTAGCTACTTACCCAGCCATGCAAGTGCAGTTTGCCATCAAGATGTAGTTGTTTGTTCTGTTTACAATGACCCAAGCCTGGTACATGTTTGACTTTTGGCCTTGGCGCTGGCTAGGCAGAACTTCGGATCGTACGACACAAAACTCATATGTTAAATCTTTGTATTTTCAGAGATTGTGTCAATTTAACACACAGTTATAGGCATCTAAAGATGTATACACCCTCAGATTCTCTTTAGTATACACGCTCGGTTTCTCTATCGGGTAGGTGTAGATGCCAGACCACTCAACCGGTACGGGTAGGTCAATCTGGTTCTGTCCGTTAAAGTTAACTTTTTAAAATAATGGTCACAGTCCCGGACAGAGAGTGACCTTGCTGGCTAGCGTTAATGAAGCGCTCAGGGTAATCGTTCTGCCTCCAGCTAAGCTAAAAAACATCACAATGTTTACTTACTGAAA